>JARJLF010001072.1:0-103635 GCA_029378395.1 Mycena leptocephala | reverse complement strand
GGGGGGGGGGGAGGGGGGGGGGGGGAGGGGGGGATATATTATACTCGCGTGGTCCACAACCTGAACAACGAGTTTATGGAAGACAAACATGTAATACTGTACAGGTGGTTATCCTTACAGAAATCTACAAGATGCCAACCGAGCACAACTCCATTCCAGGGGGTCGATCACACAAGATGCTGGCAAACTGTGAACTGGCCGGCCATTTGAATGGCTGGACCTCTGGTTAGAACCTCATGGGACCTGACCACAAACGGAGTGCGCAAGTGTACAGGAGGAGTTCCCTCCTCCCAGGTAAAAATCCCCAGTGTCCACCAGTTCAGCAGAAGGCTGTCGTATGTCTTTCCCTTTGCAGAGAGCATGCATACCATCCACTTCCGAGGAAGCAGACCCAAGGGCTTTTGGGAGAGCCATAGGCTCAGGGTGGTTGCACCTCGAGAGGCAGAATCACACCAAAAAAGAAAGAAAAGAAAGAAACAGCGAAGACCAGTCAGCTCGAGGAGCCAAGAAGGGGTACTGCCATCCAGATAAGTTGCAGCAGTAATACGAGGTTTAGGCCAAAGTCCACGCTACGATGACTCGGCACTCCCGGACGAGTGCAGCGGTTTCCGCGAGCCCAGTCACTCCAGCGGAGGTTCAAGAGGTCCTGGAAGTCCCATCGAGCGAACGTACGCGCTAAGACGGCTCGGCGTCAACACTCCCGGACAAGTGCAGGAGCAGTGGAAGTGTTGCTCTCAAGATTTGGAGCAGTAGCATTGGAAAATGCACCTGCGGGGAGGGTCGAAGCTCGCGTTATGGACCGCATGTTTCCTGCAGGTCAATGGAAGGCGTATCCGTTCCGTGCGACTGATCATGGGTTCCTGATGAAAGTCCTCCGTTATATGAGACCAGGACATGTTCAACCGCTTTAATACCAGCTGATTGGGCATTGGTGAGCTCTTTTTGGTTCGAGATTGCGCCCAGCGCAGGGGTAATTACACCATTCGCGGTATCTGAAGTCAGCGGCGGGCTGCGATACGACAGGAGAGGGAGTTCAGAGTTTGTGGAGAGAGTGGGTTTAGGCCCACGAGGCGGTTCAGGGGCGTCCGCCATGGCGGTTCGACGGACAAGGCAAGTGAGTGTAGAGAGACGGAAGAAAATTTGCGATCATGATCGACGACGGTCGTGCATTACAGCACCAAACATAATTGGCTTGGCGCGTTTCAGGGGTTCTCGGCATGAGGTTCCGAAGTCGGTGCGGACACCAGAAGCATGGGTGTAGCATCAAATATTTTGAGGACATCGAAGGCCAATTTTCCCAACAGTGGTGTTATCTCCCTCTCGGGCAGCAAACCTCGGAAGAGTTGCAGTGCGTTTGGGAATTGCTGTGCAAATCCTGGGAGTTCGATCTCCAATTTTGCTCGGAACAGTTGGCGAACTTCTTTGAGTTCTCCATGATCGCAGACAAAGAGCGCATGTGGCGCATCCTCGATATACAGATAGCAAAACCTGCAAAGCCGCCATTGCAGGGGGACAGTCTTCTTGCCGCGTTCTTTCCATCGGCGGCGCTCCACTGCAGGACTATGGCTGGAAAGTATCATTTTCGTCAGTGCCTTTCGATGTTCTGGTTGTTTGATTCTCAAATAGTGGCGGAAATCTAATGATTTTTTTGACCAATTTGCCAGTTTCTTTGTCCTTTTCAAGCCGGCCAACAAGGAGGTTTCGTACCCTGGAAGATTGTCGAATTTCATCATCTATCCACGCTTCCATGGAGTCTGGACACCTATATGCACGGAGATGTCCAACTCTACGGGGATGTGCAGTCGAGAGAGAACAATTCGGAGATCATTTATCCACGAGATTTGACTAGCGCGCGCCAAAGTCAGTGAAGCTTGTATTGCATTCCACGCGGGGCGGTTGTGATCGAGTTCAAGAAGGTAACAAAGATTTTTGAGAGCCAAGTAAACCCTCCGGTACTTGATTGGCCATATTCCAGTTTCAGAGAAGAGGTCAGCTCTCAAACTACGAGAGCCAACGCCAAGGATGCGCCGTAGAAATCGTAGTTGAACCCTTTCGAGCAGTTTGAGGCTCTTGATGTCGATATCCAAGCACACATCACAGCCTGAGGTAAGGTAAGGATCGACACGTGCCATGTACAGGGTTCAGGCATCCCATGCCGGCAGGTGTCCGACAAACCGGTTGAGTCCAAGGATGACATTTGCAACGGTGCTGGCCTTTTTTGCCTTAACTTTATAGTGCTCTTTCCACATGAATTTTGTGCCCGTTTCGAACCAAATGCCTAGATAACACGCCTTTTGCACTTGTTTGATGATATTTCCGCCCAAATGGAATGAAGGGTATGCTTTCTGGCGTGGTCCCCATATTTGATACAAGCACTTAGCCATTGATGTCTCACAGCCATTATTATTCGACCATGCCTGTGCTCCGTTGAGGTGACTTTGGAAGCCAGGTGGAGCCCCTGAGGTGGTCAGAATGTCGTCTGCATGCTCGACATGACAGATGGGAACACCGTTGAGTTCAATATCTTCCGGGTGGTGGGCAAGGATGAAGTCTGACATGAATAAGTTCCACAGATGCGGTGAGCCGGGGTCACCCGTCAGAATTCCCAGCAACGACCTGAATGTAGGCGCAAATTGGCCATCCAGTCGCACCAAATACCGGATGCGATCGTACAGAATTTTGAGCCATTCAATCATAGGACCAGAAATCCCCATGGTCGCGAGCTTTACCCAGAGGGTTGATCTATCTGTCCCTGGGAATGCGTTTCTGAGATCCAGGTATGCAACATACAGTGGTTTGTTGAGGGATAGAGCTTTGTCGATGAGGCAGAGGAGCACAAAGACATTATCGTTTGTGCGGAGGCCATCCTACCTGGTGCTAAACTCGAATTAGTTTCCTCCTGTAACTTTTCTAGTGCCCAAACTTTAATTGGGTTAGTTCTTATTTGACTTTCGGAGTTTAGTTTAGTAGTTACAGTCTCCCCTCCTAATATCAGATCACTAAATAGGACCTCAGGGCAAGTAAGAGCCCAATTAATTAATGCGGGTAAATCTTGCACCAAATTACCGTTGCTAAACAATAAGCATTGATATTAAATAACTCACCATCCCTTTCAAGAGGTTTGTTCAGTCGGCGAGAATCCGTCGAAGAAGTATGGGTTACTGCAGAGTATGGGTTATGATAGGCATGAGTTAAGACAGAGGCGACTGTAAGGTCCAGGCTGCAACTTATTGCATTATACTCCCTGCGAGAGGGGCTGAATGCAAATTGATCCGCAATATTCTCGGGGGAGGGCTCCGTTGATGTGGCAGGGCTGATTATACAGTGGCTGGGGGGTAGGAAACACTTCTAACCGGTTTTAGACGCCCAGGGCGGTAAATTATTGCAATGTACTCCCCGCGAGCGGGGCTTGGGGTGGGACGCGATCGGGAAGCCAAGCAACGCTCAATTGAATGATAAAACACGTCCCCCCGGAAAATGTTGCCCCGACTTCCGACTTGGCCCTACGAAGTCGACTTGGGAAGTCAAATTGAGTCGAGTCAAGCCGAGTCGTTTGATGACTCTGCTGCAACTCCGAAGTCAATGGAAGTCAACTTGAGTTGACTTGAGTGACTTGAGTCGGTGGTTTTTAGTGAAGGTTTCTTTTCTGTTGGCGGAATGGCCATAAATGGCAATCTGCCCGATCCCCGAGGTGCATTAGTCATCATCTCACAAATATGGAACAGTGCAGATTTATGTAGAACATTCTAGTATACCTACTCTGTAGTATATAAGCTGGGTGTAGCAGGCCAATCTCTCTAGGAGATTGTAACCTACAGCCTAACAGCTCAGTGCAACCTATTTACTTTCCGCTCATTATTCCAACATTTTCATGAATAACAACGATTGGAGACGATTTCAAAAATTTTCTCTCGGCGATTGTCACGAATGTGACGTAACGTGACATATGTGACTTACGCGTGACGCCTGTGTCACCGTTGCTTTATTTTGCGTTTCTATCCAGTTTCTGAACACGATTAAAACCAGAAAATTTTATTATGCTATATGAAGGGTTATAAATGCATCTTAGATGCATAATAAGAATGGGGACCTGGTGTGACCACGAAACAAATGCTATTTTATCTATTTCATATAAAGTTATAAACTTTCGTTAAGTTCAAAATATATGCACTCGTATAGCATTCCCATTCGACACAGTGGTCGTTTTAGTCAATTTCAAAAAGACTGCCCTGACTTGCCTGACTTGAGTCGACTTGAAGTCACTCCAAGTGACTTCACTAGGCAAAGTCGAGTCGAGTCGAGTCAAACTTCAAATCAAGTCGACTTGGCAAGTTGCGACTCGGCTTTTCGAGTCGCAGCAACATTACCACCGGAGCCCAAGGCAATGAAAAGAAATGATGGAATAAATGAAAGTCTCCGCGGCACTGATGACAGCTTGTTTTCATTTCTCGCCACTGGACGCTTGTGGAAGAGCGAAACGAGACACCCGCATCCAAAAATAGTAATTCCTATGCATATGTCTGCTTGCCGTGGACTACGGCCTCCAATCTCGCCGCCCATCCTTCCTGCTGCGTCGTTGTCCATATTTGTTGTGAGTGTGACGGGGATGGCCAATAATTCCTTGGATAGAATAAATCAATCAGTGATTTGTTCAAGAAAAGACTGGAAGCAAAATGGGAGGAGAGAAGAATCTTCCTGGGGTTAGCTACGCCCCTCAGATCCGTGAATTTAGAAACCACCGCCCCTCGAAAATACAGAAAATGAAGGAAAGGAATATGACTTGCCTGGGGTGAATCGCGCATCCTTTCGCCGAGTTGACCTTTAAATGCATGAGAATAAAAGAATCATATGGGTGGGGTCACTCTCCTTGAAGTGAACGGGATGCAGGCAATCATCTGGTCCCTGTAATATATTCAGTTAACCGTTCTTTGAGCGAACAAATGAGAGAGAAAAACACCCGTCGAGACCTTCATCGGGGTTAGCTACGCCCCTCAGGTCCGTCAGAAATGCGACGCCAATGGCCGGAAATTAGTAGGAAATATGTGTAGAAATTAGGGGTGCATTCCCGCGTGACTTCCTGAGGACACAGAAGCCAAGGCAGGAGGTTGGTTACAAACAGATGAGGTATGTACAAAATACTAGCTGCTTTTATACCTATAATTTAGTTGCCGGGTTGCCGGTCATTTTTGATGACCCAAATATTCACCCGATCCTTGGAATGTCTAGAGAGCGCACCACAGTCAGAAACTTAAATCATTAAAGGTGAAAATCGTGCACCAGGATCTCATCTATGTTGTCGTGGGAACAGATTTCTTAAATTTTGACAACTCCCCAAAAAATCACGGAATTGCCCGTCAGATCGTGTCGCTCGGAGGTAAATCGATGTCTTTTAAAATTCTGTTCCCACCACAACATATATTTGCTTCTTGAATACACTTCCTTCCACTAGAATGCATGCAAAATTTGCCTGTGGAAGGCAGAAAACGTGATCGATGTTGTAAATTTACGTCTGTTTGGGCCCCCCGGTGCCGTTTGACAGTTTCTCAGGACAGTGTGGGTCGCAGAACACCTATACACTTAATAATAGGTGGAGTGCGATTCATAGGTTTGAACAAGTGGCCCAGTATCTTCTTCTGTTAGGTGTGAATTTCTTCTGTCCACGCATTTCTAGCAAAGCTGAAACTAAAAGTGAACATTTTGAATTGATCTGAAATTGAACACTTTCTTTTGTGAGTGGGAGATGGAATTGACTTGAGCCCGAGCTGAGTTGATCTGAGTTGTCTGAAGTCTTCAAGAATAAATATGCGAGAACATCTAACCCATGACCGAGTTTATTTGAAGGAGAAGTGATGGAAGTTGAATGTGTGGGAACGCCGATGCAGAGTCGCGAATCAGGGCTGAAGCCGAAACGCAATGGGAGCCGAGTCTCCCGCACACACGGTTTCCCAGAGACCCATATCTGAACTGACATCTTTCACAAGTTTCAGACAGGCAGGAAATTTGCTCAAATCGAAGCCCAGACGACGCGACGCGACCATCACATGCTGCGCGGAGTTTTTATCCTTCCGAAAGTTTAAAGGTGATATTCCACAGTCCCGGGTCTGATGAGCCAAAAGCGGAGTTTAAAAGGCTTCGGACGGACACACAAATTTTATAAAGAGTAGGATAAGGCCCACAAATGTTTTTCAGATTTTTTCTGAATGTTTTGAGCTCCAGCAGATTTTGCGAAGATGAGCTGCAATGTGAAGGTTCCACGCTCGGAATGCTCTAGTGGTCTCAATTCAGCTTTAAAATATTTCAAAACTGTAGAAGCGTATCTTCGTCCTACAGAACACATTTTGGTATTGTTTCCACAAGCAAATGTTGTGAATTGGGTACGGGAGAGGATGATGCCGAGCAAAAGAGGCGCTCCCAGGCATCCGGAATTAATGGTGTTCCACTCCTCGCAAAACTTTCCAGCCTGTCCTTCCCGACTTCGTTTCCACACGATCTCATGCATATCATCGAGAACATCATTCCCACACTTCTCAGTATTTGGACGGGAAATTTAAAGATTTGGATGCTGGCTCCCGAAAACCTTTCATTGATGTATTTCTGGGCCAAGAGCCTCTTGGATTATCATATCAAGCAATCCCATACCGGGCGACTTCCCATAACCATCAGAATATATTTTTTCCGGCAGCGATGCCGAGGCACCTGTCAGGACCCCATCGGACTTGGATCTCGGATTTTCCAGTTTCGACCCCCGTTCTAGATTATATTCGTGTTGAATAAACGGATTTGGAAGCTGCCGCGACGTGTTTGACGGGACAGCTTGGCCATCATCATGTTCTCTCGGGAATATGCAAATGGGCAGGGCCCTCGACTGTGCGCCATCGTCCCTACTCAATCCCGAGTCACAGAGCCGAAGATTTTCTCAGGTGCGGGACGTCCGGAAACGCGTTGAAACGCATAATTGCGTTCCGAAACGCGCCGGAATGGCCTGCCGTAGCATCAGACATCATTCTATGGCGACAATGTGTTCTCTGGAGCAAGGACAGGTGGAAGGATGAAAAGTGATTGGGCAAACAGAGATATGGTTGTATTAGAATGGATATTGTAGCTCTTTAAATTATATTGCTTATGGGAACCAACACAGTTAGATTTCGGGACTAAACCTTAGTTGCCGACATCACTGGCACCCCTCGGATATTCAGCGGAAATTATTTAGTCTTATGGGAAGTCAACCACTCTGTTATACTGTTCACATTCCCATGGTCTAACTATCCCACCACCCCACCCCTCCAGTCAGAACACTGAAAATAAAAACAAAGAGCCTATCCACCGAGTTTGAATTGGTTCCAGTATCACTTAATATAACATTATCTCATACTCTCATACACCTCCGCTGCACGCACGACCCATCGCGACCTCGGTTCCTCGATTCGGACACAAAGATCCAACAAACAAAATTCCACCGCGGCAACCAAAGAGGCCATGAAAATTTGAACAACCTGGCTATCGCAGAGATGTTTAGCTTCAATCAATCACTCATTTATGCTCAGATGCCTGTGAACAACCAGTCAAGACCATGTCACGCTTGACGTCACGTATGGTCTTTCAGCGAGTTCAAGTTCCCGGCGCACCTCAAGTGAAAGAGAGGTGAGGAGACAGAAAATTCGATGGGTTATGTGGAATACTCATCAACCTCAGACTCTCGGCGTTGGAGTCCAGAGCCACTGACGAGGCACTGACCGATCGCACACGTTGAAGTTGTCAGTCTTAGGAATAATATTCCCATACTACCTGATAACTTGATAAAACTTGTACGGATTGCGACTTATCTTTCCATTAAAAATGTGTCCTATTGGATCGTAGAATCGGACCGTTGGTGAGCGCAGACAAGCACGCACAGAACCAACTGACAACTTGAATTGGTTGAACAGGTTTGAACTCGACCATTTTACCAGGCGCCCACCACTTGGACAATAATTTGGGTAAATTCAAAATTATTTTGCAATTGCATAACTTGTATGTGTCGAATTCATGTATCCACGTCTCGGTGGATTGAGTACAGCTTCAGATGTCTCATTTTGGGCTCTGGGGGATGGTTATTGGATTGAGGGGCAACCTTGCCAGTTGTGCCCGAGTCCATTTGGGGTTCTGGGGGGTTAATCGAAACGAATCCGTTTATTTGGGCTCTGGAGGGATCATTGGATTAGTTTTCTGAGTCTATGCATTTGGGGTTCTGGGGGATTGAAGGCGAAGTCCCCCTCCGAGAAATCTGTGGATTGTCATTGCAGCGACAGTGCCAGACACCACTGAGTTTTAATAATTCATATACATCTCCTTGACAAAATCCCTAGCTTAGGAAGATCTTACATAGGCCCAGGAAACAGCAACGAACTACACCGTGATCGGTGGGAAGGATTCTCTGAATACCGTTGGTCCTTCCTACATTAATCTCTTGGTTAATTAGGAAGGAAGAAATTTAAAGAATTCACATTGCAAGGCCAACTATTTGTTTTGCGTTTCCGGTAAACATCGTCTGTCGATCGGCCGGAGTCTGGCTTTTAAATATACAACAGATACATGCATCAAAACTCCAAAGTCCAAGTTTACCTTAGTAATAGTAAGGACTTCCAAGGTCACAAAATGTCGTTTTCGTGGGCATGTCAGGTTCCGAGATATGGAATGCGGATCACCGTATTTTCGTGGAATTCCTCCGCCTCACTCCTCGTCCTGAATCTGAACTTGCGAAGACCTGGGCGCCGAAAAACTATTGATTCATACTTTTCAAGGAACATTGGCCGTCCTTCGCCCGTAATTTGAATCCGTGGAAGGGAAGTGTTCACTTTCGACCAGTGCAAAACTGATCATTATTCCTTTTATCGAAGATCACTTCCCACGGTTCATTTTTCAAGACCGCTCACTTCTGGATGGTGGCGACCTGTGTCTCCGTTGAAAGTTCCATCCTGACATATTCACTGACGCTCTGACCTGGGTCACGCTCCTCCAGATCTTCAAGCAGGTAGTAAGATGATGGCGTGTTCCTCTCGCTGGTCGGTAAGTTGTATTTACTTCCCGGTTATTCATTCTTCCTACTGACACGTTTGTTCATTCACTTCAAGTTGGGTAGCAAGATGGTGCACACGACTCTCGCTGGTCGGCAAGTGATATTTACTCCTCAGTTGTTTATTCTTCAACTGACGCTTTTATTACAGGGGGGCACCAGACATGCAAGCTGCTGGTCCGGACCCATGCCAAAATTGACATACACTGGCACGACCTCGCATCTTACCCACCGATGGTGTTGCATGCGGGCTATTGTGTCGACCAGCGCAGCTGCGCAAAAGCTTGGGAAAATGCCTGGTTTGGGAAAGTGGAATCAGGTATGGTGAATATAGCCTAAGTCATGAAACAATGACTGAGTAGACTCTTACATGGCTTAGGAAGGGACTCAATGGGGTCGCGCCTTGCTCAAGTCTCAGATTATATTGTGGTCTCAGATCAATCTCAGAATTCGTATCAATCGATCATAATGATCATTTTAAGTTGCCGGCTCACTTACCGATGTCATGGGCGGTACAGTGATCGGATCAGTTTCTGTGGACTCCTTTTCTCGGGGATTCAATTGAACAGCCAGGTTCCTACCCAGCCGCGTTTCGAGGCTCACAAGACAGGGACTGCTGTAAAGGAGTTGGACGGCGAAGAGCGGAGGATGCAGATCTTGCATCGAGTTTTGAAACGCGAAAATGGCACGTTCTGTTCTACTCGGCGCGGTAACTGAATTCTTACGGCCCAAACCGCCCGCTGTGGGCGGCATCCGATGAATATATAGCCTTGAACCTCCCCTCGGATGACAACAAAGTTGTTGATAAAGAATTGAGAACTAGCGTGTTCCTCCAGGCATGGGACTGTAAACAGATTTTGAAACCAAGAGACTTAACAGCTATGTTAAAAGTGGCCCGCGAGATGGGTGTCCGAATGGACGGCCTTGCTATTTCAAGGAGTATCCAACGGGAAGTAACAATATGGTACCAGATAAAGTTTAGGGCCACGAGAGGGCTCTTCAATATCGGTGAGGAGATCAAATGCCTAAAGACTGACTCACCACAAGATTAAAACTGTGGTCGGCGCGGTAACTCAATTCTTACCGACGTTACCGGTAGTGTTCCTGGACTACGCCAACACCGTCAAACTCGGTGATTTTGGTCTGGCAATCGGTTAATCAGGGAGGCTTTGCTGAGACTTACGGCTGGGGTACGCCTCCCAGCCCTACTCCATAGAAACTCCTAAATTCCCGCAGACGCCGTACTATATGTCTCCAGAACTGATTCAAGGGAAATCATACAATCATAAATCCGATATTTGGTCTTTGGGATGTCTTATCTATGAGCTTTGTGCCCTGAAACCTTATTTCATGCGGCGAAAACCCAAAGTGAACTGAATAGTCTGATCCAGTGGGTTGGTGCCCACTAAGTGGCTGAATACTGAAATATTAGGGACCGCCAAAAACCTGCTCTCCCAAGGGGCTACTCTCATGCCATGGGTGATGTAATCACAGCCATGCCGGCCAGAGATGTCCGTTTTGTCCTTCTTTTGTTTTTTCCTCTGCTGTCCATTAACACACCACACATTAGCCTGCAATGCGTCCGTCGGCCACAGAACTTCTGAATCACGAGCGTGTGAGGTTTACGTCCAAGGCGCAGAACCTCCTGATCCGTGAATTCGAATTGAAAGAGAGAGAATCGGCGATCGACGACGCGCTGCAAAATAAGAACGCTGAAATTCAATCCTTCCAATCGAAAATCCGTGAATATCAGGCGCAGTTTCAGATAACAGGCTCGGAGGCAATAAAGTCGGCGGTGGAGGGCCGTGAGAGAGAAATTAGTGTATTACAGTGGATTGCACCAATGTCTTCACACGATGAAGAATAGGTGAAAACATATATCCAGAAGTACATACTATAAATAGTTCGGTGGCAACAGAAAATATCTAGCACATCAGGAAAAAGTGAAATTCTATGAAGTGGTTATGTGGGGCTTGAGTGGTATATGATCGTCTATTAAGTTCCACTGAACACTCCCCCTCAGGACAAACTTATTCTTCTTCACCGGGTTCGAGCCTGAATTGAACCTGAACTCGAGTTCAGGTTCGAGGTTCAGCTTCTTGTGTGAGGTTTGTCACACCGTGTCACAACTGTGACTCTGGCCTCGCGAACGGCCATCCTCTTCATATGGGGAGCAGTGAAATACCCGTGGCGCCGATGAGTAAGAATAAAGTCGGGAAAAAACAAAGCACTGATCGGACGCTAGAGAGGTCAATAATACCTCCAAACAGACTTATTTTGGCTGAAAATGACGGGAATAAGCAGGGCTAGCCATTGGCGGTGGGCACGCCTCAGAAGATGGCTCTGGAGTCGTGCTGGAGGTAAAATGTAAAGGGGGGGCAATAAGGCCAAGGATTTGAAAATGTAAGGCATCGCAATACAGTCCCCCAGTTGAAAATGTGTAAGGTTCCCCAGGGGTAAAGGTAGAGGTACACATGGGCCTACCTCTACCTCTACCTCCAAAACCTCCCACCTTTAGGAGGTAGACCTGTACCTTACCTTGAAAACCTTGGAGGTATACCTCTCATACCTCTGTTCGTACCTCCAAAGGTATACCTTGAAAGGTTTTGTCCGTTTCGAGCACAACCAACTAGAAACTGTGTCGGAAATAATGCTATTATGCTCTGCGGTGGATAGAACTAGGTAGCATTATCATTATTGCGTTCCTTTCCCTTTCCCTTTTCAGCCGCCTTCCCAGAAATATTCCCCCGGACAGCTGCGTGGAACTCCTTGTCGCCAACCAGATCGTGTTTGCTCCATGATCCTAGGCAGAGAAATGTACGAACAGACTTTCCGGACAGCCGATTGCGAGTGAAGTGTAGAAGTTGAAGTCCCTTTGAAAAAACGCGCTCAACACCAGTGGAGGTAGCTAAAATGTGTGTAATTAGAATGAGAGACGTCCACAAAGTCAGACATACCCGGGATACTCAAGTAGTCAAACACCATTTGTGAAAGCGTTGGGTATTGGTGCCGCTTCTCCCACCACCACTTCAACGGGTGTGACGTTGTCTCGGGAGGATCAGCAAGATACAGTTCAAGCTCATCCTTTGCAGGCCGAGAGCCTGACGCAACAGAAATATCCATAAACATAGAAAAGTCGTTGCTACTCTCGACGACTGCTTCCTGGCGTCAGAAGCATCAACATCCAACAGTTCAAGTCAAAATGAAATGGACGCACCTGTACAACAGGATCTGATACGACACCAGTTGCAGCCCGCAGCTGCACATAGGGTTATCTGTTTGGCAGTCGCAATCCAGTCCTCTGGCCACTTCTGCTTCTTGAAATACGCAAGCTTCGGGCCGGGATGAAGAACTGTGTGCGCGAATAAGTGCCAAAAAAACCAAGAAATGTCGGGTGTACCCATCGCGATCCGGTATGCATTGGATTCATCGGTATTGCCGTAGTACTGGTTCATCTTCCTCTTGGCCAAGAGTAAAGCCATCTTAATCGCCCCGAGTGCAACTGGTCGTCAGGAAGTAGTGAAAGAGAAATATGGGGTGTCTCAGCGAGTTCAGTAATGGTCGGAGGAGTGCTGGATGAAGAACCCCGAGTCAAGTGCCGGTCGATGGCGTCCATTGTTGGAATGACACTGGCAATACTTGAGATGTCGTCACGAGAGAAGAAGAGAGTGGCGTCCTTGAAGATCTTCGAGGAATATCAGCTCAGGCAGAGACTCAAAGATGGCGCACATGCCTTCAAGACCTTGACCAGATCCCGGATTATCCTCCATTCCTCCAGCTCGAGTTCCAATTCGCGTAATGTGCGATTGGATTTGTCACCCGTCATAGCATCAATAACTTCCTCATATTTTACAGCAAAGACGAGGAGATCATACGTAGAGTTCCATCGTGTAGCAACGTCACGGGGAATGAGTCGCTCAGGGAGCTTGTGTTCCTTGCACTTCTCCTTCCACATTGGTAGAAGAATTGTGGTTGAATTGATGACTGCGAAGCTGAGCTTGCGAACCTGAGAAGAGAAAGGTGTTTTATTGACAAGTCAAACAACTGAGATATATATTACGACACCTTCGATAAGCAAGTCTTGACAGAATCCATCTCTTGGAATGCAGCCTCGCGCTCCTCTTCTGTCATCGGGATATCCTCATCCTCCTCATCCTCCTCCGTATTGCCCTCCTCCTCATCCTCACTCGCATCCACAAGGTCCGGAAGATCAAAGTCGTCAATTTCCAACGAAGCGGTGGTACCATCGCGACGAACCAAAGGCTGAAATGGGCGCAACAGTGCCTTGACAGCAAGATTAATGGTGTGATTGAAGCAACGGACATGGTTGACATTATCGAATGTGTTGTTGGGGTTGAGACTGAGCGCCGCCATTTGGGTGTCGTTGGATGTGGCATTGTCACCGACAACAGCCAGAACCTATACTTGGCGTGAGCTGTTGTAAAAAGACAACTGTACGACACACCTTTCCCGAAATCTGATACCGATCCAACATGCCCTGAAATGCTTGTGCCAAAGCTTCGCCAGTATGCGACTACTAGTAGTCAATACTCGACATGCAGGAGAAGAAAGAAAACGTACAACTGGAACCTCGAATATGTCAACCATAAATGAAAGCGGAGCACCCTCATGCTGAAGATGTACTGTCCAAGCCACAAAGGCACGATGGTTGGGTGAAGTCCAAGCATCGGTGCCAAAGCTGAGCTTTCCTGGGTATTCCTGATATAGAGTATCGGTTAGAATGCCGTTGAAAACAAGATGAACGTACCTTCAGAAGTTGGGTAACACGGTCAATACTGCGCTCAAAGGCTTTCTGAATATCCCGGGCAACGGTGCTCTCAGAAGGCAAAGTAAGACCGGGACGACCATTGAGAATGAGCTCAACAAATTTTCGGTCCTCTACAGCATGCATTGGGCGGTTGCTTTCGGTAAACCAGCGCGCAAGGGTAGCACTATGATAATACATGTCGGTTTGATGAGAGAAAGAATGCAAAGAATGCTTACCGCAATTCAACATAGGTCAAAGGTCGGTTGGGAGCGCGTGCTGGCTTGGCGCTCTGCTGACCAAAAGCAGCATGAATCGAGGAGTCACCAGAGTCGACCTTTGCGCCCGCAATGGCAGCGTCCACCACCTCAGCACCAAAGCATCTGCGAGCATGCTTCTTGAGATTACTTGTCCCCGTTGCGTCTGTGGTATCAGCATATCGCTTTACTACCTTTGCATCATACTTGCAAGTCGTCGAGGCACAATGAAACGAGTGGTATGGACGGTCGCCATCGAATTTGAGAGTAGGAGGCTTAAAGAACGAGTAGACAGGAGCCGTCCATTTAACTTTGAGACGATCTAGAAACAGTTAATATCAAGGATATCCAAAGACGTCCCCCTTACATACCGAATTTAATCTGCGCTTTTGCCTTAGGACTCAAGTTCTCTTCATCACTGATCTCGATGGGTTCGGTTCCAACAGCTAGACATTGTATCAGTAAATGACAGGCATAGAATAATGGACATCACCTTCAGACGACTGGGATTTGTGACGAGTGATGAGTCCGGAGATATTGTTCTTGAGCTTTTTCGCGCCGGCCTTGGCTTTGCTGGTGACTTTTGAGATAGCGCTAGCAGCAGCAGAGATGGCTGAGGTAACAGAGCGAGACGAATCACTAGAAGCATTGCCAGACCTTTTGCGCTTGATAGGCGCGGACATGTTGTCTGGTTGGAGAGACGTTGTATCCCCCTTTTAAAGTTCTGGTCTGTTGCCGATCATCCGATATCTTACCCATAATTTGGTCACCTGCAACGATTTTATCTGGTAGCGCCGATAATTCGATCATAACTGCAACGGCTCAATTGTTGCGGCCCGAATAATTCGATCAGAGCAGCAACGACTTAATTGTTGTCCATAGTCAGGTGCAAGATTGTCGTCTCAGAAAATCACAGACCTGTATATTGAATTGTTTATGGGTTCATTCTTTGGGCGCGGCTGAAATCGATGGCAGAAACAGCCAATCATAGCCTCAGAGAAGCGTTCATGGGTTCATTCTTTGGGCGCAGCTGAAATCAATAGCAGAAACAGCCAATCATAGCCTCAGAGAAGAACCTTGAGCCGAGGCAAGACTGATGCGAAGATATCAGGGTGCATTTAGTAGTTGACACTTGATGACAGGGTGTGCCTGGAAAAAAGAAGGGAAGCCGAGGAAAAGAAGCTGAAGTTCCAGAGATGTGATAACGATGACGCAATGGGTGGGCAAAAGGACGATTTTTAGGGAAATTTGGTGATGGATGGCGTCATTGAATTGATGAAAAATTATGGGAAAAGAAAACCCGTACCAAGGATTGAACCAATGACCTCCGGAATACTCCTTATGGACAAAAGTGATGGACAGTGGTCGTTCTCACTATTCTGGTCACCAAATCACACCAAATAACTTATGGAGGGAGAATATGAGTAAATAGAAGACTTTTGGATATGTTACCTGATTTCCATAAAAGGAAATTCTGAAGATATAAGGCAATTTTTGCCAGATTTTGAAATGCACTTTTTTTAGAAGGTGCATGGAAAAGATTGAGTTGCATAGTCAAAAAGTACTCGTTGAGTAGTGTAGAATAGCACTTTCAATCATATCAATACCTAGTGGTTTGAGCTCGCAATCGCAGTCGGAAGATGGTCATTTTCAGCAAATTTGGGCCAAAATCAGCAAAAATCGACAAAAATGGCCATTTTCTGATCACAATTGTGAGCTCAAATCACTAGGTATTGATATGATTGAAAGTGCTATTCTACACTACTCAACGAGTACTTTTTGACTATGCAACTCAATCTTTTCCATGCACCTTCTAAAAAAAGTGCATTTCAAAATCTGGCAAAAATTGCCTTATATCTTCAGAATTTCCTTTTATGGAAATCAGGTAACATATCCAAAAGTCTTCTATTTACTCATATTCTCCCTCCATAAGTTATTTGGTGTGATTTGGTGACCAGAATAGTGAGAACGACCACTGTCCATCACTTTTGTCTATAAGGAGTACATATAAAGCAGAGCACTTTCCAACTGAGCCAAACTGCCATTGTAATGTGCTGCCCTGCAGCAGTATGGTACTGTACCTTTGCAGACCTCTGAACCTCCCAAGGTATCGCAGAGGTATGGGAGGTTTCAACAGAGCCCAACCTCTACCTCTACCTCCTTGTACCTTACCTGTGACCTTTAGAGGTACCGGTATACCTCTACCCCTGGGGATCCTTAAAAATGTGCAATAATAAGGTGGGCAAAAACAAAGCACTGGTCGGACCCTAGAGAGGTCACTAATGCCTCCAGACAGACTTTTTTGCCTGAAAATGACGGGCATGATCAGGGCTAGCCATTGGCGATGCGCACACCCCAGAAAATGGCTCTGGTACTGTGAAAATGTAAAGGAGGGCAATAAGGACACGCGTTTGGAAATGGGCAATAAGGTCACACGTTTGAAAATGTGCAATAAAGTCACGCATTTGAGAATGTAAGGCATTGCAATACAGTCCCGTGGTTGAAAATGCAAAGCACTAATTGTACGCTAGAGTGGTCAATAGGGTCGTTCACAGTTCCCTTTTTCCCTCCTTTTTCCGCTCCTTTTTTACTTCCTTTTTCCCAGTTTGCTGCCATTGCGACTCCCGTTTTATATATATTTGTAATCCCTTTTCCCGAGCCTTCGAGCCCTGATGTGAGGCCTGGTTGAGGCTCTCAATGTCCATAGGCTCCCTTCGCGGAGTCGAAGTGAAGAAGACGAATATCGGGAATTATGTAATTATTTCCCAGGTTTAGGCTGGAGGCTCAGCCGATGCTAAGGTTCTCGTGATGTACTTATAGGCTCGTCGTATGGCCCCTTCTTGAAGCTATTCTGTACGGGATGAACAAAAAGAACACAAAAAGGGAGCCGCAAACCAGGGTGTTCACAGTTCACTTTTTCTGGCCTCCTTTTTTTCTGGTTTCCCCCCAGTTTTAGACCTGGGAAAGGGGTTTTTTCCCTTTTTGACCCTTTTTGCATGGTAGAATTGAAAAGGGAAAAAATATCCAGGCAAAACCGAGCCAAACTGAAGAACCAACAAAAAAGGGAGTGTTCAAGTGGATCACGGGATTCCAATGAAGCATATAGTGAGTTTTCAGAAAATTTAACCCAGAAACACTCGAGGGATGGGATGAGAAAACTCGCGGCATGGGAAAAAGCGAGTTCAACCTCGTGCAGGACATTCGGCGCCTCGTGCATATTCCACATATTTTGAGAAGTGTTCAAGTGGATCATGGGATTCCAATGAAGCATGGGCGAGCGTCAGGACCAGAGAGTCAACTCTTAGAGAGCTACTAGTACGTCAATTACGCGAGATTTCCATAGTTCTCAATTGTATTTGACGCACAGTTCGACGGAAAGATTCCGTGCATCCAAGGCACGTCATGTTAATTTGTTTCTGGCCACTTCGTTATGGCGGTCAAAGTGCACTTTCAATATTTCCGTACTTTTTTCCTCCGTACTCGCAACTCCCGAGCCTCTGGTCTTCTATAAGCTGTGAACATTGTGTCTTGAACTCAAACGTGTTTAGTATTCCAGGAGTTGTATTATTATCAGTGGAGGCTTCAGGAATGTTGGAATTGTGTTTGGACTGTGAAGTGAAATTCCGGAAAGAGAGTGTTGAATTGAATTACTGACTGAAATCTAAGAACAACGTAAGGGCTGTACCCCGGCCCAACACGCGTCTCGTGGAATTCGCACTGAATAGTTGTTCTCTGGGTATACGCATCGTCAAGTCAGTACCTCGTTACCAACTGTAGGTATAAGTAGTTTGGTCGGAGTCCTCACATTGCTCACAGAGCAACTAACGGCAAAATTTCAGGAAAGCACAAGTTGGTTGGCTTTGAACCCAGATTACTCCTGGTGCCCCATATTTGGATTTGAACAAACCTTTACTTTACCGCCTTTACCTCTTACAGCTCTGCGGTACAACAGGCATGGTCCGTTTTTTTCTGTTTTGGCAAGTTTTCACAAGAACAGCTGCCCTGAGCTCAATTCTCAACCGTTTCCCCTCAAAATAGGCTCATTCGATTCGCATTAAAAATCCACAGCGAATGGAATACCGGTATTTTTGATCCTTTTATGTAATAGAATTTCTTCCAGAAAAACTTGGTTTTGAGTAGGACACCTGTAGCACTCCGAATACTGCCCTGATTGGCCTAATCTTTGGATATGCTATACATCTGGTGTGACCCTAGCCAATGTGGGTGTTTACAGTGCTTAGTGTACTCAAAAATCCATGGACAGCTCTACTTATGGTAGTGTCTGGATATCTACTTCGCAAAAGTGTGCACTAGATCACAATCACTCAGCATGTAATATAAATAAACACGCCGTTGTCTAGGGCCGCATCAGATGTATAGCATATCCAAAAACTAGGCCAATCAGGGCAGTATTCCGAGTGTTACAGGTGTCCTACTCAAAACCAAGTTTTTCGGAAGAAATTCTATTATGTAAAAGGATCAAAAATACTGGTATTCCATTCGCTGTGGATTTTCAATGTGAATCGAATGAGCCTATTTTGAGGGGAAATGGTTGAGAATTGAGCTCAGGGCAGCTGTTCTCGTGAAAACTTGCCAAAACAGAAAAAAACGGACCGCGCCTGTTGTACCGCAAAGAGCTGTAAATTATACGGGTTGCGCAGCACCCATCTGAGCCACCAGGTGGCTTCCATTTTTACTCCGTGCGGCCAACTCAGTACTGGCATTTTTCCTGCGCCTAGATGCCCACTTGAGTGTCAATTTGGTACTATTAAAGTTGGAAAAACTTGCGCAGATGATAGCGAAAACTGCCAAAAATGGCAGCCACCAGCCATCTGGTGGCTGCTGCGCAACCCGTCTATTTACTTTATCTCTACCCGCTCCAGCACATACATATATGATGGCTGTCTGTCCGTCTTCACTCCCCAAAATATTTCATCAGCAAACGATCCATCCGCCCGCAATTCACGAATCCGGATCAGACATCAGTCGAAATGTCATCTGCATAAAGTAATATGTAAAGATTTCATGCTAATTAGAGCGTTATTGCAAACCGATGTTGACCGCCCCGTTGACCGCAAAGAGCTGTTCCTAGGCACGCCTCTGGTAGGCCAGATTATTCTGGGCGGCTTGGTGACAGATGCCGTGCTTCTTCGTTTGAATGATGGAGTCGCACTTTGAAACATTGCGATCCATTTACAGCTAATTGCAGTACCGAAGGCGCGAACCAAAAAATTATGTTTTGGGATATTTTCAAAGAATTCCCGATATCTCAGTCAGTTCTTCACCGATTCACATGAAAACTAGATAGATCTACTCGGCTAATTCACGCGCAATTAGTGATAGAACGAAATTTGTGAAAATATTATGTATTAGGTGTTTTCGGGTTTTGGGCTGTTTTCGCACCGAAAGCCGTTTAGCATGCCGAAAATATGTGCCAGTGGCCTAATATTTTAGGATGGACAACAGGTATGGCTGAGGAAACATGTGATAGAGCCAGAAATATATGAAATTCTTAGATAAATGTAATCTTTACAATATCTCTCAATGCCAAAACTGGCAAATGTATCCGAGGGAGCTAGAGGGACTGTAAGTAATTTATCCGTGTTTCTGACTCTATCACATGTTTCTTCAGGGATACATGTTGTCTATCCTACATTATTAGGTCACTGGCACATGTCCTCGGCATGCTAGACAGCTTTCGGTGCGTAAATAGCCCAAAACCAGAAAATACCTAATACATAATATTTTCACAAATTCATTTCTATCACTAAGTGCGCATGAATTAGCTGAGTAGATCTATCTAGTTTTCATGTGAATCGGTGAAGAAGTGACTGAGATATCGGGAATTCTTTGAAAATATCCCAAGACAGAAATTTTTGGTCTGCGCCTTCGGTACTGCAATTAGCTGTAATTAATTAGAGATAGACAGTTTTGCATGAGTTACAGCCGTTGTCAGTACCGAAGGCGCGAATCAGAAAATTGCCATTTTGGGCATTTTCTGATCCCCGCCACCGATTTGCCCATATCTCAGTGAATTCTGCACAGATTGACTTGGAATGTAGCTAGATAATTCGGGATAGTTCAGCCGCTATTAGTGATAGAGAGATATCTTTTGTTGTTTACCATCTGTCATATTAGGCTTCTCCAGCAATGGATCCTGACTGCAGAGCCCAAATCTGGCCCGAATGAGCTGAATTTTTGGGAGGAGGCATTCATATGTGTACTGAGTAAGGTGATAGAGCCAAAGTATGAATACATTACATACCTAGAGCCATTCTCTGTTTGCTACCCAAAACACACCACCGAAAGAGACAGGAAGGGTAGGAAATAAATCTCTCATAATTTTAGCTCTATCACTTCATTCAATATATAGATGAGTACCCCCTCCCAAAAATCTAGGTCATTTGGACAGGATTCCAGCTGTGTAGCCAAGATCTATCGCCCACAAAACCCGGTGTAACATATAGCGCACGATAAAATATTTTCCTCTATGTTTCTCTATCACTAATAGCGGCTGAATTATTCCGAATTATCTAGCCACATTTCAAGTCAATCTGTGCAAAACTCATTGAGATATGGGCAAATCGGTGTCGGGGATCAGGAAATGCCCAAAACAGCAATTTTCTGATTCGCGCCTTCGGTACTGACAACGGCTGTAAACATGGGGGGTCACTTGGAAGAATTGCGCAAGAATGATTTACCGCTGGACATATTTTCACCTTTTCATCCAAATTACGCCTGAGGGAACTTAAATCAAGGTTGTGATTGGGTGCTTGGTCTCTCGTCAACGAGCCTATTTTTCATATGACCTTTACTTTTGATATATTGTACATGATGATAAACACAATTCCCTCCCACCAAATCTCTGGGAGAAGTACAAGTCATATAAAAAATTCCGGTATCTCCTGTCCTCCAGAATACTCTCAGATACAACATATCAAAAAACTGGATCATTTGGACTATTATATCTGGCATGTGAACCATCCTACTGAAAAACAGTCGAATCTGAGCTATTAGTCATCTCGGGGGACTAATAAAAAACTGTAAGATGCCATGCCCTCCGGATTTTCAATGCTAACACAATGAGCATATTCTCAAGGAAAACGGTTGAGAATTGATCTCAGGAGAGCCATCCGACGCAAAATTCGAAAAAAAAAAACGGGCCGCGCCAGTTCCGCAAACAGCTGTAAAACAAGGTGGAATCATCGTTCATCAAGTAGATTACTTGCAAGAATGTCTGGCCGAATTTATTGTATACAAACCCGTCTGGGCTTCAATCAGTCCCAACGCAGTGCAAACACCGCCTCGAAGGGCATGAAATTCTGACTGGTTGAGCGTGTATCACTGCAACAGCGGGAGCACTTCATATTAGTGCTGGTCTCCGCCTTGTGCACGGCACTCGGCAGGCCTGGAAGAAAAGCACCGAATAAAATACCTGTGGTAGGAGTTATTGAATGATGCATCCAATTTCAACCGCGTCAAAGTGCCGACTGCAAGCGAGTTTACGGGTCGGTGAGTTGTTGCCCTGTTTAACATTCATTGTTTAGATTTGGACGCAGGGCCGAATGTGCGGCGATGAGAGATGAGCGTCTGCTGTTGCCAACACCCAGGGAGAGAGAGTAATCAGCGTGGTAAGATCTCTGATCAAGCCTGAAGTCATGACACCGTTGTTGTTTTGAATCTTGGGTGAATGACGGCCAATCATTCTTGAACGGCCAAATAACGCCTCGAGGACGTCATCTCCGAGAAGTCAGATAAACACCTTCAGCTGTCCATTAATGATGCGTGTCTTGGGAACCATCAGAATGGCATTTTTGACCATCGCCTGGAGATCCGCGTACAACCGGTTGGGCATAAAGGTAGTACCGTTCTGAATATATAGAGCGCAGAGGAGGTGTGAGAACTTGATCAAGGATTCAATTTGTTCAGATAAAGTGAGCTCCGTGTTTATGAACGGCTGGAGCAAGGCGTCGAAAGCCTCTCCAAGGAGACAGAGAGCTTCAGACTCGGCTGCTTCACTTGGATCGAAATCCTCTGGGTCCAAAGTGGATATTTCGACGATGGCAAGGAGAAGCTTTATTGCGCGGGAAACATTCTGGGCATCTTTTGGATTGAGGAGGTTATGGATAGACATTTCCAACCAATCGTGGTTGGGCAATCGCTCGAGCCACCCCAGGAGCAGGTCCCGATTGATACACACATTTTTCACGATGAGACCTTCAAATGAACAGAGGAGGGTACATAGACCTGCAAAACCAGTAAGCTCGAACCAAATGTTACCGAGAATTTACCTGCGTTTATCAATATGTTTCGGATCTGAATCATTCGTTATATTATCTTTCCCTACGCGGCGATTGAACCCTGGGAGGTTACATATGAACGGATAGAGCGGGTTCCCCGGGAGAATTTCGCTTTGCATGCACATCACAAAGAGTGCGAGGCGACGTTTATGATCCCCGTCGGTTGAGATTGATAAAACGGGTCCGTGCTTCGTTTCTCCATCTGGGGAACGCTTCCACGCCTCTACCACTGTCTCCATTGTACGAAGACAGTCTTGCCAGGGTCCCTTCTTGCACGATGGTCCCATGAAAACAGGCTTCGCTCCATAGTTGGTTTCGTACAAGCGCGAGATTGCTCCGACAGAAGTTTCGTGCGAGATGTGGACTTTACCCTCTTTCACTAGCGCAACAGCAGCCTCTACCGTTCCAGTATCCTTCCCCACCTTCACCGTTTCGAGCGCGGAAAGGTGTTCAATACAAAAACCACCCATCTCATCGGTTTCTGTCATGTAATCGATCTTGCGCTCGGTTGCAAGCTCGTCGAAGGACAGCGTGTGACCGCATTTAATAGGTGGTCGTTCCGTCGGGGGGTCCGATTCGCCCGCATCATGTCGTGTACGAGGTCCAAACAGAGCGGCAATGTTTTTAGAAATATCGTCAAACCTCAATCCGGTGACGGAAGGAATCAAATTGTGTTGGCGACGGTAAGGTTGAATGGTATTTCGAGATGGGAGGGCGAATATGGAGTGATTCATCGCGTGCACAGCAGAACCCCCGCCGAGTTCGTAAAGCAGTATGGTAAGATCAATTTCGTACTGGGTGTAGTTCCGCGCTGTGTACTTCCCAGCCTTGGCGAGCTGGCACTGCTGCAGAATTTTTTGGGCACTCCATCCCTCCTTCTCTGCATTGGCCAAGAGCCGATGGAGGGCAGGGACAGGATTTTGGGCAATAAAGCGGAAGGCCTCCTTCCATTCGGAAAGTCGCTCTCGTGCAGATGCGAGATACTCATTCAAGTGGAGATTATAAATACAATTTCTTCAGAACTCAAGTTAAATGTAGTGTTCCGCTCGCACAAGCGATATGAACTATTGAGTTCTCATTATCTGGGTGAACTACAATTTGGCAGCGTGGATTGACCTAAATATGCGTGAGCATAACAAACTCCACATGACTAGCGAGACTTACATCGAAACTCGACGTTCGTTATTCTGAGTTTTTCAAGGGACCCATTACGAAATCCTAGATATGTCGAGACTTCAGTGGTAGTGGCTGTACTGATCAGGGATCTGACAGACTACAACACATGAGGTACGAGTAATTTTTGTTGTAGCGTCTGTTTATAAGAGACTAAGATTGGAGTGGCAGAGGCCAAATGGGCATGCACAGAGAGGTCTTATTTCATGCCGCTGTAGGATCTCGATCGGATTCTAAAGGCCTATCTATACGATAAGCCTGAGGCGGAAGCAGATACGTCGAGCGTGGTGATTACAGTATTGTATCCACCGAAGACGTTATTATCCCGCGTTTGAAGATTTCTGGGAAATTGGGGGCAGGGGTGCAGTTCGAGATGAGCATTATAAAGCGAAGGGGGGTCCGGCATGAAGCGACACCCCAGAAGTGCCCTCATTGCACCCACACCAACGCAGATGCCGCCGAAGGTAGTTGGGTCGATTGGTAAGTAACCGACCTCTTTTCTCTATCATACTGTATGCAAACCCTTCCTGCACCAGTTCTAATCGCACATGCGGGGCGAGATATCAGATCTCTTTAGAAGCGAAGGTGCCAGCGATTGAGGAAATTTCTTCCCCGCAAATATCGTAATAATATTTATATTGTGGCACAGATGGATATTTGTTAATGTGAACATCAACGATAGCGGGCAAGAAGACCGGGCAGAATTGTTTCGTCTTGTCCAGGTTGTCTATGTCAGTGTTGGCATCTTTAAGGTTTCATTATTGCCGTTTGCAAAATAGTTGGCGGTCACGTGGAGTGATCCCCTTTCGGTGACCGACTTCCGGATGCCATAACTCAAAAGCAAAGCTCCGATTTCCGGAAATCCGAGCGGAATATACTCTCATCGTTAGACCGGAGCTATCCCGACCGATCCGGTGGAGGTAATTCTCTCGTGAATTGAGCGGTTCTGAGGTGGCGTTTTTTGATCAACGGTGCGTGACCGCCAACTATTTTGCAAACAGCAATAACCTGACTGATCATTGGTTCGTTTCCTTTTTATCTACAGGTTTCCGCCCAGTCTCAGTCGCGACCCACTAGCCCCGCCGGTTCCGTCTTCGACGAAACTGTGCCAAATTTTGTTCTGGCTATGCACGATTATGCCCCCAGCACCAAAATGCAACATATGTGTCGTTCCGCGCCGGGCAGGTCATACATGTCCTCAATCGGGATTCGAGCGGCTGGTGGGACGGCGAGTTGGAGGGACGGCGAGGATGGTTTCCAAGCAATTACGTTACTACGGATATTAATTAGCTTCCACACATCTTTGAACTGAACAAGAGCGTGGCGGGGCGCTTCGCGCCCCACCACTTCGGTTGAATGTGAATGAAACATGCAGTACACAATTTGACTCGAGGCCTAGTGAAGGATTATGGGTGTCCATGAGTTGAAAGTTACTGTTATTCGGACCGTTCGGAACACTGAACTGTGCAGGAGTTGCGCTCGAAAATGAATTACCATTGGAGGAGACGAGGTTAGAAAGTTGCGATAGCGGTAAGGAGGTTTCCCGAGTTGTTGGGCATAATTATGGCGACTTGCGGAACGGACTGAGAAAAGATTGGTATTCGCCTTCTGAACGATTAAAACCAGGATTATTAGATTGTTTGCGCTGCAGCCATTGGAGCCATCTGATGGCTGATTGGCGTTGCGCAAACTGATGGCTCGAATGGCTCCACAAACAAACTCATCTCATACGCACACACTTGTACTCGACATACTCTGCTATTTGCCTCATGCAAACACGTTCGAAAACTCGTACTGCTTCCAACCGTGGCAGTTCAACAGCCACCAACACGAAGGGGAGAGCTCGGAGTCCCAGTCCCGACTGGGAGATCAACTCGCAGGACTTTGAGGGCAGCCCAGCGCGTCAGGGCCAACCAGAGAAGGAAGCTACCCCGTTCGTCCCCTCTCATTCACCATCTCCATCCCGTTCTGCATCCCCGAACGCGGATCTTGAAGGCTCAGAGCCTGACATGGATGACGCGATGCATCACGTCGGAAGGGATGTGCAATCCCAGAATGCACGTAACCCGCCGTGGCTTGCCTGGCAGGACCGCTCCCTCGTCCAAGAGGTTTACCGGCTTCGCCCGTTTAATGCTCCGCGTGGTGACGCAGCCAAGAACGCCTGGGACACGCTTGCTGTGGAGCTACTTAAAAACAGCAACGCAAACGGCTCGGCTATTAATCGGACAGGCGCTGCGTGCCGTGCGCGCTTCCAGAAGCTTGTAAAGGGTCATAAGGTGAGCACTGCCTTCCATAGTATAACCAAGGATGAATTGCAGCTGTGTAAAGGCGGACCAGACACGATCTCTGCAGAAAACGGTTACTGACGAGGAGGTCGATGAACATATTGAGGTGAGTGACCTTGAGATAGTTGAACTTCAAATGCTTACTTCGATACATAGCTGCTCACTCAAGTGGTCGAGCTTGTCGATGCCCGCGACCTGCAGAAGGGCGAGAAATCAGCAGCGTCACGTAAGAAGGTCGACCTCGAGACTAAAGCTGCCCTGGAGTTGCGTGATGCAGCGATGAAAGGCTTAGTTCGGCGTGAGGCACTCACCGATGTTGCACGGCTGGAAGGAGCATCGGTGCGTGAGAAGCAGGGCCAGAGGAAGCGCAAGTATGTGTTCAACTTGATCGGTTCCTGGTTGCCTCATACAGTATAGACGCGCCCATGCGGAGGCATCGGACTCCGAAAAAGAAAACGAGGAAACAACTAACGACGATTTCAAACCGAAACGGAAGCGCGGCCGCAACCAACTGGTAGAAATAGTTAAACATCGTAATGCAGCCGACGCCAAGCGGCTCGAGAAGGCACGACAACTTGATGAACAGAGGCACACCGAGATGCGACAACTTCAACAACGTTCGATTAATCTTCAGGAGAACATCGTGACGGGCTTCGGGAAGCTTGCGGAAGGGATCAACACGCTTGTGCAAGCGCAGGCCACCCTCGCCGCCGCGGAAGCGAATCGGGTGGAAATGGACAACCGTCGTCGTCATGAAGAATCGGAACGCCGTCGCGATGAAGCTGAACGGCGTGCAGCCGAAGCTGAGCGACATGCAAGCCTGCTTCAGGCACTCGTCACACGTAACAACTGGTAGATCTCTTGTTTGTACTTGAATTCATGTCTGCTTAACCGTGCATTTAGATTATTCTTCGTCTACATCACCTAATTCGTGTTCCGGTATGTCCATCTCTACCCACGGTGAATCTAGACACCAGGCATCTAATTCCACATCTTCGACAGGCCCCCCCGTGAAATACTCGGCCAGTGTTGGTGGATTGCAATGAAAGTACTGTGGTATCTGTGGCTGGTGGAGGATGGTGTGGGCGTTTCCAAGTAGTATGGCAATGAGATAGTATAATCCACACGGAGATAGTAAAACCTTTTGATTCCGTGCGAAGTCGAGGAACGGAAACTGTTGTGTAACCTCTTTGAAACGCCACTCGACCGGCTCGCGGCAGCGGCTCATCGCAGCGTTGAACATGGACTGCTCGGCTGTCACTGCCGCACCTTTGTACGGGGAAAGAACATGGGCGGAAACAGAATAGGCTGGGTCACCGTAGATAAACAAGGCGCGCCCATCAGGGGCCCAGAAATGTTTATCAAGGATCTCTGAGAGGCCGCTCTGCTGGAAAACAGTTTCGTCGTGTCGCCGTCCTTCAACAGGGCCATATATATGAATCACGAGGCCATCTGGGGAAACCACCGCATGATACTTCAAGCAATGAATGCGCTTCCACCCGTTGTAAAGGATGCGCTGATTTCTCATTGGTCGTGCATTTCCGCGAAGGGTGCCATCCATCATCGCAGCTATCACATCGAGAGGGGCCCCATTCATAGAGTATGAACTATGGCGCCGAATTCGGCAAGTTTCTCGCGTGTTAGGCGTTGGGGATCAAAGCGCAAGAGATGCTTCCAGCGTTCCCACAGTAGTGATGCGGTAAGTCGGGTTATTCGAGAAAAGCGGGATCTCTCCCATCCGAACTGCATCTCGATATCGACCAAGCGCGAGGTATGCGCCAGGCGACACAACAGCATGCAAAGTGCCGTCACGCGGTCTTCTTTGTTACGGCTTTCCGGGCAATAGATTACTTTGGGCAGATCAAGTGTATCCACAAGCTGATGGACTTCCTCTCGTGTAAATCTTGAAACATGCCCTCAGTAAACTCACCGGTGCAAACGTCGAGGAAAGAAATCACCGGAATTGCTCCTTCCATACGTCATCGCCAAGTGTATACAAGTCGATACGCCCACCTGGCCGGAACCTTCCTTCTCGAGCGATCCATTGTGCATCTAAAGCATCTAGAATGTCGGAGAGAAGGCTATTGAACGAAAGCGTGGCCTCTAGTATCTGGGTCTCCATGTGACGAGTCGTAGTTACGCCAGGAAAATTGCAGCCATCAGCCATCAGTTTGTGCAACGCCAATCAGCCATCAGATGGCTCCAATGGCTGCAGCGCAAACAATCTATTTCGGCCCAGCGGCCCGCAGTTCGGCCCTGCTGCGGTGGAAATGCCTGATAGAGCCCATTGGAGTCGAAAAAAAAACAAAGGAAGATCAAGTTAGAACTTTTCCAGGCGGGTGGCCGTCATTGACTCTGAACCAAAGTATACCGGAGGTGGAAATTCAGAACCGTGGAATTCCTTGAGGCGCGGTTGATCAGATAAATTCGCCTTCACACTGTGACCAAGATTTTTGGTGCTGAGAAGAGTCAAGCTGAGGTGGAATCACTGAGACGTGGAAGATGCGCAGGTGCCCATGGCTCGAAGAATTGAGTCAGAACGTTGAAAAAGAATTGCCAGATTCGAAGAGGGCTTGAACCAGAGCAGTCTTGATGGCGTCATAAGGATCGACTTGGATCGGACAACCCTGGCGCGGGCGGCAGAGTGGAAGCTGGATACGGTAACAGTTCTGGAGAAAGAGATATCTGAGAACGAGGCGGAGTCCGCCGCAAATTTTCTCACAGATCTGTAAAGAACGGAATCAGTTAAAGTGGGGTGAACTACCGGAACACTGAAATCTCAGAACAGGGACACTAAAGCGGGGATAGAGGGTTAGAGAGAGATGTTTGAAGATCGAGAGTTGTGGCACATCGAGTGATAACCGCTCGCTTTGCAAATAAGAGGTTGAAGCTACTACGCGCCGTAGAGATGAACATGAACAGATTTATGACAGAGCCGTCGTCGAGCAAGTTCGTCGTTGGATAACTGATATATTCGATGGAACGATGGATGGTTTGGAGGAACAGATAATGAGTTCAGAACTTGAATGGACGAAACACAATAACCATCCAATCCACCTTCAAACTTCTCAACCTAACCATCTATTCCGCTATTGATTGCGTACCAGATACAAAATGGAATGTGGAATGGAAATAGCTCGAATGGATAATTTGAGTCAATGACCGATAAAATCCAACGACTCCACGACGATATAAGGCCCTGGTCGCACATGCAAAGACTACCACACTGAGGGACATGAGACAGACCAGCAATTTGGACGCACAATTGTACGTACTTCATTCCTGAAAGACAAAGATATCAGACAGGCATGTCGTACTGTAATATTGCGCACCATAAAGAACTGCGACCACCCAAAATGCCCCCAATGCGGACATGTTGATCGACGCGTCGTGCATTCTCGACAGTAACCGATGCGCTGACCTTTAGTTTATAACTTAACGAGAAAGCTGTGTTTATTACATTCAACGGCCTCCCTGACGCCGACACACCATTGTGGCACGTGTGGGTTGGAATCAATGAATCATTCTCAGCCCACACACACGGGCGAGGTGGAAGACTTGTTTATGATTGTGATGGACTCAACACACGGCCCCTTCTGTAGCGGCTCTGCTGCTCTGGCTGCAACAGCGATGAGCGAAGGGCAACACCCACGTTTCCCTACAAACGTTCGAAATATGACTGCCACAGATCATGATACACCGTGGTTGATGCCCGTATCAGCTGCTGCGACTCCTGATCTGTGGAAGAGACCTAACGGCCGGATTACGAATGTGACAATCCCAAATCCGGATATAGTTATGGGAGATGTAGAGGGAACGTGTAACGACTCCCATGCTAACAATTACAACACTACAGCAGTACATTTACACTCGGAAACATACTATGACACTATTGACTCGCTGCACATACAGTCAGACAGACACCAAGGAAATCAAGACCAGTGTTGTAGATAAGTTGATAAGGGCTTATCTTATTAAGGCCTTATCATATGATAAGTTAAGCCCTTCACGTCGGGCTGAGAGGACGGTAAGCCCTTATTAACTTTTACCGGCTAAATCGGGCTGACCTCAAAACTCAGCACCTGCTCACCCGCACCTGCTCACCCCCGTGCTCCGCACTCTTGGTTGAACTTCCCCTGTTGTGGCTCGGGCTCGGGCCATTTACAATGTTGAGGCCGAGTTTGATGGGTACAGGGAAACAGTTAACGATTTTAAGCTTTTTTCCCATCAAAATCACTCCCCGCGAGCCAGGCGTCCAATTGACGCAGTGCTCAGGGCTCAAATTTCGATGCTGAGCTCCCCGTGACCGAGGCATCCAATGCTACAATTGTTGTGGCTCGGGCTCGGGCCATTTACAATGTTGAGGCAGAGGTTGATGGGTACAGGGAAATAAGCCCATTTTGCTTTTGCCTTGTTCAAAAGTAGAATGGGGACAGATTTTTCGTTAGACCTAGGTTCCTTAGCATTCCATGAGTGCTCAGGAAAATTTAACCACCGACGGCTCAAGTGGTGTAATATTTTCTAGATTTGGGTATGCAGGTCTGACTCCACAAGGGCATTTTGCTTTGTCCTCGTTCAAAAGTGGAATGGGTATGACTTTCTTGGTTGAATCAAGTTTGTGGGCATGGAATGAGTACTCTGAGAAACCCATAGAAAATTTAACCACCGGCAACTCAAGTTGTGTAAAATTTTCTGTATTTGGGCAGGTCTGACTCCGCAAGAGTATTTTGCTTTGTCCTCGTTCAAAAGTGGAATGAGTACGAATTTCTCAGTGGAATCAGGTTTGTGGGCATTGAATGAGTAGTCTGAGAGATCCACAGAAAATTCGACCACCAGCGGCTCAAGTTCTGTAAGATTTTCTGTATTTGGGCAGTTCTGACTCTACAAGCTCATCTTGCTTTTTCCCTGTTCAAAAGTGGAATTGGTACAAATTTTTCGATGGAATCAAGTTTGTGGGCATGGAATGAGTACTCTGAGAGCCCCACAGAAAATTCAACCACCGGCGACTCAAGTTGTTTAAAATCTCCTGTCTCACGAAAAGATTTTTTGTTTTCTGGCCCATTTGATTCACAAAGTTGTTGGATGGATGCCGTGCAGTGCACAGACCTTCAACATGCTGGGTAGATTCTGCTTGTACACTTGAGTGTTGTCCACACATGGATTTGACGTGTTTTCAGGATTATTTGGCATGCTCAGGGAGCTGAAAACATGTATAGTTGTCAGACCTTTTGATTTTACTCGCTGTGTCAAAAAGTAACAGGAAATTGGGTTGCACAGCCACACAAACCGCATATTAGGAACTCTCATGGACATATTATGAATCTCGTGTTAATTTGGTGCAACTTGAGATATAACAACTCACCATAGAGGGCAATGCACTTGGCACAGTAACAAATTAAAAAAATGGTCCAAAAACGGCAGTATTTCCCTACTGCCAGCTGGTCGTTTCACTTTGGCGCACACCTGTGGGCCTCTAAAATAAGGTTACATATGCTAGAAAGCACACACACAAGCTCTTGAGAAATCGGAGCTATCCTATGGTGCTGCAATCCCCAGAGAAATTACACCCCTTTTGGAAAGAAATTGCTAATCTGAAGTTTTCACTGGAAAGCAGGAGGCATGCCGGGTTCTCGCTGGTATGTGGGACTCAGTGATACTGTTTGAAAGTTTTAGGTGCAAAATATCTGAGAGAGACCCCATTTTTGGCGCAAAACCTGCTTCCGGTTACTAATTGACACAGCAAGTATGTAGACGCTACCCATTGCAGCTGCGTGAAAGCACTGCCAACCTTCTGAGGGATTTCTCCCGACTTATAAACAGAATTTGCTTCTGTTGCCTCTGCGGCAAAAGGTGCTACCGTTACACCCATACAAGTCAGTTTGGTTCCACTTTCAGCATGGTTGACGTGTGCTCACAAATTTGACGTGCGCAAAGATAGGGTGTAAAATGAATCTGTTTATAAACCTGCACTTTAACCATGTAGTTGGTAAGTCAATCGGATGAGTATATCCAGTCGAGACATGCTAAGATCTCAATTTGAAGCTACATACTTGCTGTGTCAATTAGTAACCGGAAGCAGGTTTTGCGCCAAAAATGGGGTCTCTCTCAGATATTTTGCACCTAAAACTTTCAAACAGTATCACTGAGTCCCACATACCAGCGAGAACCCGGCATGCCTCCTGCTTTCCAGTGAAAACTTCAGATTAGCAATTTCTTTCCAAAAGGGGTGTAATTTCTCTGGGGATTGCAGCACCATAGGATAGCTCCGATTTCTCAAGAGCTTGTGTGTGTGCTTTCTAGCATATGTAACCTTATTTTAGAGGCCCACAGGTGTGCGCCAAAGTGAAACGACCAGCTGGCAGTAGGGAAATACTGCCGTTTTTGGACCATTTTTTTAATTTGTTACTGTGCCAAGTGCATTGCCCTCTATGGTGAGTTGTTATATCTCAAGTTGCACCAAATTAACACGAGATTCATAATATGTCCATGAGAGTTCCTAATATGCGGTTTGTGTGGCTGTGCAACCCAATTTCCTGTTACTTTTTGACACAGCGAGTAGGTTAATGCTACAGCAGTTCTGCGTGGAAGCCTCGAAATTTGCCGAAAAAGGCAATTCCCAGGCCATCGACGGATTCTTGGGTGCGGTGCCCTCCGGAATTGAGATCCAAATTGATTGGTTCTACTTTCAGGGCCAATGGTTCAGAATTGGGCTCACAGTGGCTGTTCTGGTGAAAACTTGCAAAATATATATATAGAGTATACGTACGACTGTTGAGATGCGCCGGGTACTCCACTGGGTACCGGTACCCAGAGCTAAGCGACGGTACCCAGTCACAATACACAATATACGGCAGATCCGGCTTGTCTCGGCCTGATCGCTTGATGTCCGCGCTCACACGCTTTCGCCGCTCTTCTCACACCCAAAGTGGTATCTCCGTCTGCTTCTTTTGCGCTTGTACGGCAAACGACCGCCTCAGGCCAGCTTTCCGCACCCTAGGACGAGGCTCCTTCAGTAACTAATCCATCCTGGCCTGGATTCTGTGCCAGTAATTCTACCATAACTGCCCTCTCCTTTTCCATCAAATCAGGCCACTTTCCGACTCTTTCGCTTAATTTCCTACATTGTTCACAGCCGGTGGCCATTCGCCTCTCACGTCACTCGGAAAACTACAGACTATCCGAGCGCAAATCTTCGCGTACCGAAGCCTACCGAAGCCACGCCTCGAGTTTTTTTCCGGCTGCGATCTTGTTGCCGTCACCTCTTGCCACCCGTTACGCTCTTCGCTGCTGCCCGCGCAGTGATTTTGCAGCCCGCGGGAAGTGAGAAACAGTTTCGGAACGCTTTCTGGTAAGCAAATCCCTACTATGATGTCGAAGCCGAGCCACTTTGCTTATACTGTCATTTTAAGTGCACGGCGGTGGCACGGCAATAAAACATAAACTTGAGACGGTGTGTGGCATACACAACTACTAGGTATGACAGCCACGCTTTCCAGCGGTCTCATTCTATGCTTCTACGCGTCAATTCGCGAAAATAACACGTTATTCTGGTCAGATTTCAGCCATGTCGCACCTCTTATCAACTCCTTCTCAGCCACTCAAATTTATTCCCTTCTCTGCCTCCCCGTCGCCTTTGGGTCGCAAACGCGCGCGTCTGGACAGCAGTCCAGTATCCTCAGTGCCTACAACGCCATCACGCCAATCTAGACCTGCTTTACCGCATTCTCCATATCGATTCAATTCCAACAATGAAGTCGTCGATAATCCCCTTCTGCCTAGCTCGGACCCTGTTCTGCCTCTCTCTGTCATTGCTCCATCCCTTCCGACTCCCTCGACGTCTTTGGACTCTGATTCTCGTATGAAACAAGCACTTGCTGCTCTGGAGGCAAAATCCCACGTTATTCGACAGGGAGTTGCGGCCGAGGAGCAGTCGGACAAAGAAACAGGTGCAACATACGCGCGCCAGGTCAGGAATTATCAAATGTGGTGGGAGGCGTCTCAGGCCGCCCTTCTGATCGCCGAACCATCGCACATCGTAATCCCCGCCTTTCCTATTATCCCTGCAAAGGTCACCGTGTTCCTTGAATATGAAACGACACGTCCCCAGGTAAGTTGTCTGGTACGTTGCTTCAGATATTTGCTTACTGTATATCTTATATTAGAAGCGGAAGCGCGACGATGGCTCCGAGTCTACCGGGACAATCGGGGTTTCTGGAGTAAAGCAAGTTATCTCGGCCCTCGAGTACTGGCGCCACCATCACCAGCATGAATACCCCGATGTGCCTGTAGCGCAAATTGGGCTGCGTCATGACCTCAGGATCAAAACCTTTGAAACTGCGGCCGCGCACAAAGAGCCTCAACGCGTCAAAATGGCCCATACCTTGAAGGCGAAGGGTACAAATGCGGGTAGGTGGCCGAGTTATTATTCTTCTCTCATTACAGACCATTATTATCAGATACATTTACCGCTGCTGATCTCATAAAATGTTCGGCGTGGTGCCTGACTGATTTTAAAGGCCCTTCCAACATTTACATTGGCCTCCGAGATCGCTCGATGCTCCTCACCTCCTGCTCTGTCGCTTTTCGGGGCGATAATACACGAAGTCTTCTGCTCTCTGACCTCTTCATGACGGATGTGATGATGAATGCGAAAGGTCTTGGAGAGACTGTCCCGGTAAGTCTTTTTTTGGCGCTCAATAATATCGAATACGGGACTCAGCAATCGCTTCTAGGCGCTTACTATGCTGGCGGACAATGCCAAGCATAACCAGACAGGAAGAACTGACGAACACGGTGCATTTCGACACCGACATGTTGATCTCTGCCCTGTGGGAAGTATTGGCTTGCTTTTGTTCAGCTATTTTCATGTCCGCGACTCCTCTCCTCCGAATTTCGTCCCCGACTTCTCTGATCCCGAGTACGGCGACTTTGGGAAACGGGAATGGTATGGATTTCATATTTTCCATCCCAACAAGGATCCCATGGTCGAGATGAAATACGACAGTACGTCTTTTGTTTTTATCTTTAAATCACTCTTTGCTGAATGTAAGATCCTAGATCACCGAAAACGAGTCAACATCATCTACGAGAAGAACGGCATCAACATTTCCAAAGTCACTCATGCCGGCCGCGAGTTTTCCGTCAAAACAGCGCGGGAATATGGGGCTTCAGTTGACGGCGCCAAAGCACTTGGCGGTTGGAGCGATAGTGGTTCGTTTAAGCCTTGCTACGACCGTGCTCTGCCCGTCGATGCACTTCTCGGAGCGGCCATGTTCGATGCCATGAGGCCTGAGTCTCATTTCCTTGCGCGCGAATTTCTGGGTGAGTCTTTCTTCCTCAACCTGGACGGAATTAAAGAATTTGTTTCTCTGCAGAGCCACCCCGGGAGCTTATCGCCCAGATTTTCCCTTGGGTTGAGGACGAGCTTGTGGCATTAGAAGACCGTGAGAAGGAAAATCCGTTTGCTCGCGACATCGCCTTGCGCCAACTCTTCAAGCTTCTTGTCTGGTTTCGAACAGTGGTACTTCAAGACAGTGCGATCCTTTATAAAAAATACCCCGACTCCCCCCTCTTCAATTATTCTCCTTTCAATTCGCTCGTATTCCGGCAATTTGCCACCGCATCTGTCGCTCGTCTCGCAGAGATCGAAGCACAGGCAAGTTTGCGGTTACAAAACCTGCCGCAAAACCTAGTTCGCGGATTTCAAGGCGCCATTGCAGGTGTTTCGTTGGCTCAGCGTGCGGAGCGCGACGAGACTCGAGCCTATATTGAGCGCCTTGAATGCCAGATACAGCTTCTCACGCAGCATTTCATGAGCCAGACAGTGGGCAAGGGCAAAGCCTCCAGTCGGAAGGCTCAGATGACACCAGGCAAGTTGTTCACAAAAATTCAGCAGTTTATTGAGCCATGCTAATGCGTTTCTACAGCAGTATTTATTCCTCCCCCACTGTTTTCTGCCCTCCCTCCACCTGCTGTAGCTCGGGCCGCTGCTACCTTCGATTCCGGTACTAATGATTTTGTGTTCGCACCAAACACTTCGGATTTTACACCAACACCGATGGACCTCAGCGCAGGTCCGCAGCTACCTTGCACTATTCCCGGGCCTTCTTCCATTCTTCCCTCGTCTGTGTCCCCACCTACTTCCGCATCCTTCGACCCTCCAATCCCCTCTGCATCTGGATTTACCATCACCCAGATATCTGCTTGGAACGCCCTTGCACTGCAGTATTCGGACCAGCGGTTGAGACGCCACCGATGGGTATGGGTTGAGAAGACGAGCTCTTTTCTTCCCCAGTATACGTTCCAGCCCGTTCCAAAAATTACCGACGCTTGGACGGAATGGACTGTCGGCCTCAATGGCTTCCTATCTATTCGGGAGCTCGATGAGGGATGGGGTGCTCGGTGGAGATCAAGTACTCAAACCATGAAGAATCAGTATGGCCAGCGCAAGAGGATTTACGATTTGATCGACAAACATCTCGCCAGTAAACGCAACTGGAACGTGCAGCTTGCGTTGCGGTTTATTCGGGAGGTTTATGAGACGGATCCGCAATACAGCACTGCTCGGAAATTTTCCGATTATCTCCAGCGCACTAGTTCTGGTGCATACGACGCAATTGTGGCTCGTTCTAATACCTATATAAATTACAGCTGATCCGGAAACTAATGAGAATCACGAGTTTTTTTTCGCGTGTTCCCGATTTGGAAATTCCCCAAAGGGAAACCGGCGGCGTCCACTTCTTACTCGCTTCAGTTCCTCTCGCTGTTTCTCCCTTCCTCCACTCTCCAATGGCTCCCAAGAACAACGGCAACGCTATAGATGTCAGTGACGACGACGACGACGATGTGACTCCGATGGACGCCGTACAACAGTTGGTCGTGGAAAAGCCTCACTGTAAGTAATCAGCAACGACTCGCAAAGTCTCCAACGATCCAATCTCTGCCTACAGTGCAAAAGTGGTTCGTTGCGAGCCCAGAACTCATGAAAAAACAACAGAAGACCCAGAAGGCCAAGGAAAGCCGGACTCAGAAGAAACGCAAAAAGCTTGAAGATTCAGACGAAGACCTGGCGCCACCCTCGAGGAAGGGAAAGAAGAAGGCTAAAGCCGTGGACGACGACGACGACACCATCTCTCTCACCGGGTATATCCGTGTTCTCAAGCCTACACCAGCTTTGCCACCCTCGCGCCCGCGCGCGCGACAACCGAAGGCCAATCCCGAGACCCTCTATATCACCCGTGGCCCATTCAAGTTTTCCTCCAACTGCAGCTTCGATGACTTCATCTCTATTCTTTCCCAAACTCTTCCATGCCCTTCCGCCAATATTGTCCTTGATAAGACCGAATGGAAACCACAAACACCGGCGAACCGGGCTATGCTGCCTCTTGGTGGTGCGGTCGGCTTTGAGGTCCTCCGGGAACAGATCTCCGAATGTAAGGACAAGACTGTTATCCTTTGTATGCCAGGCCCACGAAAACCAGCAGAGGATGCGCCGGTATGAGATCTTTCTGGGGAAATAACCACACAATTCTTACATACACCACCAGTTTTGGGACGTGACGGGTGACGGTAATAGTGTGGGTGGGGGAACCGAAGCGGGACCATCAAGCGCCGCAGGAGAACCACAAAAGGGATTCGACTTTTCGGAATTAGAAACGACGAATACGGAAGACAGCGTCGGACAGCAGAAAGTGCGTATCCTCGATCTTTCGTATGTGTTCGCTCAGATTGACGCGGGAATCAGATGTCATTTGATCAAGCCATCGCGCCGCACATCGAGGAGCTGAAGGAGAGATGGCCCGAGAACGACGCGGGAAAACGTATCTACACCGACACCAAGGGCTTCATGTGGGAGCTGACGCCGATCCGACTGAATGTATGGGCTGCTCACATGGTGCGTGATTCATCGCTCAACCTCGGACTGGCATTGAAAGCTGCTTAGGCTCGCGGAAGTGCTACAATTAACACCGCCCCTGTGTCCGCCCAATTTGACATCAAATATCGCGTGAAGACTACCCAAGCTGCTGTTGTACAACCCATTCCCGCTGCTGCTCAACCTATTCCTGCCCAGAATCCCGCCCCTTCGAACACCGACAAAGTCCTTGAAATGCTTACACTCTCTCTCATGTTTCAACAGCAGCAGCAACAACAACACCTTGTCGTCCCAAACGTGGCTCCACCACCGTTCCATCCACCCCCACATCAGAGCCCTATTCCCTCCGCACCCCAATCTCCTGCAAAACCAACGCATCGTCCTGTCTCGCTGGGGGATTTCTGTGCCCACTACGATATAATGCAGCATTTTGAGCGACTACAGAAGCTCGAATACGAGCCAGGCGACGGTGGGATCAAGACCCTAGGACGTGATGATTGGCAGATTTTTGCGGGTTTTTCAAAGTTGGCGTGGGATAAAGTCTTATCGAAGCACAAACAGTTCTTGCTCGATATTCAGAACGGTTTGTGGGAATAATTTTTGTTTTCATTCGTAAAAGTCTTCTGTTACATCTCGCTACAAAATTGTTCTCGTCGTACCATCGCAGTACAAATGTAATTGTTATTTGATCATCTAAAAGTTGCTATTCTCTGTCGTGAACAATATAGCCAGCATGGTGAAACCATGCTCTAGCCTTTTCGGGTGTAATGCAGCCCGTCGAGTCGAGGAGTACGAGAACGGGGTCGGCAGCGGCGCGAATGGAATGGACGTTAGCACGGAGGTATGCTTTCCCTGTAAAAAGTCAGTAGATGTGAATGATGTATTGCGACGACGTACATGTGCTGAAAGACTCCTCGATTGGGTTGAGGTCCGGGGAATAAGGAGGCAGGTACAAAGGCATTATCCCTACCCGGAAGATCAGATATGGTTCCGACAATTATGAGTGTAACACGGACCTTGCGCATTCAAAACCTCCTGCAGCGTGTTGGTGTGATGGATGCGGCAATTGTCCATGACGAGCACACTGCAGTCATCAGGGAAAACACCCATTTCCGGTACCTGAGCATGATTAGCAGTGATTGAAGTGTTATTCTCCGAAAACTCACAACGTCATCCACTATGAAATCGAAGAAATCAAATGAATCCAACGAGCCCTCAACAACGCGCTGTGCAATATACCCGTCCATGCTCATAGCCGCCACCAAGGTATACCGTACCCCTCTGATAAAGACGTCTTCGAAATCGGCGGGATATCCGATTGGTGCGCGTCCGTAACGCCGGCAGACATCATGTTCATTTTTGCTTGACTCGTCGATGGTTACAAACTCACGGCCAGTGCCGCTGAAGCCAGTTTGAATCGTGTGAAAGTAATCGCGCCGACCCTCGATGTCGCGCTCGACAGCGATCTTGTGGAGCAGTTTCCGGGTAAGTCCGGCTCGTTCGAGGGTCTCCTGGAGGGAGGAGATGGAGATGGAGATGTCGTGGTGTATGAGGAGCCACCACTGCAGTTCGACGAGGTATGTATCGGCGTGCTTCGTATATATCTCTTTGATTGCTGTCAGTGCTGCCAAACCAATGATTCTAGACCGGCCTGTGATGGGTGGAGGGGGTGGAGTTACAGTGCCGAATTCGTCAAAGAGGGCGGCCCAGCGATATATGCTTGATTGCGACACAAGAAGGGTCGAGCAAATAGCAGATCTGTCCCATCCAAGCTCCCACAACTGTAGCGCGCATTCCTTGATATCGGGGCTGATTCTACGATTGACCATATGTACTGTAGTGCTTGGTGTGAGGTGGTGGACGATGCGGAGAAGCAAGAGGAAGTCAAGAGTCAAGACGGAGCCATGACAGGCTGTTCCCCTTTGGGAATTTCCAAATCGGGAACACGGGAAAAAAAACTCGTGATTCTCATTAGTTTCCGGATCAGCTGTAATTTATCCTCACAATAAATCTTTGGCTCCAATGGCGATATTCGGTGTACGGGTGAATGAGACTTTTATGGGTGAATGAATAGTTTTTCTTACTCTGAATTTCGTTCATATGGACAAACTAATAACATGGAGGGGTTGATATGACCACAAGGAGCCTCAAAGTATTCGGGCTCAAGATTCTGTTCAAGTTTGAATGGGTGAGCTATGCAACATGTTTGCACGCTAAAATTGATCTCTATGTCCGAATTGGGCAACTGCGGTTCAACTTGGCCATAACTGCTGTGCGGGCGGTGGTGAGTTAAAAGAGTATGAGATACAGGGATATTAGACACTGCTAATGTGACTCTCCATTAGAAGACAACTGAAAGCCTTAGCCATCGCAGTGAATGAAACCTGTATCATAGTATGCGTGAATGAATGAGTTTTATTACTCTGAATTTCGCTCATATGGACACCCTGATACCATGAATGGGTAGATATGACCACAAAGAGTCTCAAAGTATTTGGACTCGAGATTATGTCCAAGTCTAAGTGCGTGAGCTATGCAATATGTTTGCACGCTAAAATTGATCTGTGTCCAAATCGGGCAACTGCAATTCAACTTGGTCGCAACTGCTTTGCGGGCGGCGGTGAATTAAAATAGTGCCAGACACACTCCCCTGTGACATACTATGCAGTTCTAATGTGATTCTGGGTCAGAAGGAAAATGAAAAGCTGTCCCCATAGTAATTTTTAGAATGCACGAGTCGACAGATCACTAATCCGAGTCACAATACCATGCTAGCTTCCTAAATTCTACAGCTCAGATTGGGTGCTAAATTTTTCATATTCCAGCTTGGGAGTTTGATTCGCATTGCCCACAGAAATTCTCCGAGCACGGACGATTAAATTAGTGATAAACAAGATGTTAAACATGGGACTAACACAAGATCTAATCTAATTATCGACGACAGGATGGTCATTGGCCCATGTTTGAAGGAAAGACTTGAGAGCACTGGCTCCCAGAGCATCCGCTTGCTGGATTTTGGTCACCTCTGCAATCACCTCTGCACTCCGGTTGGGCCCATCACACCCGTAAATTGCGATGATGCGAGTCATGTTGATTGTTTCGTTGAGCGACGTGGTTGAAATGCAGAGGGCCTTCTCAATTGCTGTCTTTGAGATTTTCTGAATACGAAATGTGAGTTGGGTGACATGTAGCATTATTGAACTCACGGTTGTAGACGATATTTCGGCGGGCCACGAGGTTTTATGAAATATCGCTGTCACCTGGGCAGCAAACCTCCACGATTCAACTCGGTCGGGGTTCTGGAGCACCTTCCCGCGGTTAGAGTGAAACTTTGTGTACCCTGGGCGCTTCTCAATCTTCCCTAGAAGCCAGGCAACTCCCGCATCCACGGCTGCCTGTGGTTTGGCCACAAGAGAGCCTGAAGATGGATGACTGCTTTCAACCACCGAAGACGGGATGGGAGACGAAATTCTCGGGCGCTTATTATGCACCTGAACCGCCTGAACCATCCAATTATCAGAACTGGGTATCGAATAAAGGTACTGCATACTCACAGGGTCCACCCGAAGCTCTAGTTTGTTCCCATCGGGTATGATGATGTTACGCAAATTATGAGAAAAGATTTTGGTCTTGTCTTCGACATTGAACGTAACAAAATACTCGGTGTATTCTTGCTCCTCGGAATCAGGGACTCCAATTCTTCCTGCGCCTGGTAATAATTAGCATGAAATTACAGTGTAGTATAGTGAAAAGAAAGATACCGTCAAGTTGTGCGATTGAGGCCTGAAGTTCATTGAATATTTCCATGCTACTGGCTCGCCATTCATTCTTGTCACAGTCTACAGTGTCGACGACATTAATATTGACACGTTGGACAACGTTGAATTCGCCGGATCTGGAACGGCGGTCCCGAATTCGGAGCTGGACATTCCGAACATCGGGCTGAAGGTTCGGCATCGTATATTCTAGCCCTAAATAAATGATAGGAAATGGTGTCAGCGAAGGTGCGTGTGTGTGAAGCTGGAACAGAAAACCTCTTGGAAAGTTCACATTCCCATCCCCGGACAGATTGGGAGGCTCTAATTGAAGTTGTTGAGTAAATTATACAGAAGTTACGTCTGAATTACCGGGGTAGGACTAGTCTGCTGTTCCCCAGCAGATTTCGGATTGGGATTGGGAGGCTCTAATCGAGGTGGATGAGTAAATTACGTAGAAATTACTTGTGAATTACCGGGAGTGTGACTCTGCTGTTCCCCAGGCAGATTTGTGGTAAATCCAAACTGGGGGTCAAGAAGAAGCTTCTGCATATCCGTGATATTAATCTTGCTAAGGTTTACACCCTTGGGAAATTTCTCGAGCTGCCGTTCAATCATATCGACATACGGCCTACGCCGATTCAAGCCAATGCTATTGAGTTGTTCACTAGACTAATTAATGTCAAGTAGGCGTCAGCAACTCACAAGTCAGACTTAATATACGGCCTCTCAACCATCTTTCTTGGCCCAGTGGAGGGAGGGAGGGTGGAAAAGACGAAGAGGTAGGGAGTGAGAAGCTCCTCAGACTGTCTCATATTGAGCGGATCGCAGGTTTGTCGATCGAGGGTTAGCAAATTTTACCGATCGAGGATTGGCGGATTTGCCGATCCTCAATCGACAGTTCGCCAGCGTGACATCAGGCGGAACGCGCCAAGAGGGCACGATCGAGGGAAAGGCCAACCGACAATCGACACTTCAACGATCGAAGGTGTCAAAACCTTCATTTTTAACGTTCGGCATTTCCCAATTAGGCAAATAGGACACAAAGGGGCGCGGAGTACCCGGACGAGCCATTACGTAAGGTACCCAGCGGTTCCCAGAGGGGTACCCGGAGTCAGGGTACATACATATATTTGGCCGCGCCGCCCTAAGTTCCGCAAAGGGCTGTAAACCAACTACAGAAAAGTTCTATGAAATGTAAGTAGGAAATAAATGTTCACAGTAGCGTGTTCACGTTGGAAGGACACCAACAGAGTTATGTGCTGTGTTCGGCACACTGGGTTGGTTTCAACCTCTTCCCAATTCCTCCCGTTGGGCTGAATATAAGCATTTTTTGGGTAGAACCGGACCACGACCATCTGATCCACGTTCTTAAAATGAAACGGGTTCCAGAATCAATCATCGGCATCTTACGGAGTTTCCTAACCGACCGCCGCACTACGCTCACTTTTGACGACCACCACTCCGCCCCGTGTCCCGTCCCCAATGGTCTCCCTCAGGGATCGCCGTTGAGCGCCCTGCTCTAATGGCAGCGCTGGACTGCAATTGGATGCTGGAGGTGCTGGAGGGCGGCGGGAAGCGGGAAGCGGGGGTGGCACGCGGGGGTACGGGGCGGTGCGGCGGCGCGCTGAGCGGGCTGGTGGCGCGGAAAATGGCGGGAGGCAACGTGCGTGATGCGGAAGGGATGTCTCTGGGCTTTGATGGGCCGTGGTGGGTGCTGGACGACGCCGGGGAGTGGTGGGATCAAGCCAAGAGAATGGCGCGCTAAAGAGGCGTATTGGGCGTGTCAAGGGCGCTTAAAAGGGCATAAAGCAGCACTACGCACCTAGTACAGGGTGGGGCTGGGCAGTAAACAACAGTAGAGGGACCCGGAGGGCACCAGCAAGCGGCGGCAGCAAGTAGTAGGTGCAGGAGTACAAGGGCTGTAGCAGGTCAGATCAGGCATAAGGGAGGCCGTGAATGGAGCCAGAAGGGATGCGGAATCGTGTACGACAGCTTGATTGCCTGTCTGGGCCAGTGGAGCAGCCAAAAGGGCGGGAGCGTTGCAGGCAGTGAGCGGGTGGGAGCAAAGAGCGTTGATAACTAACAACTGCAAATAAACCGCTTTTACCCGGCGCCCGCCAAATCCCTCAATTCCCGAACCCATTAGCGTCCCGCTGGCTGCTTTTGAGCCCACAAACAGATATGTATGTCAATATATATTCGTATTCAAGGTATCCTATGCTTAAACTAGGCCGCCAAAGCGCGGGATGCAACTGCCATTTTGGGTAGGGCGCTGGCGGGACAGCACCGCCACGCGCCAATAGGTGGCGGGGAACAGCGAGCAGCCATACACATGCCGAAATTACTGCAATGGTCAAGTATTCTAAGGTGATGTATCATGGCGCATCTCTAACTAGAAGTGTGAATGCATCGCGGCGTATCTCTTACATACTTGTGCTCGACAAAAGTAATGGCGCCGGGTGGTTCTCGATGTTGGGCGCATCATATCATTCCAAACAACTTGTAGACCAAAAGTATGGATAAATAGAAGACATTTGGGTATGTTAACCGACTTCGATAAAAGGCAATTCTCGTAGAGTACGCGATTTTTGCTTAGATTTTGAAACCGATCTTTTGTAGAGGGTGCGTGGGGAAAATATGTTACCACAGTCGAAAAGTACTTGTCGAGTAGTGCAGATTTCTACTTTGGATCATGTCAATACTATGTCATTTGAGCTCGCGATCGCTCTCAGAAAGTGGCCATTTTTATCGAAAAATCTGTTACCACAGTCGAAAAGTACTCCTCGAGTAGTGCAGATTTCCACTTTGGATCATGTCAATACCGTGTCATTTGAGCTCGCAATCGCTCTCAGAAAGTGGCCATTTTTGCTGTTTTTGGCCTGTTTTCGATAAAAATGGCCACTTTCTGAGAGCGAATGCGAGCTCAAATGACATGGTATTGACATGATCCAAAGTGGAAATCTGCACTACTCGACGAGTACTTTTCGACTGTGGTAACATATTTTTCCCACGCACCCTCTACAAAAAGTCGGTTTCAAAATCTAAGCAAGCTAGCAGAAACCCGTGCTCCGCAACGGGAATCTTGGAAGAATTTTCAAGTTTGAACACTGAGCTTTGCAGCTGAAGTCCGAGTTCGTGAAAAGCTGGTTCGCAGGGGGGGACACTCGTCACCAACCTGTGGTTGGTTCCTCGTGTCCCCCCGTTTCCTGTTTGAAAAGTATACACACACAGAATATTCATCGGGATCCAAGTCACTTATCTTTGTAGACTTGTGTTAGGTGCAAAAAAAAAAAACCTCCCAAGGGGAAATCGTTGCCTATGCCCGTGCCTCTACTCATTTCCATAGATTGCAGTGCGAGGCTACTGTTCCAAATGTATCGGAAAATACAGATTGTTACCAGAATCGGATTTGTTGCAGACCTCTGTGGGTACCCGTAGGATTTGTTCCGTTGAGAAACAAAATCTATTCGATATCAGAGCATAATGCAGAGTATTTCATGAGTACCTCTGTCGGGGCGTACAGGTAATAGTTAGATACCCGTGGAGCTTAGACAGTCAGTCCGTAGCCTGCTCGGCCGCTTGTTACGCAGCCTGATCTGCTGCAACTTGCTGAGCCCACTGATCCTTCTTCTTATCGTTAATTTTGGTCCAAGATGCGACAAGTTTATCTATTGCCGTTTGGTCCGAGTCATCAGGTCTAATAGCATTTCGGATATCTGGGAAGTCTTCAAAACTGAAATATGGGCAGGTTTCAGCATGCGGGCCGGACAGGAGTCGCACGGTGGAGGCCCTGTTTTGTGTAGACGACTGCTGTGTTGTCATAGTGGAGAATGGCAGAGTAAGATTAGAAGAAAAGAGATCTAGATGGTTCGGATAAAGGTAGAGCACGGGGTATGTCGCCGTTCAGGGCAAAGTGGAAAGGTGTGACAGCCCCTGAACGACGGACTCTAGTCCACAAACCCTGTTCTGGGGTCATCTCGTGCCTTGATCACCGCAGAACGTCAAATTACTAGAGGTGAAAATAATGCGCGACACTGACCACCCATCCATGGTCAAACTCTGTTCAGTCTTTGAGGGCGGTGGATACCATTTCGAGCGCATGGATATGGTGTCCATGCGGTAAGGCCTTCTGATTTCTTAGGGGTTTTGCAGTCATGGATGGCGGGGAGCCCTTCCACCAATTGACGAATTCACCTATTTCTTTCTCGCGCCACGTGGTCTTACATGTTGCAAGGGGCATACCGTACTCCAGTGCGCCCAAAAAGACTACGATTATTGTGATGTTTTTAGTGGCTATGCTCGCTGACGTAAAACATTTAGTTTGTGCATTGGTTCGAAACTCGCAACTTTCATTTGTGCACATCTTGGCGAAATAAACCCAGATCAGACTATTCAGTCACTCTCAAGTATTTATTGGCCAACAATTCCTTTATAATGTATGCAGGGAGGCCAGCTTCCATCATAGATGCTACCGGAGTTCTGAGCCCATTACTGTGCGCCTGAGGCGGACAGCCACCTCCAGCAGTTCATGACAACCCACCACAGATCAAGGTGGTAAACGAGCATATATATTTGGGATGTGGGACCAGCAAGAAAGAAAATGAATTCTCGCGTGGACTGTAACCCCTTTATCACATTTTGTTTATATCAGAGCCGGGAATCAATCAGCATAGTTGTGGCCCGAGAAACAAGTGTCTGATTCATTCGATCTGCAACACCATTTTGTTCAGGTGTATAAGGTGCAGTTACTTCATGAATAATTCCCAGCTTCTTGAATTCGGCTTCCATTTCCTTGGAGGTATATTCACCGCCTCCGTCTGTACGAAAAAATCGAGTCCAGCCATCACAAAACTCCCAATTGGCAATATGTGCACGAAATTCCGCTTCAACATTTTTACGCCATTCTTTAAGGAGTCTGTAGACCTGGGATTTCTTCTTTGCAAATAAAACCCACACATTAGAAAGATATTTTGTGAAGGTGGTTAATATCCATTGCAAATAAAGCATGTGGATCTTCGCTCAAAGGAGTGCAAGTCATATGATAGAGACCTTTACGTTGTTTTGCTTCTACCATGCGCTTTCCTTGAGAGTCCCGAACAATGCATTCCTCTCCTTCAAAAATGCACTTGTATCCAGCTTTTGCTTACTGCTGGACAGACACGAGAGTAATCCCAAAATAAGGGACATGCAATGTACGCTTTAATGAGAGTTTGGTCATTCCACGCTTTGTCTTGCAAGAGAACCAGACAGTCCCAATACCAACTGCATCACAATATGTGTCATTGCTGAGACGAACCTTTCTTGGAGGATTAAGAACCTGATAAGTACCAGTTTCAAACCAATCGATGTTTGGGGTCATCACCCGTGATGCTCCAGAGTCAATTACAATGACCCCTCTTGAGCCACTTGAGTCACTCGAGATATAAGCAGACATGGCAGCATAGGATTTGGAAGACACAGAAGCTACAGCTAAATTTGCATTGTCCTCTTCATCAGACTCTGAATCAGAGGCAGCAGAGGCATTTGCCTTTGCACCACGTTTTTTACCCTGCTTCCCAGGTTTCAATTTCCCCTTCTTTGCCTCCTGGATCATATTCTTCAAATGGTGACATTCATCAGATGTGTGTGATTTATTCTGGCCATGAATGGCACAGTATTTATCACCACTAGCAGATGGTTTGTCCTTGTTGGAACTCTGTGATTTGGCAGCTAAGGCAGCTTCATCATCTTTAGCATCGACTCGTTTCCCAATAGTGAGTAGACGAGCTCGGACTTTGTCCCAGGTCATCCCTGTGCCAAGAGAGGAAACAATATTCCCTCTGACTCCAGTCCAATAGGTATCTTCTGGCAAGGTGCTAAGCAAGATGAGAGGCTGGAGATCTGGAGAAAATGGATATGGCAACCGTGAAAGACAGTCGAAGTAGCCCTTGATAATGCCAATGTGGGTTTCGATCTTTGAGCGATCAATGAGCTCTGGTTCGCTCTCTATCACAAGTTTGGTGGCAAAGAGATTTGCGAGAACACCCATAGCAGTATCGGCACGATTATCTTCTTCAAAACGTCCCCGCAGTTTAGCCCACAGAATCCCAGCATCTGACTCATCCACATATTCCATGCGCAGTTCAGCTGAAAGGAACTTATTAATAATTCCAAAAGCACGACTGTTGCGCTCCTCAGGTGTGTCTTTAAAGGCTACACCAGGAGGAGGAGCAGCACCAGGTAGAGGGGTGTTGGCAGCAGCAGCAGTGAGAGCATCAGCAGCAGTTGGAGCCTGAATTACAGTTTGCAGCAAAGTAAACATGCCCTCTCGGCGCAGCTCCATCTGAGCATTGACATGGAACATTGGCCAGTCTTCTGCACCCGAGAGCTTGGTGGAAGCTGGAACAGTTGTGGTTGACATCTGTGAGAAGTCCGAGGTGGAATCGGCAGCAGGTCGTGTGATTGATTGCGAGGCAGTGCTCGCGATGCTTCTAGCTCTGATGAGCGAGCAGTGAGTCTTGCTTGTAGGTACGTCTTCAGAGCGATAGCGCTCCGGGGCCCATAACCTAACAAAATCTGTAAATGTGCAGAAGGCGCAATAACCTCAGTGTGGGATCAAAGACTGTATATTAAATACCTGTAAATGCGCGGAAGGCGCAATAACTACAGAATAAATAAATAAATGTGGGAAAATGCAGACTTCCCTCTGCGTGATCTCGAGGCCATTCTCACGGCCTTGGAATTGCTCGACAAAGGGCCCACGATTTATGCGCAGGCATGCGCCGATGCGGGAATCAAGCCCATCTACCACCCATTCTGGGAGGGCTTACCGTACACAAATATATTCCAGGCCATCAGCGCGAAAACTGTGAGCTGTGTTTTATCGGACCTCATACATCCACCATCTGTCGAAAGCTTCTGTTAGTCCTCAGCAACTCGGCAAGTTTTTGTTCTCCTTGCTCCTGCCACCGCTGCATCTCCGCCTCAGCACGGAACCATTGAACTCGGTCACCTATCAGGGAAATGAGAATGAACTGGAGAAGTAGAATAAACTTGACACACCTTTTGAAGTCCACACATTGCGAGTAATCATGATTTTGCCCCTTCAGCCGGGAGAATCTAACAGCGTCCAGACTCTTGAGATTGCCCTGACCCATAGATGTGTCATTGAACCACAGGAATCCAAGTATTGCCACGATAAATCAAAAGGCCAGAGGGAAAGAAAGAAAGCAGTCTGACCGCACTGATGGAAGCATCATTTACTGAAACGGGAAGTATCTCTCGAGTGATATATCAGAACTATCTCTCGACAAGAGTCCTGGATATATCACGCCACATCTCTCGCGAGAGTAGGCGATATATCACTCCCCCAGGTACTGGTGGCTGCCCAGGATCATGATGTCTGCCGCGCAACGGCAGTTCGTTTCGGCCGAAATCCACGGCAGTTCTTTTCGGAAATTGATATTATCAATATCAATCTCCGAACAATCAAATCCCCGATTGAAGAAGGAGCCGCATTGAAAATAGCACGGCATTCAGTGTTTGCCGTTAATCTCAAGTGTAGAGACAATCCCTTTCCACCTTTGCAATGTATTATAACTCACCGCCGACCAGAAGATCCCCAAATGCGTCGCCTCAACAGTCCCTACAGGCACGCATGCAAACTAACTAAAGAAACTAACTACAAAAAAGGGGGGAAGAGAGAATGGCAAATAGAAAGGGCTAGCCCAAGCCTGCGATCTATTGCTCGGAGTTATCTTATCGACTGCGTGTGAAACGCTCATGCCGAGTGTGTTTGATGATCATCAAATTAGCCGACGGGCCGGAACCGGGTAGGGCAAAGGGTTTCGGTCGCGATGCGCTGGCCAGGCAGCGACGCAAAATCCCCCTGCATTCCCGCCCCCGTGCTCGTCTCAGGTGTTTGTTGAGGTGGTGGTGGTATCCTCAGACTACATTGCAGTCCCATTGTGGGCTCTTGAAATGTGCTTTGTGGGATTTAGAATTACATGGACTATCAGCTTTGCCCATCAACGCCCGCTAGAGTGCTGAGCGCTGACGTCGGCGGTGCCCTCGAGGTCCCGAATCGACTTCTAGTGGGCCAGGTGTCAATGCAGACTGGCCCAGTCAATCGTAGATCCATCTGAGGTGCGCCTGAGCCACAGTTCCACACTTTCACATTTCGATGGTGGTGGTACGGGATCGGCGAATGGCCATTAAGGAAACGAACATCGTGACTTTTTGATTGACTTGATGTGCCTCCCACGCACGGTCCACTCAATCACGATCGCGCACGATCGTCCCCAGGCTGTAAGAGGTACCCGCTTGGCGTGACGGCCCTTGGGCGCGTTGCTCCCCGAGTGCAGGACTGATGGGTGACAGTGGCGTGGTTCAGCGCGAAAAATTAAATGTGCTGGGTGGTTGCCAAGAAAAAAATTCCTTAAACTTCAAGCGCAGTGTTCTGCTCAAAAACAGCCAAATTTATCCAGAAAATGATCTCAAGGTGCTAACAAAAATTCCCACCGCTCAGCCCTGCGCTTTACTCTTTCCAATCGTTTAAGCCTAGTCCTAATTGAGAATTGAGCCCACGGCGATTTATATCTTGAAAATGGACCAAAAACGGGGGAAAAAACGGCCGCACCCTAAGTTCCGCCAATGGCTGTAATGCAAGGTCTCAACAAAATTTTGGGATCACTCCTAGAGTTGGAGTAGTGTAAGCGGTGTTTCAACTGATTTTGGCGTCAACGACAGTCGCTGTCGCCCCATATTTTGACCCTCTTCCTTTCCACTTCCGTCCCTAGATCTTGTGCTCTGATGCCGAGTCGATATCCAGAAGATAAGCCGGAGCGTAATATCGACAACACTCCTCAAATCAATTCGAGCCACGGCAGACATGAATATATAAATCTAAACCTAAGCGGCAACGACCTGCCATTCAACAGCGATCCTCCCAACATCAAATCGAGAACGGAGTCGGTAATCCCTCAACCCGCTTGCATATGTAGCAGATCTAGATTCAATGGAAGAAAATTGAAATATTCTTTGACGGAAAAACGATACACCTCAGACGAAAACGATGTGCACTCAAGTACCATTTCTCTTTTCCTCCCGTCTCGCCCGGTCTTTGCGAACCTTTTCTTCTTCCGCTGCCTTTCCCGCTCAGCCTTTTCCGCCCTCATTCGTTGTCGCTCCAGTTGTTCTACCTCTGTAGCAGGAACAATGGGCACCGCTGTAATTGGAGTCTGCTGCTGAGCTACAAGCGGGGTGGAACTCTGTGCCATGTTGCATGTCTTGCACGGGCAACTGCCCTCCCAAAAGTCTCGGCCGTAGTCAAAAACGAGCTCCTCGCCAATTTGTATGTTTCGTAGGGCGCATGCAACTATGGCTCGCTGGCCTGTGACCTCGACGTACTAGGTATTGCCGATCATTCAGCTTCCAGTCCGGTTGGTCGACGTGAACTCACCTGAACATTCGGAGAACAGTCATGGTTTACCATGCGAATAGGACCCCAAAATATGTGGCGGGTTTGGTGGCGCGGACAGGTGATAGTCGACAACGCAGTATGTTCTTCCACGTTATCGGTTGTGAGCAGTCCGATCAGCTCAAAAATGTATTCGCCGGTTGAAAATGCTCGTCGTGCCACAACACCGAATCCAGGCTCAGCTGTGATGCCGAGTGGAAGCACCTTGAGCTTCAAGGGCGACCAGGGTGAAATAAGACCTATATACGCTTGCAATGCCCTAGGAGATAGAGCTCGCGACATATAGACGCCAAAAATGAAATGAAAAGGCCTACCACAGTAAAGCCTCGTGGCCACTGTCATCATCAGAAAGGTTCATAATGTCTGAGCCCCAATTTAAAAGCTCCACAGCGAGTGCTCCGGTCTCTGTGCGTAACGCGGCTACGGTGGGCTCGGGATTGAACAGCGCAGCCTGATACTTGTTGGTTATCTCGCGAAACTTCCGAATTGCTTCCAAATCGATGGACGGCTTGTTCTGGGAGAACAGAGCAGGAAAGAACCGCCGGTTCACAGGCTTTGTGGTTATGCGACTGAAGAGGCCGAGTACGACGATGTCGTCGACGCGGATCGCTGTTGTAGCTTTGAACATTGCGCAATGGAGATGGCGAGCCCAGCGCGATCGAAAAGAGTCTTCGCGATATTGGAGAGATGGGGTCCATGCGTTGAGCGGTTGGAGTGGCATGGCGGTCGGTGTGAAAGGATGGGAGCTGGGCTTAACGCGGACATCTCTTCCCGATATGGCACATCATTGCTGTGCCGGGAAGTGCCGAAACATACTGCTTCCTGCCACGACATCGCCTTCCGTGACCAGGCCCCGGTTGTGGCGACCGGGGTCTGTTGTCTGTTGGCACGTCTGTGTACCAGGGAAAAAGGAAACCGATGCAGCTGACTTCGTAGGTCAAAAAGAACCGACAGAACGGGAGACTTCGCCGACTTTTCCCTCGACTTCTGCCTCGACGCCGTCCCCACGAGAACGTAGCGCGGCGTTAAGGTCGGGGAGGGACTTCACGACGCGACAGCATCCGACGACAACGCACAAGCACGAGCGCACCACCGTCGAAGCAACGTCAACGGTGCTCTTCGCCTCCTGCCCGCGCGCGGTACGCCATCCTCGCCTCGTATTCACCCCGGCACGAAGTCACCTGCAACGTGTGGAACATCAGTGCCAGCCGAATCTACGGTCACCTTTACAACGACTATGGACGTAGTAGACGCCACTTGAGCTCCGACTTATACCTCTATTCCTCTAGTCTTCCTGCACCTCCGACGACGTTCTTCCCAGCATCTACCTCTCCTCTCCTCTCCTTCCCTCTACCTCGGCGACACCTACTTCTCGCTGACTTCTACCTCAACGGCGTCTTTACCCGCGATCACTGACGCGGACATGACAAAATACACCACGCCTTCACCATTCGATATCCACTCCTTCGAGTCCTCCACGCCGCATTCCTGGCCGCGATCCTAGACCCACAAGGGTCGCTCTTCTCCCTCCCCGCGGTCAAGCCGATCCCGCAGCGCGTGGCGCTCGTCCATATTCCCGTCGATGTCGTAGCAGTCAAGGCGGACGACACCGAAGAGCGAGACCACCGGCCCTAGCGCCTTACCGCTTCCCCTCGCCTTCGCCAGCTCGCAGGCTCACCCCCACATCCACGTCGGAATACATCGCGCGAAGCACCAAAGGAATGGTAGACGCCTCGACGGTCGACTGCAACGCGAAGGAGGACGACGACGAGCCCGGAGGCGAGATGTGTGTATGTCATCCCTTCCACTCTCTTCGATGTCGAGTACTTACGCCGCCTGCCCAGACAGACACGACGCGCACGCATTTCGGCCTTGGTCCCTCATCCCACATGCCAACGCAGCGCTCTTCCTACTATTCCCTCCTCTTCGCCCTTGCCGCTACCATTCTTCTTCTCTCCCCACTTCTGCTCCGCATCGCCACACGACCGCTCGCCGAACCCGGCGCCCTCCGCCTCCTCAAATTTGGCGAAATTGCGTCCGGGAGGCAGCGAGTTCCGGCGACCACAACTGCTTTGAGTGGGAGCAGCGCCGTGGAACCGTGGAACCGCGGAACCGTTCAGGGCGAGAACGAGCGCATCGCAAACGAGGTCCATCACCGCGTCGAGGTCCTCCTGCGACTTGATGACGGGGACGGGGCGGTTCCGCCACTCCAGGAAGGTAGTGATTCCGAGGACGAGGATGACATGCCGCCGTTGCTGGAATGCAGTGAAACAGAGGACGAGGACGACTCGGACCGTGAGTTTGAAGATGATCCCGAGATGCGCGAACTGCTGTCAGTTAGTGATTCGGACGAAGAAAATGAGTCCGACACTGATTCTGACGATGATTCCGACATTCCACCACTGCAAGACGTGAGTGACTCGGAAGACAAAGATGACTCACCAATGAACGGCCAATTTCGTTCAGCGCGTATCCACAATCTCTCAGGGAACGCCGGATTAAATCGAGAACGCTGAGTGAAAGTTGGTCAGTGTGCCGCACACCGTGGATTAAATTCTTACCTGGGATTATTTTTTGCGAGCCCGCCTGGGATTGAATCAGGGGAAGGATGATAGGATTAAGTCGAGGAGCCTGAGCGAGGATCAGTGAGCGTCAGTGAGCGCGCCGCACCAGGGATTAATCTCTTACCTAGGATTAACCTTTGAAACAGGGTGCGCAGCAATTGATCATCTCTGCGAGCGATAATCAAACTGCTGCCTTGTGACCAAGTCGCGAGCTTTCTTCACGATAGTCCGTAGCGAGAGCATAGTCAACGCGGTCCGGTCTTTCCTCTACGTAGGAGTCATTAACCACAAGTTTCAGCGCGGTATGATGGTACCATTCAGCGGTGACCAGGCAAAGTCCCAAATTCTTATCTGCGGGTACGACAAGGATGCTGTTGTCCGCCAAGAGGTGTAGGAGGCCGTCCAGGTCCGCTTTATGGATATTCGACCGAATGAAGAGCGCTTGCTTATTTGGGACTTCGACTTCAATACGCTCACGTGTTTTATCTAACGGGGATCTAGTCTGTCGATTAAGGCCGGCCCGTGGGCGCTTGGGTTGGGTATATGGAACGTTGGGAGGTAACGTAGTTGTCCGCGCTCCAAATCCTCACCGCCAAAGTGCTTTGAAGCGTTGGCTGTAGCTCGCTATCCACCCGGAGACGAAGGCGACGTTCATAATCGTCGATCACTGTCAGGTGCATGGCCTCGTCTGGTGTCTTCTGATCCCTCCTCGCTGTTTCACAGGCGTTAAGTAAGGCCAGTGACATGTTGTTCTTCACTTTGTTTGCAGGCCCAGGCTTCCAGTTCTACATGGACGGGTACAATAACAACAAGACACACACTTACTCGGCGAAGTCCCTACATTCGTTATGAAATGGCTTGACGGGCCCTAGACACGCTTATTCGCTCCAGTCCCCGACTTTTTCTGGGTTAAATTTCCTGGGAGAATTGGAGAGGATTCTCTGGGTGCTCTCACAGTATTCAATCTCTTCACACAATTTGTGGAATATGTGGAACGGACGGGAGTTTACGCTTATCCGCAGCAGCCCCGACTTTTTCTGGGTTAAATTTACTGAAGTCATGGAGAGGACTCCTCGGATTCTCCTGGGGAAGGGACGGGATATTTCTATTTCTATTCGCGCTGCCGGAGTAACTCTTAGCTTCAATTTTTCAATCATCATGATGAATTGAACAGTAGCTACTTTTACTTTTTCCCCTGGCCCACTGGCAGGGTAAGATCTTTTTGTGGGTAAATGGCTTGCAAGTTTGTCGGAAAATTTTTATGAAATGATCCAAAAAATATCAGGACTCCGCTAAATGTGCAACAATGACCGCAGTTTTGGAAGAATTCTTATAAAAGTTCACGAAATTCCGAGAGTTTTTGAAATTTCGGATGCCACAAAAATTCTTATCAAGAATTTCACAAAATTCCTGGGGAGGTTTTCCCTGTCTTTAATCGGTCGCGTACAAAGGGCGGCGGCCAAGACTGCTGGCGCCCATGCTCCAGTTGTTTGAATTCATCGGTGAACTCGGTTATCAATTTTTCTTTCAACTGTGGTGCACGCCGAGAGCATGGAGCAACTCGGACTTACCGAGGGATTCAAAGCCGAACATTGGTTGAGCGGTGCGCTGGCCGCCGCTGCAGCATCTTGTCCTTTCTTCCACGCAGCCACCAAATTGACAGGTTTCGCGTCGGGAACGTCAAGCACCGCGGGGGGAGAAGACATCGTTTGCCGTGGGAGGAGAAGAAGGTCTGTCAATGCCATATTTCTATGGCTACAACGCCGATGCCAAACGTCTGCCACACGGTTTTGCGGCAATTTCCCCCGAAGAAGCCGAAACGTGGTCTAGCGACCTTCTATCACCATAGATTTACAACGTACGGTACATTCCAACTCCCTGGGGTGCTCAGATCGATAATCCTACCGTTTTCCGGCCGAAAAACTTTTGACCCACAAAATATTTTTTCGGCTCGCATGCGATGAGACCGCGGAAGCCCTGCGAAATGAATTACTCGGGCCAGAATGATCATGGATATTCCGGCCCGGGCTCTAATCCATAGGTCTTCCTTGCGCAACCGAGCGGCGGAAATAGTCTTGGAGTTAATGGTAAGTGCCGCAACCCCGAGTTTCGCCATTTTCTCTTCCCATAAGATATAATTGTCAACATACCATCTGTTGCTCTATTAAATTTGTTGGACACACAACAACGATTGCCGGGTCCGCGGGAAATTTTACGGCGGGGCAGGATCACTGCGGAAAAATCACCCCCTTGATCACGAAAATGATTAAACCAGATGATCTAGCACAAAGAAAGCAGAGTGGATAAGGGAGACCCCACAATTTGATCCCTGGCTGTGATATTCTAGCTCGTGGGAAGTCCACAGCTACAATTTGAGCCCTGGCTGCGATATTCTCGCACACAAAGACTAAATTATCTGGAATTCTGGCTCTATGACATCTTTCTAAACGTATGTTAGTTCGCTGTTGCAAAGAATCAGCTCATTTGAACATGTTTGGACTATGCTAGACATCATTTATCGCGGAAACAGTCCGAAATCACAAGGTCAATTCCCCCCACCCATCACTGCCCGTCATAATCTGAATATTAATAAATTATAATTTTTGGGGGCGGGCACCTCCGTTGATCGATCCGACAGCTTTGCATTTGTTTGTTCCCACTGGCAATAAGCTTCGATCCACCATGTTCCGCTCTGTACTGGCTTCCCGACAAACTCTATCGACTTGGTTCAAAGGAAGAAAGCACTTTCACGGTTGAGAAGTATGGAGTCCAGCCAAAATTTCGGCCATTACCACCTGCTATCTGAATAGAGAGTTTGCGCTGCAGCCATTAGAGCCATCCAATGGCTGACGATTTCGGCCCAGCCAGCGATATGGGTCCAACTCTCCCATGGTCGTTGCAGAGGGGGGTGTTAGCGTTAATTTCCTGCTGCTAACCGTGGGAAAATCTGTGGAGCTTATGTCAAACACGTCATTCTGGCAGCCATTGAACATTGGAGCCATTGGATGGCTCCAATGGCTCCAATGGCTGCAGCGCAAACAGGCTAATATTGTGCTTTAACTATGGTGCAATAAAATAGGTCTCCATACCAAGTCACATTTTTGACGGTGGCTGGGCGCATCCCCCGATTCTGTGCCGGGAATTTCCGTTGCTATTGATTCAGACTGGGTGGAATACGGTGCTTGCTGCACTGCCTCCATTCAGAATGAAGAGCCTCAAAGCCATAGGCTTAATGGATGCACCCGAGCCCATCGTAGAAGCACCTCGCCCAACACGGATACGAAAGCAACGAGAAGATGGGAGCTTCCCCGACATCCGAAAGGATGCAGCTGTGGCAGAGGCTCGAGCTGCCGAGGCGCGGGCAAAAGAACGAGGCGCAGAGGCGAAAGACCAGAGAGCTAGTGTCGAGGAGGTGCACAACGATGAGGAGGAGCTTGCTGGCTGGGCCGATGACAACGAGTACGAGTATTGGGCACTAAGTGCGATAGTTCCGAGGATGAGCCAAAGACCTGGAAACAAGCTCAAAACTCACCATTTGCGGCGGAATGGCGTGAAGCCTACCAAGCTGAGCTCGACTCAATCAAACTCCACGGAGTGTATGAGCTTGTTCCCCCGGAATCGGTCCCCGCTGGTCGAAGAATTATACGATCTCGACCTATCTTTAAAATCAAGCGAGGCAGCAATAGTGAAATACTCAAGTTTAAGGCTCGTCTAGTGTCAATGGGATATGCTCAAATCCACGGACTTGACTATTGAGAGACATATGCGCCAACGTCTCGTTTCGAATCATTCCGAATGGTGCTGCACGCAGGAGCTTCGCTGGACTATGAGATTGATCACGTCGACGTGAAGACCGCATTTCACAATGGCTTGCTAGAGGAGGAGATTTGGCAAGCACAGCCCAAAGGATTTGAAGTGCCTGGCAAAGAGAAATGGGTGTGGAAGCTGAAGCGAGGAATGTATGGGCTGAAACAAGGCAGTCGCTCTTGGAATCGCCGCCTTAATTCCGCAATGCTGTCACTCGGTTTCCAGCGGATCTCGGTCGAGCACAGCATTTATTCTAGACGGCAACGCAACGGCGACGTCTGTCTACTCGTAATTCATGTCGACGACCTCTGTATAGCGGCCAGCTCCATAGCTGGGATGACCAAATTAAGGAGGAGCTCAAAGGACACTTCGAGATAACTGACTTGGGTCCTGTGAAATGGATCCTCGGAATCCGAGTAACCTGAGACCGTGCGACGCGAACAATATCCTTAGACCAGGAAAGTTACATCGAGAAAATGGCCACTCGTTTTGGTCTTGAAAATGCGCATCCCGTCCGAATGCCCATGGTCCACGGCGAGCTCCTTGCACACTCTATGTCGCCATCTACACCAGCCGCGAAAGAACGAATGATGAATGCACCTTATCGAGAACTCGTCGGTTCTCTGATGTACGCCAATGTTGCTACGCGTGCAGATATTGCACATTCGGTCGGAGTCGTTACCCAATTTTGCCAAAATCCAGGTGAACTGCACTGGCTTGCTGCGAAACGGATCCTCCGTTACCTCATTGGTACCAAATCCCATGCTCTGGTGCTGGCGGTAATTTACCCATTCAGCTTGCTGGATTCACCGACTCGAACTATGCACCACCCGGTGATCTTGATAAACGAAAGTCCACCTCGGGTTATTGCATGTCTCTTGGTGGAGGCGTTATCTCCTGGAGCTCGAAACGTCAATCTACAGTTGCAACATCGAGCACCGAGGCGGAATATATGGCATGCTGCCACGCAGCCAAAGAAGCCATATGGCTTTGAATGCTTCTGGAGGCCGTTGGATTTCCGCAACGAAAAGCAACAGATATTCGCTGTGACAACCAAGGGCATTAATTCTCACTGCAGACCCTTCTTTCCATTCCCGCGCCAAACACATTGATGTGCAGTACCATTTTTCGCGCGACCGCGTCGAGCGCGGGGAATTGAAGTTCACTTATGTCCACACTTCGGAAAACATGGCAGACATGTTCACAAAGCTGCTACCTGAACCTCTTTTCAAGAAATTTCGCACAATGCTGGGCATTATTGGTTGACTGGATGTGTTTAACACACTGAGGAGGAGTGTTAAGATGTGTACATCGTGCTATGCGTCCAGCACGTGTGCACGGCAACGATGGGATACCTGATCCCATCTAGTGTTGCCGCGACTCAAGTCGCGCGAATTCGACTTAACGAGCTTAGCGGCCACAGATCACATCCATTCTGGGGTATTAGGGGGTCAGCAACTGGAGTTACAATAGGTCCATCATGTTCACACGGCATTTAGTGAAATAATGATTGACCGCGGAGAAACATGGGAATTAACGTAACTCAAGTCGCCGACTTGAGTCGGCGACTTCGGGAGCAATAAATGATGTATTACTCAATGACAAAGTGACGTTACCAGAAATGGTTGATACATATCAGAGAGGCATCATAATGGTCTGTTTGACAGGCCTAATATCCGGGAAAATATGCGAAGGTAAGTCAGCAAATGAGTTAAGTCGAATTCGCGCGACTTGAGTCGCGGCAACACTAATCCCATCTTTCCTATTTTTCTCTCACTGGTTCTTCTATACGACGAACTGCGTGAGAGAACTGTACTAACTATCATTGTACAGATCTCCGTGGTTCACAATTTCATTGGGGTTTCAAACAACCTTCAACCCAGACTAGCATATGGTAATGAAGCAAACCACGTCTTTGGGCTTCCACAAACAACCATAGTAAGCCTTATGTTACTATGCCAAAAATTCGGTCACAGAGAGCTTCATATGCATTGAGCACACGGTGTTGTCAGAGGGAAGGGTCAGAACACCAGAGGCAACAGACTGAGGAGCCGGGATTCCCGCAGTTCACAACCAGTCAAGGGAGATGAGAGTGCGCTCAGAGACAGCATTACAGAGGTCAAAAGCGGGGCATTGCAGAACGTTGCACAGGGAGCCATGGGTAGCAGTTGTGGTGGGAGGAAGCAAAAGAGCAGGAGACACTGACTCGGCTGCCACGCAAATGCCATATCACTCAGCAATCCAAGCCAACGGACAGAAAGCCAATTCTTCGTAAGGGAATTAATGTCGTACTCCTTCCTGCTTCCTGTCAATCCATACTCCTCCCTCCCTCTGTCCATATTTTCTCTCCCTCGACTGCTTCCCACGCTCTTTACATCCTCTTTGTCACCTTATTTCACGTCACCACTAGTCTTTCCCACCCACTGTCCCATTTCCTTTTAGATACTCAAACAGACACTTTACTTATCTCTTAGCTTATGTTGTTTAGTTGCAGCTTCGTGCCGGCTTGGGTTTCGGCCCGAGAGCGTTCGCTCTTCACCACTCAAAAATATATTCCTTCTTTCTTCCAAGGCATTCCTCCGCTCTACATCTTGCTGCGACTGCTGCGACAAGGCAAGTGCCAGAAGAGGTTCGTCCGACGGCTGAGAGTCCGGGCACGCGACACGGGCGTCTTGGATGGCGGATATGGACGAAAAGACACGACGAAGACAGGCTTTGAGCGCGAGGAGCGAGACGCGTTATGGAGCCGATATAGGTCGATTACACCGCGAAAAGATCGTCGAAGGAGGGCCAAAAGGGTGCGAGAGGGTTACAGGGGTAAAGAAGAGAGTGATTGAGGCGGTCCGAGGGCAGTAGGTGGGCGGGAGGAAGCAGGAAGACGCATCGAGTGAGAGTGGCGGAATACCAGTGATCAGCATGATCGGCACCGCTTAAATTTCAAACTCCGGGTGCAGCCCTTTTGTTTGTTCCGAGTTGTACCAGTCTACCTACGGCATAGTGCTTGCACTAAGATTTGCCGTCATGGCAGACTGGTAACGAGTCTAATATTCTAATACAATAAAGCATGGGTTTGGCCGCCTGGGGACCTCGACAGATCAACAAATCCATCCCCAGCACACCTTAAAATCGAGGCTGATCTGGTCTGATGGTCTTCCAGCCGTTATTCCGGTTTGGATCCGCAAACTCCCGAACATTGAACCATTCGGAAGTTGAAACACCTCAACCTGTGCCAGTCTGCCTCTGTAGGTGGCTGGAGGAATTAAAAAACACATTGAACACACATCCAGCCCCCTGTTTTAGCAAGATTTGATGCATTTTTTCTGTGTAAGGTGTGAGGAGAATATATTTGAATATATTCAAAATATATTCATACTGTATTCAGTCAGTGTTGTCTTTGACGGGGTCTGACAGGGTCTGACCGGGCGTCAAGACCCCTTGACCGAGCTTTGACCGTTTCGTCAAGGCCAGATTTCCTTTTTTGGAATACCCGTTTTAAATTCGTAGAACCACCAGAAAAATGAGGAAAAAAATCGGATCATTGGGAGAATGGATATACAAGTCGATATCGTCTACCAAGCAGTCCTATAATGCGAACTCATTTGGAAGTTCTTTATCCCATCCTGGCCATGACTCGGAGCATGTTTGAAGCTCTCCACCTCATTCTTTGGATGTTCAAAGTGCTGTGCAGTGTGAGTACAATTGAACAGATGGCCTTTGCCATACATTGCCAGATTATGCCACATTTCTCATTTCAAAGCCAACATTGATTCCTTTGACCGATTTTGAATTCTGACCGTCCCGCAGCAGTTTTGAGCCATACACATGTTACATTAATTCATGATCTGACATCGGTATCACTATGGAGCTTTTCACAGGCCATTTGGGGATTCGGAGATGGGGTTGCCCTGTCATTCACATAGCAGTTTTCCAAACCAGTAAATCTGACTACCTTTCAAAATTGATACTGTAGGCGGGTGAAATTCGTCTTGGCCACTCAGAACCTCGGATTATGGTCGGGTAATGCTTGCTAGCATTGCACACGAGCCTTAACGATGGTAACGAAGGACTTTTCCAAATTTGGAAAGGGTCAGGCCGAGGGTCAGACCCAGTGAGAATCCCCTATGCCGGGGTATGCCTGAATCTTCCCGAATCTGCCCGACCTAGGCTCATTTGTGCCCTAATCTGCCCAAACCGGCCGCAACTAATATTAATAGAAATGACGTCAGACTTTGGTCGGATTTAGCGGAGCCGAGATCAAAATTCGCTCTTCCCTTAAGCGCAAATCTGCAAAGTCTCGCTTTTTGCGATTCTGAGTTTGAGCTACTTTGCCGCCAGTAAATTTAGACCACCCTTCCATACTCTCGAACTCTAACCCAACCACCCAAGATCTGGCAGCCACGCGCGCTTGCCTCCCCATTGCTGCTTCCCGATGCCGCCAAAACCGAAGCCGCCCAAAAGACAATACGAATGTAATTGTGAAGTACGCTGCGCCGGAGGGAAACCCGTCTCGCGTGCAACATACCACCATCACGCAGGATACAGGCATCAACTTCACTTGCCGTTACCCACCGACAATACCAATTCGGATTCGGAGATTGGCGACGACTCTAATGCATCCGAGGATGATTCTGATGAAGACAAATCAGAGGGCTGAATAGAAACTCGTAGTCCTCCGCGCAAGAAGCAGAGACTCGAATACGACGCACCTGATATACTAGAGCTTGACAGCGATCTTGAGACCGATGTAAGAACATTCACTGTCGTTCTAATTTTTTGTTTACCGAGTCCGGGTCGGTTCCATAGCAAATAGATGCATTCGAATACAATAACACCGGCGGGAGAACATCTCCATCCGGATCCGAGTCAGAAAAGCTTGATCCCGGCTGTCTCGATGCTGAAGAATTCGAAGAAGATGAAACTCCCACCCAAACTGTCGATTTTTCGGATGATGAGGGAGATGCCGACAATGTAGAGCCAGTAACCTCGTCCGTTGAGGACCTACAAATTGCATTGGATTTTATTCACGCCGTCAAAAATGCGTCTTTGGAGAACGGCGATTTAGATGATGAAACACTCGCACGTTTGCGAGACCCCCCTACAGAACTTCTAGATATTTCCGACCCCGCCCTCCGTTATTCTCTTGACAACTTTCTTGCAACGACAAATGCATCTGAAGAAACCTACAAGGCGGATCGTGATGCCTATCTTCGTCGACATCCCGAAAACGAGGTTCTGTCGCATGCTGCGATCAAAAAGAAAGTTGCGGAGTGGAGCGGAGTTGTACCGATTCGTTCAGAGATGTGTCCCAACACCTGCATGGCGTATACAGGTCCCTTTTCCGAGCGCGACACCTGCCGATCTGTGGATCATCTCGCTATGATGTGAATGGTGTGGCGCGGGTGTTCCATACAATCCCACTCGGCCCGCAGTTGCAGGCCCTCTTTCGCGACCCCAAAAGTGCCAAAGATATGCACTACCGTCGTGAAAAGACTCAAGAAATTTTGGCAAACCTCGACGACAACGGTAATTTGAAGATCCCTGTGTACGAAGATTATCTCCATGGGCAGGATTATCTAGATGCGGTCATTCGTGGTGATATCAGAGATACAGACGTGGTCGTCTTCGGCTCCATTGATGGGGCCCAACTATACCGCAACAAAAAATCTGACTGTTGGATGTCGATTTGGATCATTGCTGACCTGGGACCCGACAAACGGTATAAAGTTCGAGCTGTCTTGCCCGACGCTTTTTTTCCTGGCCCAAACAAACCAAAGCACGTTGACTCCTTCAAATTCCCCTCCATTCACCATCTTTCCGCTATCCAAAAAGAAGGGCTCCGCATTTGGGATGCATATGATTCAAAGGTCGTCACCTCGCATCCATTCTTATTGTTGCAGACAGCCGATGGTCCCGGTATGACAACCCTGAATGGCCTTGTCGGCCATCACGGTGTGTACGGCTGCCGCCTATACTGTCCGTTGAAAGGCCGCCGTAAAGACGGCAAACCACACTATTATCCAGTTCTGAAGCGTCCAACCAATTATAATCTCTCAGGTTTGTCGTGATGTACCGCAATTCAAAATGGTACTGACTGCTCTCAGGTTGTAGCCATCCTGATGTCGATCCCGAGAACTTGTCACAACCCTCTGAAGAAGAATATCTTGAGAATCTCGCCTACCTCATTCAATCTAAAGATGAAACTCAGTACAAAGAACAGCGGAAAGAAACAGGTATATCCAAACCGAGTATACTTAGCGGCCTTCCACGCAAACACAGGCTAGGACTACCCGGGTGTTGTCCAGGAGATATTATGCACTGGGCAAGCCTGAACTGGACCGAATTAATCCTTGCACTCTTCCGAGGTACACTCGAGTGCGAGAAACCCGACTCCAAAACCCAATGGCTATGGGCAGTTCTCCAAGGGGCTATCTGGAAATTACATGGTCAATCTGTTGCCGACTCTACACCCTATCTCCCCGGATCATTTGACCGCCCTCCGCGCAATCCAGCAGAGAAAATTTCGAGCGGCTACAAGGCGTGGGAATACCTACTCTACATTGTCGGCCTCGCCCCTGCCCTCCTCCACGGAATTCTCCCCGATGCGGAATGGCGACACATGTGCAAAGGCGTTAACGTTATTCGATGTTTCCACCAGCGGAAAATCCCTGTGGAACAGATTATTGAACGTCACAAGCTCGCAATCGAATATGTGGCGGAATTTGAGACTTTATACTATCAGGGCATGCCCGAGCGTATCCACTTTATTCGTCAAAGCGTGCATGTTATGTCCCATATAGGTCCAGAAGCCATCCGAATTGGTCCAGCTGCCCTCTATTCTCAATGGACGATGGAACGCACAATTGGGAATCTCGTGCAGGAAATGAAATCAGACTCACAGCCATACGCCAACTTATCTGCCCGAGGTCTTCGTAGATCCCAGGTCAATGCGCTGAAGGCTATGGTCCCAGATCTGGCTCCCGAAGAAAAGCTCCCTCGCGGTTCAATTGACCTCGGCAATGGGTATATCCTTTTGCGCGCACGAGATGAATACAGACATCGCTTGGATGGCGAAGCAGGTCGTGTTATTCGCCAATTTTTAGAACGCAGCAATGGGCCAATGACCGGGAATCTCTCCGTCGTGCGGTGGGCTCGGCTACGAATTCCCAATGGGCAGATTGCGCGCTCGGCGTGGAAAGAAACTTGCCGACCCTTGAATAAAGTGAGAATGGCTCGTAATGTCAAGGTGTGTTAGTGTGCGCAATTTCCATGTCAGTAAACTTATGTTGGCTATTAGATTTTATTTGAGGAAACAAAGCTTATAGCCGAGGCTCACTTCTTTTTCCGGGCACAGATCGAAGAAAAAACCAGTGCGTTCGCACTTGTGGATCTTTATTCTGACCCAGATGACGACTTGCTTCGGGAATCATACAACACGGTCTGGTCCTGTGGACATGGGGCTGGGGAGCATCTCGTGGTCATTCCTGCAAAGGACATCCTCTCTGTGGTTGCGATGGTACCACACAGCGTCGTGCCGGGGGCAAATGAGAAGTATGCTGACCCTGAGAACACTTATTTCCTGGTTGAAAAGCCCGGATTGGATGTCATGGATTTGACCGGATACCAGGAGCGAGATGACGTAGATAACCTGGTGCTTTAGTACTGTGAATTACAATTTTTTGGTCGCACTTTGCGTGTCAACCTTGCGTTGAGGCGAGGCGCGTGAGCAGGCGCTGTCCCATGGAAAAATATGCTCCATATAAGTATGCCACAAAGAAATTACTCGTGGCTCCGAGACTCTTGATATTACCGTGAACACATTACGAAGACATCACCTTTGATAATTTCGGGATGCAAGGTTGACGCGCTTCTGGTCACACCACGTGCAAAGGCCACTTGTGTGACATCCTTTCCTCTCGCTGCCACCAATGGACGCGTCAAGCTCATGGCCAACGTCCTCCGGTTCTTCATCTGGACCATATACATCTTTTAGTAACACCCCAGACCCATTCAGTCCCGGTTTCCCACCACAGAACCTACCAACGCCAGCAGCACCGAGCCGCTTCTCCCATAGCCCGCAATGGCCGCATCAGCCTCGAGTGAGTCTTTAATTTTTGGTGTATTGAGTAAGGATATCGCTAATGAGTGCAGAATACTATGCTCTTTCAACCCACTCTGCAATCTGCCGACCACGATGCACTTACTTCTAGCGGAAACCCCACAAATGCTCGACTGTTAACCATGTTTTCAGAGCTCTCCACCAAGCATGAGACGCTTCGGTGTGTTTCATTTTTATACATCACAGTCCAATAACATCTGAAATGCATCCAGAGAAGCTTATTTGACCCTTGCAACGTCCATCCCTAGAATCTTTCAGTTTATTCCAAATTCTCTCGATATCCCGATCCCATCAGATTCAAATCCGCTTCCCGTTCCACACTCCCGTATCTCTCGCTCGAAGTCTGACTATCCACTTGTCAGCTACTGGGATCGCGCTGATTTCTCTTTGTCTGACCTAACTACAATATCCGACGATGAACATTCGAAACTTGGCTTTCTGGAGCACGAGGATGGTACCCTTTTTGACCAGGATGAAGCCCGCGACACCCGCGCACATGCTCGCGCAGCCTTTTTGTCATTATTATTGAAGCATCTCGCACCTGTAACATGGTCGCAAGCATCGTCCCTTGCCATCAACTGGTATCGCGCTGAGATGTTAGCTCACTGTCCAGAGTTAGGCTTGTGTTCTAATAACTGGAAAGTCGACGCCCTTGCAACAGAAGTTTACTCCCAATGGAGTAACGTCGACGCGAAACGATAGCAGAATCTGTTGCATCGAAAACTGCTAACGAAGGTCCGATGATACTAATTCCGACCCTTCTCCCCAGAAAAAACGCAAAAAAGATTCATCCTCGGTCTCAACCGTATCGAAAAATGCAAAGGATGGCAAGGCGTTGAAAAAATCGAAAAACCGAGCATCTACCTCTGTAATACTTCCATCTGTCGAGATCCCCACCTCTGTTCGCTCTCCTTCTTCCCCTACATCTCCCAACTCTACCTCTGTTCCTCCACCAGCTCGCATACCTTCTCCTATCCCTACGTCTTCGCCTGTGCAATTGCTTCTTTCTGTCAATCCCAATTCCGTGCCTCCTCCTGCTCGCATTCCCTCTCCGGTTATTCAAGTTGCGCCCAACATCGAAACTGTTGAGAAACAGTCAGCTCTTCCTGTTGCACCTCTCAATCCGGAAATTCAAGGCCGTGAAAACCAATCTGTGACCAAAATAATTAACCCGCTGTACGTTCGCCCTGACGTGTTGCTGCAATATTTTTTGATTATTTTTAGCCTCGGAATATTCGGCAAAGAACCTCAAGTTCGTGTATCCAGACTAGATAATCCAGAAACCAGCGGTAATATTTTCTCTAGGTCGCGAACGGCATTATTGAGCCCAATTTAGAACACGTCGAAGGTCCACTGGCTTCGGCGCCATCGATGTCAGGCCCATCAATTTCCAACGCAATCGCTGTAGCACCACCGCAAGTGGGGAATCCTGTGCCGAAGAAAGCTAAATGTCATAAACCAGGCGCAGCGGATACAGCTTGGTATGTTGGGCCCATTGAATCTTCGTATTGCTGCTGAAAATGTAGTGAACAGGAACATCTTCGGCCGTGAACATATGAAATCGTATCCAAAACACACAACCGCGGAAGTCAAGGCCCAATACGACGCCCTTGATGAAACCGCCAAGAAAGTAGGTCATTATGACATCTTCTTAGAACTCTTTTACAACGTCTCTCCATAGAAATATGTTGAGGCTGGAAAGTTGAGGAAAGGGAAAAAGCTTGTCAACAAGGGGAAAGAAAAAGAGGCGAATCCACTGGAGTCGGGCGCCGAATAGACCTAGATTGGAACGGCTTTCATCACTGTACAATTGCATATCGAATACTGTAAGAAGTAATACTCTGACCAGCATAATGAAGTGAACGGCTTGTGTTATATACCTGTAAGAAATAATAGCACAACATAAATAAGTAACAGAATAATAAATCAGCAAGAAAGGAACGAACCTCAGATGGGGCAGAAGGTCTACGCACGTCAGCGCCAAAACAAGAGGTCGTGCTTGCATGCCGCGGTGCGTCTAGCCTGACTTCGAGAGATACTGTACAAAATTATATAGTTCCATTCAATGCAGTCGGGGGACTTTTTTCGCCCTCAAAAGAGCTTGGACAATCTTTATCGGCGATCGCGTCCTCTGCGCGAGAGTTGTTTGGTTGTGTTAGTATGGGACGGTCTTGTCGCCACGTCACTCTGTCTCCCACATCCATCCTCGTCCTGCGCCCTCTTCCCTCCGTCCTCTCCCGTGGCCTCCGCTCTCGCTCGCGCAGACTCTTCCGACCCCGTACACCATGAAATGCCTCCCTTCAAGCGCAAGAATTGACGACACGAGGCCTATGCGGCTTTTCGACGCGTCCAATGTGTAACTCTTGTCCCACGACGGGTCTTCTATGCAACACCTTGATGCTACACGTCGGCAGCAGCGTCGGCAGGCCGTTGGACGCGTGATAGAGCGATTCCTTCGTATGGTAATATGCTCTGAGCGCGAGGTGTTGTCCGTCTTCCCGCGCCGCACTCTGACAGGGTTTCATAGATCCCACTGTCCCGAGCACTGCTGCGAGGTGTGTTTATCGTCTAGTCCGTGCCTTCCATCTTGCTAATCTTTGCGCAGGTATCTTCCATTTACCGCAAATACCCCGTCTTCGTCGCGATCATCCCCGTGTCGCGCATCTCGGGTACTATTGCACGGGTCGCGTCTCCTCGGTACGCCGTCCTCCTCCATTCATGCTACTTTTCCATTCACTCACATTTGATATCGGCGCTGTTCTGAAAGTTTCTTGGGCAGACGATGTTTTGTGGTACGTGCACCTCCAATGAATTGCGCATATACTCATATCTCGGCATCCCCAGGCCTCTCTAGTCTGACGTCGCTCACACTGTGTCTTTGAGAACATGTGGTACGTTTTTCTTCCTCCTCTTCAGCCTGTCTCGACGCCATCTTCAGAGTCATATTCTCTTCAAGTTCGTGACTGGCGTTGCATGATGGTGAGTTATGCTGTTATTAATTGGGATGCGCATAAACTCACTTCGTTTCTAGCAAGAAGCTCAAATGCGCACCCCTTCTGTCCTCTGGTGGACGCGGTGTGCGATTGCAGCAGCACTACGAGCGAGCGGGAGGCGTCTATATTGGGGAGGAGCGGACTTGTATTCAGAGCCGTGTCGTATGTAGCTGAATAATATTGATTTGCAATTGAAATGAGCCGAGGAGGCAAAAGGAAGCACTGAATTTAGGGGGGCATATGTAGGCAGACTGCGGCAGCACCGGGCAGAAAATGGGCAGAGGCCGGCAGATGAGAGCAGGTCGAGCTCAAAAGCTCATCTGCCCCAGTCTCATTTCTATGCCGCCATCTGCCCATTTATGCCAACCTTTAGACGGGCAGATTTGGGACGCTTCGGGCATACCCGGGCATAGGGGATTCTCACTGGGGGTCAGACCTACTGCAACATCGCCCCACGCGGTGACGTCACGCATGGGGCGATGCATCAATTTCCACCGTGACTGTACATCTACCAGGTACCCTTCCTCGAAAAACTCTGCGGATCCTACAAGGGTTCCACACCACTAACCTGTATTAGTAAGCAAAGTTGGGCAGCAGATTATCTTGTGTCTAGTGACTGGTAAGAGCGCAATAGTTCCTCCTACGTAAACCCTGAAATGTGCTTTCACGCAGTCCCCGATGCCCTCTATGCCTTTATCTTCATTCAAATGGTCGTCTCCGAGGAATTAAAACATAGTCCATGAACGTACGCCGAGACTTGGGTTGAATCGCACCGCTGGGAAGTGAACTTTTGTCTACCACCGGCTGGTGCCCTTGTAGACATTTGTGAGACGCTGACGTTTCAAGGCGCGGATGGGGCACCCAGAATCCGGCTGTGTGGTTGGTGGCCGCTTCGCTGGCGTGGCTGGTTTCGGCGTGGTTCGCTTCGCCGGCCGTTTCACCACGATTCGCGACGAATTGCTGGGACTCGCGTTTTTGGTATACCCGTCCTTCAGTGGTATCAGTCTCCCCACCCACGCTTGCTGAGAAACAGAACAAATGAAGTGCATCTACTGACCTGAACTAGAAGTATCACCTCCATCTCCTCTTCCATGTCTGCGAGTGGTGCAAGCTGTTGGCTACTCGATGCGTCGTCAGTGCCAGAGGTAGCTTCTTCCTTGTTGGATAGCAGCGCAGGCTGTCCTCACATTAGTCATGGTAAACAAGATATGATCGCTCATACCCTCAGACGGTCGCCACATTTTGACTTATCAGAAACTGTCAGGAAGTCACTGGAATCAGGGGAAAAAGCCAGACTTTTTCCGTGGGAAATGCTCCGTCCTCCTCCTCTTGATCGAGATCGAAGAAATCCGGGCTGCTCTTGACGGCAACTAACAGGGATTAAATGATCTCGGATTCACATCGAAATGAATGTTTTCATTGGCACCTGCTACCCGAGCCTTATGGGCAATGGTTTTACTGGAGGTCATCTTTTGAGTTATCTTGGTTGGGAAGGGTTTGGCATTGGTCTCCTCCATCACTTGCTAGTGGGCAAAGAACGACTTGGAAGGGGAAACAAGGTCGGAGGTTGGTCGAGGTGAAAGACAAAGGAATTGATACCAACATGTGTTTGGCCGGCCTCACTCCGCAAATTGATCATCTGACCACAACATCGCTTTTCACCATCCTGGTAGGTAGATGGGTAGGATTACACGGCAGGAGGAACGTCGGTTTGAGGAAGTATCCCGGTGTATTACAGGCTATTTATGTACACCATTGTCCCTTACCTCTAGGGCTCCACGCAATAAACTATGCAAGATTTTGCAATAAATGAGGGCGGGGGAGCGGCAGTGCAGCGGCAGTCGGAATTTTCGTAGCGACAGTCTGCAGCACTTACATAGGCACAGCGGCACTTTCCCCTGCCCGCCGTATTCCGTATACGACCGTATTTCAACCCGTACCGTACCGTAGGACCATTTGAATTCTGGCGTACGGAACGGTATACGGTACGGGTGGGCTCAAATACGGCCGTTAAATGTACGGCCGTACCCGTATACGGTACGGTCAGCAGCCCTAATTTGGAAAAATGGTCGCCTCTGTCGGGGACCGTAGCAGCAGCAGTCTCAGCGAGGTACGAGCTCAAATTTTGTTGTAGCGTCTGTTTATAAGAGACTAAGCAGTCTCTTGAGTCGTCGATGCTGTGAGTGTCGCCTCGATCCCAAGACAACCAGTCGGCACCGAGCTGTCCTTGGGCCGGTACAGAGGACGCTTCCCGGTCCCCATGATTCTCCGCTCCGGGGATCTCCGAGCGCGTGCGGAGGGCTTTCACCCACCACAGGATACCCTCGCCGCTTACATCACCAAAAATGTCGATCCGCCTCGTGACCCCAGCAAAGGCCGCTCAGCCTTGGACGCGTCGTGCAAAGCACTTAACAGGGCTCTCCCAGGCTGGCCGCCCCTTGGCAAGGCATTACAAGTCTTGCCCACCTGTTGCAAGGACCTTCCAAGAAACCTCAAGCCCTGAATCAAATCTGATCGTGACGCGGTGCTACTCTTAAAATTCGAACAAGATATGCCTTCGCTTCGCTCCGGCGGTTTATGCGATGGTGTGTTTTGGCACAGAGTGGGGAGAAAAAGGGCGAAATTCGGCCAGACTTCGCAAAAATTAATGTATCTCCGTCAGACGAGTACAAGCCTTACACTCTTCCGTGATCATAATAACATTCAGGAACAGATGATAAAGATTTTAACAACCCCAGGAAAAAAAGTCAGTTGTGTAATGCATCTATGATGTTCTCAGCATGACCAGAGTCCCGCGGAAAAATGAGAATCACCTTAGATGTTGAGACGCTTTGGGGTTTTGCGTGCGCGCGGCCCTTCGATCATATTTTCCGGGTCCACCTCGTCGCGCGTTTTGCGCTTTTTTGACGCCGTGGCGGTTTCCACTGAGAGGGGATCGAAAACGGGGACCTCGGGGCAGGGGAAGGCGACGGCGGTGGGGGAAGGCGGGGCAAGGATCTTACAGGGGAAGAGGGGGCCAAATAATCGCCAGCAGGGCCTCCTGAGGATTCGTAGGGCATGTTCGCATCGAACATCAACGAATTAAGCCATGCGATATCATCACCCAGGTTGCTGGGACCTGGGGCCATAAACGAGAAGTCGAAGACGAAGTTGGAGTCGGAGAGTTGTTGGGAATTTTCTATGCCGTAGCCGCACACGTTGGTGTCGGGGATCGAGAGCATTGGTGCCGATGTTCCCGCAAAGTCAGTGGCCGAGAGCGCAGTGGCGGACGTCGAAGCGACAGATGGTGATGGGGGCTCGGTGTCGTCCGCGTCGTTGCTGGTGGAACGGAGCGGGGTTGATGCTGATTTGGGGACACAGTCAGCTTCCGGAAAATGAGATGGAGGAAACGTACGGATCGTTCTCGTGGTTACACGACCACTGGAGTTGGAACCAACGACAACAGTGCCCGCGCCGCGGCGCTTGGCAGCGGGCTTACGAGTTGCCGACTTGCGCGCTTGCAAGGCCTTCAAGCGCGCTGCAGTCGCGTTCCGCGCCTCCTTCTCGGCGTTGATCTCCATCTCGAGGAGAGCCAGTTCCTCTTCCAGCTCTCGAAGCTCACGGGACTTACGCATGGTGGTGGATGTGCGGGTCGCGTTGCGTGCCGCGCGATGACGACTTGTTGCGCGAGTTGACAAGCACTCCAGACGTGAGTGCGATCTCAATCTCGCGCGCTACACCCTCGTCTACCTTGCGCGCGCTGTAAAAAAAAAAATTAATCCGGGTCTGAGAACATGTCAAAGGAAAGCGCACTTACCTCTCTATCGCTTCCACAGGAGACAATTTTATGTCGGTGAGCGAGTTTGTCCAATGAGGTTGAGCCTCGCCGGTGTTTGTAGTCGCCGGCGTGTTGTCACAGTCTTCGGCGCTCATCGGCGACTGGGACTTGATGAGGCACGGCAGGATCCACTCCCTTGGGATCCCACCAAGCTACGATAAAAAATGAGTGCTGGTCGTTAACAAGTAATTGGATCCGCGCCTTGGACTTTTGGCTCCTTGAGACTCCCCACGAAGTCGGAAAACTCTTCGATTTTCTCAGCCGAGTCAATGTAAACGAAGTCCATGAGGCGGCGGTGATCCTCTTCAGATACGAGCGATTTCAAGCTGAGTACGCCGCTGGAAAAAAAAAACCATTTAGTATGTTGAGACCGAAATCAAATGGGCCTACCGTTTGGCATGAGTAGTACAAAGCTTGATGACCTCTGGCGCAGCTTCCTCAGCCGGAGTATCATTGCTGAGTGCGCTGTACGCGGGGTTGTTCAGCTTGAAAAACGAGTGCGCAGCCCCAATGACCTGTGCTCCCTCCATATCGGAGTTCATGGTAATAATATTGCCGTTAGGGACGAAGCGTTTGAACGCCACCAGTTGTTTCCAGCTTCACAGCTTGAAACTCGTCGTAGAAGTCGGCGCTTGCACCATTAATGTAGGCGCGCGCGATAGTAAGGGCTTAAAGTGTAGATTATCAGAATTGATAGCGCCTCAAGAAAATATGACGAACCGCGCTGTAGGGACTTGAGAAATAAAACGACTTCCCATTCATTAATAAGGTAGGCGACATTCGCATCCATCGAGTCACGTGTGTCACAGCGTGACACCGACTTACTAGTCTCTCTTATAAACAGACGCTACAGCTAGAAGCTCGTGCCTCGCATGTTGTAGTCGGGGTGGGGACACAAAGTAAAACCACAGAAAGGGTCTATTTGAACAAGGGAACAATCCTGTGGTTCCAGATTTCCAATAACTGGTCTCAATAAAAAGTTTTTCACCCCTTTTTTCCGTTGATTATTTCCTTTATCGATAGATTCGGCGAATATTTGAACGCAAGGGCCTACCTACTATGATTCGTCAAAAGATTGTTACACGGTCGGCGTCAGCAGTACTCGTAACCGTTCACAAACGGCCGGCATCCGAGATAGTATACGTTCCTCTATCACTAATTTGTGGATTATGATTTGTCGACACATTGTGGATTGGGTGCTGTATAAATGTCCCGACGTTGTAGCCTTCAAAAGCATTTCTCTCAATCCGCGAGTGACTTTCACTTGGGGAGCCCTCGTTGAAGCTTGTTTAGTTAGTATTAGAGTGTATAGCCCGAGGAGTAACAACATTGTTGCGGTTACCTAGGCAAATGTCGCGACCGGTGGACAGGGAAATTGGTACTTTTCCCCGTCAAATTTTGTATATACCTGGAGCCAGAGGATGAGCATAACCCGGCCGCAAAGATCTAGTCGACGCTCGTCAACGTGAATCCCTGAATCTTAGGCTTGTATGCTCCAGGAAAGTTGGCGTGTCCATTTCCTTTGGGCTCATCCGTTCCGTTGTCGGTTACAGTGAGCTGAACACAGTTTGAAAACAGCTCGGCACCACCCAATGACTAAGCCATGTGGAGGGCTATGACCTCGTGCCGTAGACGATAGTTCCCCGCCCTGAAATTTAAGGGGATCGTCACGTTGACCGGGAAGCCATTATCTAGTTGTATATCACGGGTTCAGATGATCATGTACAGGTGATTTGTCAATATGCCCTACGGATTATTCCTGGATCCATGATCCATTTGGTTGTGTTCTTCACTCCGAAATCTTGAACCATTGGGTCTCCTGGCTGGGGTTGAACGTTGTGCACGAGGTGTAACACTCCGCAAGGTACGCCAACTAGTGATCACCACGGGTGGCCACACCCGTGGCGGGGTGCGGGTACGGGTAGTGCCGGGTACGGGTACGGGTTGCTTCGGCCCTACCCGTGATTCCTCCCGATTCCGACTATGCGAAGGCGATTGTTTGTAGTGCGGCGTCGGCCAGAACCAAGGCCATAAGAATTATGAGTGGCCAAGAACCGTGGATGATTAAGTATTCCTAATTGCATATCGTACATGTTCTGAATATATATTCGTTGTGCTTTAAATTAACAGTTGAAACCTCACATATCTTGTCTTTTGTTGCCAGTCCATCTTCAAGTCCTGTCTTTATCGGGCTGATATGACTTGTTTCCGCGCTCCTTTGGAAAACATCTACTCAGCGGAACACAGTAATTCGGAAACAAAAATAACCACAGGCGGCAACTGCTGGTAACCAGCTACTAATTTATAGAACTATCGCCATATCATTTGTAGCAATAGCCCAAAAAGAAAAAGAAAAGATAGGTATGATGGTTCAAATTACATACTGTCGTCCACCCACTATGCGGCTAAACTTGCAGAGACTATTCTCCACCATGATCGCGTCAAATACCATGCGTAGCTTTTGTGGGGAGCTAAGATTCTTGTCAAGGAAACCGTAGAGCTTGCCAAATGCCGCCTTCACCTCAGTGGCTCGCGTGCGTTCCTCCAAGTGATATGACATGCTACGTTATTTTTCAATACCATGTGATTCCAACTTTATATGGTAGCAGACAAATCTTCATATCAAGCCGTAACTTTCACCCAGATCTTCCAAGATTTGGGATTTGGCACAAACATGGGGGTGTTTTATAGCGAAAATTTTCATTTCAGAGGCACGGGAGTAACCCTAGGTTAGGGTTAAAAAAGCGCGAATCTGAGAGCAAAAATCGCAAAGTTGTAACCCTGGTTGGCCCAAAACATCACATTTGGGGGCTCCATTATGGCACATATAGTGTATAAAAATTTATTTGCTTACAACAGTAGTCTGTTGTTAACCGCGCCACCGTGTATAGGTGGCCGTGTTATTATATAATCATCGGAGTTTCAAATCTGTTCCCACGGCCTTTACATCTGCGCCGCCACTGCTCTCCCGCTTTCCTCACTCTCTGTCGACCACCATGGTTCCCAAGTATCGCTGGAGCGACCCCCAAGGAAGCCGCACCCTCACCAAAATCGTAAAGGAGCAAATCCCGCAATGGAAAGACGGCCAATATCCCTCGCAGCACAATCTGATCAGACGCGTCCTGGACGGCGAAAAGATACTCTGCTGTATGGCTACTGGTGGTGGAAAGTCTGCCCTATTTGCAGTTCCATTAATTGTACTCCGTGAAATGGCTAGAAATCCCCACCTTTACCCAGATCTACCGACTCGCGCGCTGCCACAAGGAATTGTTGTTACACCGACGAGGGGCCTTGCAGCGAACATTGTACGATTCCATTTCTATACTTGCACCTATATAAACATTCCTAGGTGCTCGAGCTCGGTAAACTCGGCATTCCAGCGTTCGCGTATTGCCACGAAACTGTCACAGAGGCGTGCATGACCGGACGGAATCTAGTGCATGAAATCCGTGATTGCAAGACTTGGAATGTCATCTGCGTTGACCCAGAGCATCTACGCGACAAGGCCTGGCGCGAAATCACTGCATACAATGTCTTCCGAGCGAATATTGTGTATGGGTGTACTGATGAGGCGCATCTCATCAATGAATGGGGCCTCAGCTTTCGTCCCGACTTCCGACATATCGGAGCTTTCTTTAGTGGACGACTCCCATCCAACACCTCTATCCTGGCTCTCTCGGCGACACTCCAACCAGGTTCTGCCTCGAAAGCGGTTTGCTCAAGTCTTGGCATGCTAGGCGACAATTTCTACGAGTTTCGTAGCTCCAATGAGCGCCCTAATACACAGTTCATCATGGAGCCTCTACAGAACGGTGTTGGAGGGAAGATCTTTCCGCAGTTACTTGAGTATCTCAGCTCGCGCCGTAAAGCCATCGTCCATTGTCGCACGATCGACGATGTTCTTCGAGTCTTTATCTACCTCTGGAAATCGCTCCCCCCCGGACCACATCGGCTTCGACGGCTCAAAATGTACCACTCTCTGAGATCCACCAAGGATAACGAGGAAATTCTGAGATTGCTGGACGAAGATCCGGAGTGTCAGATTGTCATTGCAACGATCGCGTTTGCGATTGGACTGAACGTGAAGGCTTTGCTGGATAGTATCTCTCTTGGGGTTGCCGACACGGTGGACCAGCTCGTGCAGGAGAAGGGGCGCGTTGGGAGGGATACAGACACCGCTGCTCGTGGAGTGGTACTGTTTCAGCCCAGCACTCTTGCCGCTGCTCAGAAACAACTTGAAGGCGAGTTTATGTTTCAATACTAATTAACATTTGTTTTATCTGGATTTTTTAGGTCTCCCTGACATGCTAACCAAGGGCGGGAAATCGAAACGACAGAAAAGGAAGCCGCCGAAGCCACTGGAGCACGCGAAAGTCCTGCTTCTGACAGAACAGCAGTGTTATATTGCTGCCCTTAATCGTATCTATAAGAACCCCCCACTCGAAACGACTACCCTCGACTGCATCGCTGCTAATAGACGTCTACCGTGCTCCCTGTGTGCCACGCGCAATAACATTCACCTTGATTTCCCAACCCCACCTCTTCCTCGCGGCATCGAATTACCGCTCTTCATCCATCCGGAGCCACTCACGCAATCAATTCCCGTGGCGGACAAAATTCTCAAGCTATCCAAGACGGAGCGCGAGGAGGCAGAAGCGGCCTTGGTGAAATTCGGCGGGACTGTTCACCATGCAGAGCGTAAACTTGCGGCTCACCGAAACCGGCCCAAGTCCTCATATTTTCCAACATCCCTCATACGTTCGATCCTCGACAAGCTTTTGGTTCTCGATTCCCTCACTAAACTCGAAACTATTCTCAAACCCTGGGTCTTTGCAATGATATATCGCGTTCGACTTTATGCTCTGGTTCACGAACTGCGGACGACGATTACTTCGCAGCGCGAGGCGGCTCGGCTAGAGAAAAATGCCAAACAGCGCACTACCCGTCGAAAGAAGAAGGGCATTTATAGGTCGGAATCAGAAGACGAGGAGGAGGATATGGATGATCTATCGAGCTCTGACGAAGAAATCGACGAGCATGCGCGCTCCTCCCCAATCCCACCGCCACCGAAGCGCACAAGACGAGTATTGGAGGAAGTAACGAACAATGAACGCACTGCCCATCCACCCACGAAGAGAGCCCCAAGGCAGCCTCTACAACGTGCCGCTGAAGTTAGTCAATCTTATTCCGCTCCGTACAGGACATCGCGTCGGCGAGGAGCACCAAACTAATAGAATAGAATTCGCTTTTGTTAAATGTTATATATAATTGTATTAGCTGTACGAAACTATAATGTATTCAATCCTCGCCTGTCGCTTCCCCTTCACTTTCCGTCTCTGCCTCATCGCTCTCCGGGTGCTCGTCCTCTGAGTCGTCCCCCTGCTCCACCTCCGGGCCACACAACCTTTCTAGCAGGGCTTCAAATTCATCTGGCTCGTACCAATCATCATTCAACCTCCCGGGTAGCTGAGACCCGTGGGGCGTGCTTTTTGGAATATGTGCATGGACCGAAACCGCAATTTCCCACTCCCCTCCCTTCTATCCCGAGACTATTCAAAATACCGTTTACCCCCAAGCTCGTTGCAAATCAGACCTTGTATGTTGTGTCTCTCTTGGAGATTCTCAATTTTCGTGGCGTCCTAGAGGATGCTACGCCACCCTGCTGCGAACTGTATGGGGCTGTTGTTTGGTGAATGATACCTTCGGACTCGAGGTATGCCTCAAACTCGTCGGAGGTATACTCCCCCCCATTGTCGGTGCAAATCTTGCCGATCTTTCGGCCTGTCTCTTTCTCGATGCGTGTCTTCCATGCACGGAAGCGTGTCAGGGCGTCACCTTTTTTCTTCAAGAAATCAACATCAATGTGGCCCGAGTGATCGTCGGCAAAGGTGATGAAATATCGGTTTCCACCGATAGAATTTGGGAGGGGGCCACAAACATCTGAGTGTGCGAGCTCTAAAAGACGAGTGCCTCGCTTCCTGCCCCCCTTTGGGGACGACTGGCGCGGAATCTTCCCGCCCAGACATGCATCACACGAGAAATCCCATCCATCAATCCCCATGTCCAGCCCGTTGGCCATCTTTGATGCAACGAGTTTCCTGAGGTCGGAAATGTTTAGATGGCCAAGCTGCCGGTGAAGCGTGAGGATGTCGAGGCGCTTACCGGCGGGAGGGGGTGTTTTGGCCTTCAGTACAGATAGGGAACACCGATCGGCAGACGACACTGGGTTGGCAAGATCAAGGGTGTAAGGGCCATCCTTGAATGATGCTTGACACACGACTATGATTTCATTGTCCTCTGCGATTCAAATCTGGGAAAATCTGGTAGACCATTTCTGTGTTTTAACGGCATTTTACGTCTCGACGCAGATCTTTTTGGTGTACATAGATGATGGATCTAATCATTTACATGTCAAGACGACGCGAATGTGGACATCGCGCAACGGCTTCAAGGCCATGACGGTGGAGTCGTATAGGGCATACAGTTCCGGCGTCTGTTGCACAAGGTGACGCAATGACCTTGAATCTGCCGCCAGAGCAGTCAAATAATTCATATGCCTTCCAGGCATATAACACCGCATATGTTGTTAGAACAGGCAGCACAGAGGTCTGAAGTCAACAGTAAGAAACTCTGTTAGATGAATGTGAAGTAAGTACTTGCCTGAAGTCAACAGTAAGAAACTGAGGACTCAGGTCTACACTAGCCTACTTATATATGTACAGAGACAATAAGGATGGCTAGAACAATAAGAACAATAGAACAATAGAGCTACTGTAACAATAAAATGTGTATCAACACAATAAGAACAATAAGATCTGTATCAACATAATATGATCAGAATCAAGACAATAAGATCTGTATCAGATCTGTATCAGGGAACATGGATTGCACTCAGAGTGTGAGAATGGATAAGTCCAACCACAGACTCCAACACTCCCCCGGGATGAGACCAGTCTTGCCTATCTCCCCCGCAATCCAATCTTGGAACGTAACAGATCCACAGTTGGACGGGGAAGTGCTTTGGTCAGAATGTCCGCAAGCTGGTCCTGTGTAGGTACATATTCAATATGAATAGAACCCTTTGCCACTTCATCTCTGAGCCAGTAATGAGCCAAGTCAAGGTGTTTCATACGACTATGATGCTCTGGATTCTTGGACACTGCAATTGCAGATTGATTGTCCATAAGAAGTGGAGAAGGACCAGATGCAGGATATCTCAACTCCGACAGCAGATGGCGCACCCATTTCAACTCCTTGCCTACTTCCACACCAGCAACATATTCAGCTTCAGTAGTGGAAAGCGAAACTGTGGTCTGCAGCTTGCTTCTCCAACTGACTGGACAACCACTCATCATGACCAAGTAACCGCCAGTACTCTTTCCAGAGTCTGCACAGCCGCCATGATCAGCATCGGTGTATACAATGAAAGGATGAGGTAGAGAGGCTGATTTTGAATAGGTGAGGCAGAAATCAAGGGTGCCCTTGATGTAGCGCATTAGATGCTTTACAGCTTTCCAGTGCGCTTCACCAGGGTTGCTGTTGAAGCGAGCAAGCAAACCAACTGTGTATGAGATCTCGGGGCGTGTCTGGGTGGCAAGATAAAGCAAGCAACCAACAGCGGATATGTAGATGCCGTGGTACTTTTGGACCTCTTCTTCAGTTGTTGCACCCATTTCCTTGGTCAAAGTAAGACCAGGTAACATGGGAGTGCTAACTGGCTTGCAATCCGACATTCCATACTGCTCAAGCATGTTTACAGCATACTGCCGCTGCGAAAGATGAATGTCTCCAGTTTCAGAGTCACGCTCAACCTTGATACCCAACAGCCATTCTGTGGGACCAAGATCCTTGACTTTGAATGATGAGCCAAGTTGAGCAATGACTCGGTCAATGTCAGCATCGTGCTTTGCACAGATCATACCGTCATCAACATAGATGGGGAGGATGATGCGCGTTGTGCCATCATAGTAGATATAGCACGAGCGATCAGATTGGAGACACTTGAAGCCCATAGAGTGGAGCTTCTCATTCAACTTCTTGTGCCATTGTTGACCAGCCTGCTTAAGTCCATAAAGTGACTTGCGCAGTTTCAGAAGCTGGCCACGCTCTCCTTGAGGAAATCCCTCGGGTTGAGTCATATAGACATCCTCCTTAAGGTCTCCATTCAGGTAAGCAGAAGAGAAGTCAATGGAACGAAGCTTGAGGTCATGCTGAGCAGCCAGAGCAAAGATGATGTGGAGGGTGGCTGGTTTGAAAGTTGGTGAAAAGATCTCGTTGTAATCAATTCCATGGCGTTGTCCACGACCATCGGCAACGAGTCTAGCCTTGTAGCGCTCAATAGAACCATCGGACTTGTGCTTGATAACGAAGACCCATTGTGATCGAATGGGCTTCACACCAGGAGGTGCATCAACAACATCCCATGTGCAGTTCTCGAGAAGAGAGTTAATCTCGGATAGTGCTGCATCCTGCCAAAGATGTGCATCTTCTCGTCGTAGTGCTTCATGATAGGTGCGTGGATTGCCTGACTGAACAGCAGACTGAGCTGACTGCACAGAAGCGACATTGGCAGCCTGTAGCACTTCACAAGCGGGATCTCCTTCATGTGCAACAATGAGAGCACTTCCTGGTCTAAGGAGCGGTTCATCATCGCTGCTATCCTCTTCATCACTTGGAACAGCTGGAGGAGGCTCTCGATAAGCAGACTGAGCTTTCCACCATTCTGTTGCAGGTCTATGCTCTGTTGTTTGACCATGCCTTCGGCCCGACCCTACATATTATTTAAATGTGATTGGGTCTCCGTCTCCGTTCTACTTAGATCTCACTTAGTTTTAATGTTGATCTTAGCTTTTCCCACTATCTCCCGCTCCCTCAACTCACTCCACCTCGCCCAAGATATCGGCAAGGTCATCGAGGCGGGCCGCAGCGGCGACGGGTTTGAACGCGACCATGTCTTCCTCGTGGGTGAGGCGGTGTCCACGGATAGCAACGCGCACCGTCTCCCAGTCGGCGCTGTCGATGGTACATACGCAGCCCAATGGCTTGAGTGCGGGTTCCAGCGGGTGTCGATCGTCCGCGCGAAGTCGATAATGGACCAGTGCACGAACTGCGCGCAGGCGTGCAAGCGCTGCGATGACCAGCGCCCGTGCCTGTGGTGCCAGAAGTACAGCATGACGGACACGTGCGTCGACGGGCAACGCAAGAAGGGCGTCAAGCGTGGGCCGTAAAGCGCAGGGCCAGGGACGGCAACAACCCGCCCACCTCGGAGTCCTTCACCACAGAAGTGGGCGCCGGCCCCCCTGCAGCGAAATGGACCGCCTCGCATGGACCGCCGCCGCCCCTTCTGCGCCCGCGCCACCTGCGCCGCCTGCCTCCGCTGCAGCCCCGCAGCCATTCTCCGCCCCGCCTGAGGGCTACCCGCACTCGTTCTACCCACCCAGGGCTTCCTCTTCGGGCCGCCGCCGCCGGGCGCGGAGGGGGGCGCAGCGCCGGCCTACGGTACCGGCTGCTGCGAGCACGAAAAAGGCTGAGGAAGAGAAGAAGTGGAAGCGTGGGAAGGGGAAGACGACTGGGGTTAATGCGGTTGGGACGAACGAGGTGAATGGGAACGGCGCGAGCACAGACGCGGGAGAGCGCGCCGCGAACAGGAAGGACGCAGAGGGTGCGGATGCCGATGGGGACGAGGGCGGGTACGCCTGAGCGCTGATGGGCACAAGCGAGTTGCAGGAGAGTTGCTTACTCGGCTGCCATCTACAAAACCATCTCATCAAAACAAATCCGGAGATCGTATTGTAAGGAGAAGGATGGGACATGCAGTAACCTTCTTTTTTGTCTAAGTCGCCGGGTGGAGCGTAAGTATGTGCAAGAGTAAAAAAAATCAAAGTGAAATCGTCTGGGGAAATAAGTGATGAGAGGGGAACATTCAGTACAGCTCCGGTCAAACAAAGCCAACAAATTTGTTGACTGAATTTTGCCGCGAAGCACAACCGTCCGAAAAAATCGATAAAAATCTGAAAAAAATTGCGATCGAGAGATGTTCATGAGTGCATCATGATCCTAAAGTTTGAACTTGATCCGGCGTATCTGCCAGACTCTGCCAGAGTCCGCCATCAAATCTATGAATAGGAATCCGCGCGACCTTTTCTTATGCGTGAGATTATCTCCAGCCAGATCATTGAACCGATTTCAGTGCAGTCAGATCAGTACAGGCTCCTGAAGAGTAGAAATGGCAATTTGTGTATGGTAGTTTGTGAATCCGAATGTGTGTACTACTGGATTATTTCATTCAATTCGACAGTCAGGCGTCACGGACCCCTCTGTCGATGTCGAATATTGGTCGATGCCATGCGTCACGAAGGCATTTGTCGAACCTCCGAGCTGTCACAAGTATCCTCCTCTCCCCCCCCCCCCCCCCAGGAGGGCAAAAAAAGTCAAATTTTCTGTGGGATTGTCGAAATTTTTGGGGGTGTCACGCACAAATTCGGCCGCTGTCGAAATGTCGAATAGGTGAATCCGGTCACGCGTCACACCCCCTGTCGATTTGAATGAAATAATCCAGTATCTGTAACCATGCATGACTTCGCGTCCACGGCCGTGAGTGCACTCCCACCGATGCATCACAATCCCTGTGGACAGGTTAGTCGAGTGCATCCTGGATGAATCGCCCGGGCTGAAGACATCCTGCCCAGAAAACTAGAAACAAGCCAGAGAGAGACACACAAATCCACTGACATTAAAACCTCCGGCTCCCACTCCCAGTGGCCGTCTCTCTGACATTGGCAAAGGAGAACGGAATGTAAGCACCGCACGGGGACCTGCCCATCAGCGACGTACCCGCGGCACATGCACCTCATCCTCACCCCCTCGTCATCCTCCATCGGCGCCGGCCCGAAATCCGCGCTGCTCTCTCGCATCGGCCGCGCACGGCCGCCCACTCCTAAACTCGCACCGCCCGTTCGCCGCCCCGCTGCTTCCGCCCGCTTCACTGAGCGCAGGAAACCCTGAGTCCTCCTCATCGACCTTCCACTGCGCCGCCCCCGTGTCCATGCCCGCCGTACCGCACACCACGGGCTTCCCTCCGCCGAGCAGCTCCTTGTCACGCCGCTTCGTCTCATTGTATCGGCCCCGGACGTACTCGTCCCACGCGGGCTGTGGCGCGTACTGCGCAATGGCGAGCCGCAGGTCGTCCTCCGAGGCTCACATTTGACAGGATCTCGACGCGTCGGCGCGCGAGCTTTCCTTACGCACTCGTCACTAGTCTGTACTTTACTGCGCCACTGATGTATGGTCGCCGACCTTATTACAAATCATGAAAGGTTCCCACGGCCTTTACTTGGCGCCGCCATGGCTCTCTCCTTTCCTTACCTCCCCTGACCCTCAGTAATCTCTCATGGCGGCTCGATATCATCGGCGAGATCGCAACAGAGTACTTACACTGGAGACAGTTCACCAAATCGTTGAGAAGGACCTGGGAAAGAACTTGGGAAGGACCTGCAATAAACCTAGTCTCTCGTAGACAGACATTTTATATAAACCCTCGTACCTCGCTATATATAATAATATAAAGTCTGTTGTTACGCGCGGGGCTCTGATCGGGGGGTGCTCTCTTATTATGTAATTCGGAGCTTCCCGAATCACGTGGGAGTCGTGTTTTCCGACGCGTCGTCTCTCCTCGTCGCGCCAGCCTCTCTTACGGCCACTTTAAAGAACATAGAACAAGTGTATACCTCACAACATATGCTAGTAGTCTTGGATTTGGCAGGTTGCGGTCCATAAAATTGTGAAGCAAGGTAAGTATGGGCGCCCGTCATCAATTGGTGTTGAGCAAGCTAGGTTCATGCTTTTTCGGGTGCTATAAATGGGCTTTTGTAAAGTCCAGTTGTACTAAAGCGCGTAAAACCGAATTCAGAATGAGATTTGGTGGTGTGGTGGGCGAGAAAACGCGTGGTTAATGGTAAGGCTTGCAGGAGCACGTGCCACGGCAAGCTCCGAATTACATAATAAGCGAGCACCCCAATCAGACCCCAGAACTCACTCATTTCTCAACGAATTCCTTCAGACTCTGTTGTAGAGTTGTCCGTATATCGATGAACTAAAATACTTGCCAGCTGATCCTAAAGATCCGAGGCCGCGTTGAGACGGTAGGAAGCAAAGACCAACCCCCGATTTGACGGACTTTGAAGCAAGCCCCGTCTGACGAAGGCCCGGGTGGCTTATTTGTTTTGATGTTTGGTCTATTTGGTCGGCGCCGCATCTCCCGGCATCTCGCGGCATCGTCAGAACGGGGCTTGGACAATGAGCTGTTCTTGGCATTCGTCTTCTGCCTGATTATCTGGCAACTAGTAACTTGTGTCCTTTTGACATATGGTGGATCCAATAGTAAAACGCACCCATACATAGCTACTTTGAACACATCTTGAACCATTTTAGCCAATTTCTTTGGAGAGGGGAAGACCTTGAATATATTTTGATATATTCAAATATATTCATATTCAGCCCACTGAATACGAATACGATATACTACGATACACCTCCCGGGAGGTGAATACGATATGAATATGAAGATCATGGGCACAACATTGTCTTGAAGGGCTTTGATATTCATTGCTACTGGCATATTCTTTTTAGAGGAGGTAACTATGGTTATGTTAACAAAATGAACACAGCAAACCCAGAACGATACTTAGTACGTACCAACTGCCGATGATGAAAGGGAAAGGGTAAATCTAGATTTTGGTTCTGAGTGTTATTATTGGTTCGTAATGATTTCAGCAAGTGATATGGCCACCCAGAACCAAAATCCAACTAGACAGATTCAAAATTCAGACTCGAAAGGGCCAAAAATGGGTGTTTTACTCAGTATTTAAATTCTGCTGAGGGCATTCCTGCTTGGATTTGGGTCTGAGCATTATTATTGGTCCGTAATGGTCCCAGAAGATGATATGGCCACCCAGAACCAAAATCCAACTAGACAGATTCAAAATATGGACTCGAAATGGCCAAAAATGGGTGTTTTACGCAGTATTTAAATTCCGCCAGGGCATTCCTGCCTGGATTTTGGTTCCGAGCATTATTATTGGTGCGCAGTAATCCCAGCAAGTGATATTGGCCCCCAGTATCAAAATCCAAGTAGAGGATTCAGAATCCGTACTCGAAACGGTCGAAAATGGTGCTTTACTCAGTATTTAGATTCTGCCAGGGGCATCCTGCTTCGATTTTAGTTCTGAGTGTCATTATTGGTGTGTAGTAATCCCAGAAAGTGACTTGGGCACCCAAGAGAAAAATCCAAGTAGACAGGTTCAAAATCTGGACTCAAAATGGTCAAAGATGGCTGTTTGAATCAGTATTTAAATTCTACCGAGGGCATTCCTGCTTGGTTTTTGCTCTGAGTGTCAGGATTGGTGCGCGGCGATTCCAGCAAGTGATATGGACATCCACAACCAAAGTCCAAGTAGAGGGATTCAGAATCCGGACTCAAAACAGTCGAAAATGGAGTTTCACCCAGCATTGAAATTCTGCCAAGGGCATTCCTGCATGGATTTCGTTTCTGACGGTCAGTATTGGTGTGTATGGATCTCAGCAAGTGATATGGCCACCCAGCACCAGACCCCAACCTAATGGACTCGAAATGGCGAAAAATGGGTGTTTTGCCCAGTATTTAAATTCTGCCGAGGGCATTCCTGCTTGGAATTTGGTTCTGAGTGGCATTATTGGTTCGGTCAAATCTCAGCAAGTGATTTGGGCACTGGGAACCACAATCCAACTAAACGGGCTCAAAATCCAGACTCGAAATGGCGAAAAATGGGTGTTTTACCCAGTATTCAAATTCTGCTGATGGCGTTCTGCTTGGATTTTGGTTTTGAGCATCATTATTGGTGCATAGTAATTCCAGTAAGTGATATGGCCACCCAGAGCCACAATCCAACCAGACGGATTCAAAATTCGAACTTGAAATGGCCAAAAAATGGCTGTTTTACTCAGTATTTTAAGTCTGCTGGGGACATTCCTGCTTGGATTTTTGTTCTGAGTGTCATTATTGGTGTGATAATCCAGCAAGTGATATGGGCACCCAACAGCAAAATCCAAGTAGACAGCTTCAAAATCCGGACTCGAAATGGTCAAAAATGGCTTTCTTACTCAGTATTCAAATTCTACCGAGGGTATTCCTCCTTGATTTTGGTTCTGAGTGTCATTATTGGTCCATAATGATTCCAGCCAGTGATATGGGCACCCAGTACCAAAATCCAACCCAACAGATTCAAAATCCGGACTCGAAATGGCCAAAAATGGCTGTTTTACTCAGAATTTAAATTCTGCTACGGGTAGTCCTGTTTGGATTTTGGTTCTGAGCATCATTATTGGTGTGTAGTAATCCCAGAAGGTGAGCTGGGCACCCGGAATCACAATCCAACCACATGGATTCAAAATCCAAACTCGAAAGGGCCGAAAATGGGTGTTTTACCCAGTATTTAAATTCTGCCAAGGGCATTCCCACTTGGATTTATCTCTGAGCATCGTTACTGGTTCGTTCCAATCCCAGCATGTGATATGGCCACCCAGAACAAAAATCCAAGGAGACAGATTAAAAATCTGGGCTCGATATGGCCATAATGGTGTTTTACCCAGTATTTAAATTCCGCCAAGGGCATTCCTGCTTGGATTTGGTTCTGAGTGTCATTATTGCTGCATAGTAATTCCAGCAATTAATCTGGGCACCCAGTACCAACATTCAAGTAGACGGAAAATCCAAGTAGACAGATTCGAAATCCGGACACGAAACACGCAAAAAGGGGTGTTTTACGCAGTATTTAAATTCTACCAAGTGCATTCCTGCTTGCATTTTGGTTCTGAATGTCATTATTGGTTTGTAATGATTTCAGAAAGTGATATGGCCACCCAGTACCAAAATCCAACCAGATAGATTCAAAATCCGGACTCAAAATAACCAAACATTGCTGTTTTACTCAGTATTTAAATTCTGACAGGGGCATTGCAGCTTGGATTTTGGTTCTCAGTGTCATTATTGGTCCGCAACGATCGCGGAAAGTGATATGGGCACCCAGGACCAAAATCCAAGTAGACAGATTCCAAATCCAGACTCGAAATGGCCAAAGATGGGTGTTTTGCTCAGTATTTAAATTCGGCCAGGGCTTGGATTTTGGTTCTGAGTGTCATTTTTGGTTTGTCAGAATCCCAGCAAGTGATATGGGCACCGAGAACAAAAGTCCAAGTAGACAGATTCGAAAATCTGGGCTCGATATAGCCATAATGGGTGTTTTACTCAGTATTTAAATTCCGCCAAGGGCATTCCTGCTTGGATTTTGGTACTGAGCATCATTATTGGTGCGTAGCCATCCAAGTAAGTGATATGGCTACCCAGAACCACAATCCAACTAGACGGATTCAAAATCCGGACTCAAAACGGTGAAGAATGGGGGGTTATTTAAATTCCACCAAGGGCATTCCTGGTTGTATTTTGGTTCTGAATGTCATTATTGGGTCGTGGGAGTGCCAGAAAGTGATATGGGCACCCAACAGCCAAATCCAAGTAGACAGGTTTAAAATCTGGACTCAAAATGGCCAAAAATAGGTGTTTTACCCAGAATTTAAATTCTGCCAAGGACATTCCTGATTGGATTTTGGTGCTGAGCATCATTTTTGGTGCGCACCAATCCCAGAAAGTGATATGCGCACCGAACAGCAAAATTCAAGTAGACGGATTCAAAATCCGGACTCAAAATGGTCAAAAATGGATGTTTTACCCAGAATTTAAATTCTGCCAAGAGCATTCCTCCTTGGATTTTGGTTCTGAGTGTCATTATTGGTTTGTACTGATTCCAGCAAGTGATATGGCCACCCAGAACAAAAATCCAAGTAGACATATTCAAAATCCGGACTCGAAATGGTCAAAAATGGGTGTGTTTTATCCAGTATTTGAATTCTGTTAAGGGCATTCCTTCTTGGATTTTGGTTCTGAGTGTCATTATTGGTGCGTTCAAATCCCAGCAAGTGATCTGGCCACCCAGAACAAAAATCCAACCAGATAGATTCAAAATCCAGACTCGAATTGGCGAAAAATGGGTGTTTTACCCAGTATTTAAATTCTGCCAAGAGCATTTCTGCTTGGATTTTGATTCTGAGCATCATGATTTGGTTGTAACAATCCCAGCAGGTCATGTGGGCACCCACAACCAAAATCGAGCGAGTGATATATGCACCCAACAGCAAAATCCAAGTAGACGGATTCAAAATCTAGACTCAAAATGATCAGAAATCGCTGTTTTACTCAGTATTTAAATTCTGCCAAGGGCATTTCTGCTTGGATTCTGGTTCTGAGTGTCATTGTTAGCCCGTAATGATTCCAAGGGCCAAAAATGGGTGTTTTGCTCAGTGTTTAAATTCTGCCAAGGGCATTCCTGCTTGGATTTTGGTTCTGAGTATCATTTTTGGTTTGTCAGAATCCCAGCAAGTGATATGGGCACCGAGAACAAAAGTCCAAGTAGACAGATTCGAAAATCTGGGCTCGATATAGCCATAATGGGTGTTTTACTCAGTATTTGAATTCCTCCAAGGGCATTCTGGCTTGGATTTTCGTTCTAAGTGTCATTATTGGTGCGTAATAATCCTAGCAAGTGATTTGGGCACCCAGTACCAATATTTAAGTAGACGGATTCAAAATCCGGACTCGAAAGGGCCAAAAATGGGTGTTTTACCCAGTATTTAAATTCTGTTAAGGGCATTCCTGCTTGGATTTGGGTTCTGAGCATCATTATTGGTGTGTAGTAATCCCAACAGGTGAATTGGCCACCCAGAATCACAATCCAACCACATGGATTCAAAATCCATGCCAAAAATGGGTGTTTCACCCAGTATTTAAATTCTGCCGGGGGCATTTCTCCTTGGATTCTGGTTCTGAGAGTCATTGTTAGCCCGTAATGATTCCAGAAAGTGATATGGGCACCCAACAGCAAAATCCAAGCCGATGGATTCAAAATCCGGACTCAAAATGGCCGAAAATGGTGTTTTACCCAGTGTTTAAATTCTGCCAAGGGCATTGCTGCTTGGATTTTGGTTCTGAGTCGCATTATTGGTTCGGTCAATCTCAGCAAGTGATTTGGGCACCGGGAACACAATCCAACTAAACGGACTCAAAATCCAGACTCGAAATGGCGAAAAATGGGTGTTTTACCCAGTATTCAAATTCTGCTAAGGGCATTCTGCTTGGATTTCCGTTTGGAGCATCATTGTTGGTGCGTAGTAATTCCAGTAAGTGATATGGCCACCCTTGGATCGCTGCGCACCAATAACGACCCTTGGAGGAATTCAAATACTGAGTAAAACAGCCATTTTTGACCATTTCGAGTCTGGATTTTGAATCTGTCTGGTTGGATTTTTGTTCTGGGTGGCCAGATCACTTGCTGGGATTTGAACGCACCAATAATGACACTCAGAACCAAAATCCAAGAAGGAATGCCCTTAACAGAATTCAAATACTGGATAAAACACACCCATTTTTGACCATTTCGAGTCCGGATTTTGAATATGTCTACTTGGATTTTTGTTCTGGGTGGCCATATCACTTGCTGGAATCAGTACAAACCAATAATGACACTCAGAACCAAAATCCAAGGAGGAATGCTCTTGGCAGAATTTAAATTCTGGGTAAAACATCCATTTTTCACCAATTCGAGTCTGGATTTTGAATCTATCTGGTTGGATTTTTGTTCTGGGTGGCCAGATCACTTGCTGGGATTTGAACGCACCAATAATGACACTCAGAACCAAAATCCAAGGAGGAATGCCCTTAACAGAATTCAAATACTGGATAAAACACACCCATTTTTGACCATTTTGAGTCCGGATTTTGAATCCGTCTACTTGAATTTTGCTGTTCGGTGCGCATATCACTTTCTGGGATTGGTGCGCACCAAAAATGATGCTCAGCACCAAAATCCAATCAGGAATGTCCTTGGCAGAATTTAAATTCTGGGTAAAACAGTGTAAAACATCTCCACGTGGCGGTGGTCACTTCTCTCTTCTGGCCTCGTTAGCAACTTATATGGCATCCACAGATGTCAAACTCCCAGCCGATCCCCCTCTGGGAGAATAACCAGGGCAGAATTGCTACCATCCAGTAAACTGGACGTCATCGCTGAATGATATTAGTACCGTTCAAAGTTGGTCCTACTCGCGCTCCTACTCATCTTCCTACTTCAGCTCCTACTTGTTATTTTTCGGTCAAAAATGCAACTTTTTCTTTCGGGTAAAATCTAGTCCATCTGAAATGTTATTCTGCACCCCCCAGTAAATTTTGAGTCATATATTTCAAGCCATTATTGCATGGCCCAGAGTAGGGGGTTTAAATGTGATGATTAGTAGGAGCTCAAAATGGTCAACTTTGAAACCGTTGCCCGGCCAATTTGCGAGTAGGAGATTAGTAGGAGAACAAAAATGTTGCAAATGTTTTCTAAGGTTTAAAAGGCCAAGGAGGTGGTTCTATAGTTCGGTGTATGTAGAGAAATGCTACAACTTTGTGAAAAAATATCGGGGTAAAGCGCAATAGTCATTGAGAAGGAAATTCAAGTAGGAGAAATTTTGCAAAAAGGAGCTCTGACACTCCTACTGACAAAAAGGATCCTACTCCCATCTCCTGCTCATCCCCCTTCTGAGTTCAGGAAGACAAGTAGGAAAGCGAGTAGGAGCGTGAGTAGGACGTGAGTAGGAGAGGAGTAGGAGCAACTTTGAACACCACTATTATTAGGCCAACAACTGATGATTAGGATTTAAAATCCCACCGTGTAAACGATTTATCCGGGAATTGTCGCGCCCAAGGGCTGTCAGATTCATTCACACTGGTTGGCGACGACGCTTCGAGGAAATGCACGTCTGATATAGGTTCGGGATGAGAAAACGGACAGGACGAAACAGGAAGAAACACACCATTCTCAGCGGCCCATCAGCTGGCTTCAGCCCGCTCCACTTCTCGTTCGTCGTCTTTATCGGCTTTGTTCCCGGAAGCCCAATTTGTCATTGACTCCGTGCATCATGCACACTAGAATATTAGTACAATAGATTTAAGGTGTACCATAGCCGCTTGCAGTGGCTCGAGCACGCTAATGGACTTCATCATCATCATGTCATTGACTCGATTCAAACTGGATTCTCGCGCCGGTGCGCACGAGGCGATAGCCAGAATGATTCTGAGCAAAACTGTCTGTTCAGATTGCTCACTTGTGTGAGAATTATTGTTGCTTCGGTGTGCGGTGGTGAAGGTATATAGCTATACGGTCGACGGAAGACTTTAACGGCCGAGAAAGTATATAGTGCACTGTGTAAAGTAGTCGAGTCCCATTCAATTATATTGGGTCATCTGTGTATGTGTCAGTGTCTGTGTCTGAGCCGAGGTGCCACTAGCATCCTCATCCATTCTATTCCCCTCCTCCATTTTACAGGTTTTGGGCCCCAATTGCTTCCCTGCTTCCAATTCTTCTCGTTCTGTCATCGACAACATCCATATCATATCCATACTTCCGACTTCTTCCGAAATCAACGATGCCTATTTCTTCCGCACTTCTTGACGGTCTTAAAAAACTCGCCGACGTCGACGACATAACATAGGGCAATTGTAGTAAAACCATGATCATGTTCTTCCGTGGTTGTGGTGCCGCTTTCATTGTCGACTCGACGGCCACCTCCACTGTCCCGGACGAGAGCAAGGCGCTCGATGGTGAATTGGTGTGGACGATCTACTCGCACGTCCACAATGATTACAAAGCTATCATCGAGGACGAAAAATCCGGCCTTGTGGCCTGGAGGAAACTAAAAGCTCGCTTTGAAAAGTCCACCATGTCGCACCGTCTTAAAGCGCGTTCGGACTTTTACCGCGCTGTCCACGATCCTTCCATTCCCATTGACGTCTTCATTAACAAGGTCAAAGCTGCTCGGAAAGTTCTCAAGGGTCTCGGTTGCGAGCCCGGTGATCTCGAAACCACTGATGTCCTCATTATCAACCTTCATCCTTCCTGGGCAGGCGTTTGTATATCCATCACATCCAACAAGGACGAACAAAAATTCGATGATGTCGTTGGCATCCTCAACGGCTCCACTGTCGACCCCCCAGTGAAGCAGGAGTCTGACGATGATGGTCCTGCCGTTTCGATGGCCGCGACGACATCGAGATTCGGTTCGGGTGGGAGAAAGGGTAATGGCGGTTCAATTGGTGGCGGTTATTCGGGTTCTGGTGCTCGGAGCGGTGGATACGCTAGTAACTCAAATGGTCCCCACGACGATGGTTATTCGCCTTCTGGGGGAGAGTTTTCTGTATCATTTTGACCATGGAAAGTCATTCCACTGCTTTCTTTTCAATCACTGTCACCGGAGAGGCGGCTGGATTGCGCTTCCACTTTTTTATCATGGATTGAAGACCTGGTTGAATTATCAGCAGCTGTTCAGTAACTGGGCCACAATGCCGCTTGCTTGTTTTGAATACAACAGTCTCTCTTGTTTTTCTCTTCTGCAAAATATTCCAGAAACCTCAACCAGGCGCAAACTGGCGCCACCCCGCGCATTGCTATTCAAGTACCGTGGCCTATTGCAATGGACCTTGTGCGGGAACTATCGGGCGCGCAGCCCGGAAACGGCGTCAGCACGCGGCGTGGGCACACCCGAGAACGCTGCCCTAGTTCCAAGAAATTCCGTCGAGCGCATCTCAGTATTGTGAAACTTCAACCAGGCGCAAACAGGCGCCACCCCGCGCATTGCTATTCAAGTACTGTGGTGGACCCTGTTCGGGAACTATCAGGTGCGCAGTCCGGCAGCGGCGTTAGCACGCGGCGTGGGAACACCCGAGGACACTGCCTGAGTTCCAAGAAGTTCTGTCGAGCGCATCTCAGTATTGTGAAACTTCAACCAGGCGCAAACAGGCGCCACCCCGCGCATTGCTATTCAAGCACTGTGGTGTATTGGGGTGGATTAAGCGGCTCGGGTTTCCTGATGGTTAATTCACTTACATCGAAACTTCAAATCGGAAGTCCTATGGCGTGTCTCTATCTTCTCGAAAACCCCGATCATTACACAAATCTGACGTTCAAGGTGTTTTGGTGAAAGAGTTATATCTCCGAAGTGGCGAGATCCTGGCCTACCAAACTTGTCGAGGAATTCAATGCGCCTGCTGATCCGATTCAGATGAATGAAGCAGACGAAATTAAGGATGATGATGCCGACGACGAAAATGACCATGTTGTATTACATCGTGCTGATGGGAAATATGTGGGGACTACAAGTGTTGATGATTATATTCATCGGCCCTCTATCTTTGAGAATACTTCTCTCTATGAATTCTTCAAGATGAACGAAGATTAACTCCTTAGTCGGTTGCTCACGGTAGATATTCGTAGGGAACGGTCGTTTGGAACCGGCCTTTTCAAGCGGCAGCTTAATGGGTACGAAGCCTCGGAACTCGCGCACTACTGATCTCTTCGAGCCAGAGTTATGTTCACTATCCCGGTATTTTCTGCCCTCTGGAATACCTTCAAGTACATCATATAAAAAATCTAGGTCAATCGGAGGACTACAGCTACTGTGGGACATGTTCTGCACTCAGAAGCTCAAAAACACCGAAATCTGACCCAGTAAATGACCTGGAGGTGCCGCAGAGAAATTTGAAGATGCCATGCCCTGAGCCTTTTCCATACGAATTGAATGAGCCTACTCCCAAGGGAAACGGTCCAGAAATGGGCCCGCAATAGGCATTCTGGTAAAATTTGACCAAGAAAAAAAAAAAATGGGCCGCGCCCTAAGTTCCGCAAAGAGCTATAAGGTCTTCGAAGAGATCAGTAGTGCGCGAGTTCCGAAGCTTCGTACCCATTAAGCTGCCGCTTTAAAAGGCCGGTTCCAACCGACCGTTCCCTACGAATATCTACCGTGAGCAACCGACTAAGGAGTTAATCTTCGTTAGACGCAGTAATTAAGAACCCATAAAAGGAAATCAGTTGATGGCGAGTGTGTAGGGACTGAGTTCCGTCACAACAACTGTGTGTTAGATTATTTGCTCTGGGACTACATGCGCTTCAAGTGTCACCGGCCTCAGTTTGCAATGGGAAAGGTTGTGCGGTGCTAGAATAAATACATAAACAATGAAACAGAAAGATAGCCAGTGTGAATTACCAGTCCAGGTACCAACTTAATGTTTTGCGCCAAGGAATGTACAAGTTTGAGTGAGCGTTTGCCCACCTCCACGGAGCGGTAGAGGAGTGGTAGAATGCCGGCGTAAGTGCCCCAACAGACACGCATGAGAGTCAGCTTAGTAGCGAGGGACCTGTTGGGGCAAGACGGACAGTTGGATCTTTTGCATTGGACTAGCTCTCGTCGATCTTGAAATACTCTGGGAGAGCAGTTGTTACACACCACATGAGAAAAAATTTCCCTCTCCCTGCCGTTCCGTCGACATTGATTCGAAGTGGTGGAGATAAAAGGGTTTCGATACCCAGGGAATGGTTTGAATGCGGAATAGGCTGGAACAGCTTTCTGTGGAGATCAGACAGTCAGTAAAAATCGGGTCAGTCAACAAGTCAGTAGTTTGGTAGTACGCAGCGTTCAAGGGATTTCGATACCCACTGAAGCGAACTCGAAACCGCATGAAGCGAAATTTGATACATGTGGCGTTCGCTCCGCCCGGTGCTGGCATCCCGGGCCTTGGACTCCCGGCTCCGACGAACGGAGAAGAACGGAGTCTCAACAGAGGCGTCCCCAGCCAACTTCAGAGACGCGCAATCGTATGTGCCTGTGGATGCTGACCTGGGCATTTAAGCTATCCGCTGACGCCTACGAGCTACTCACCCCAGGCGCACAGTTCTCAGACGCCGGGTGGCTTTTACACGGCGTCCGCCCCGCACCCACCTTCTCTCTTGGGTCGTCCGCAGGGCCCCGTTCAGCTCGGGTCGTGGGGCGTTCCCATGTCGTGTCCATACGACATCAACATACCGCAGATGAATTTTGTCCATGGTCTCTACACTATATGCATCCCAACATTGGCAACACCGTTCTTTCTACGGAGGATGCGCCTGGGCGAGCGCCTTCCATGCCCGGTGATTCAACGCATATTCCCTTCACCATCCCACCCATCCCTACGACCCACCAGCCCGAGGTAAATGTCGGTGGCATCGCCTCCACTCTCGCGCCCGCGGTGAACGGCCTAGGCAGCGACGGCAGCTTGAAGTACGCTGCGCCTCGAGAGGGTGTGTCCGTGACTATTCCTTTTCCTTGTGCCAACTGATGGCCCTGTGCAGACGTAACTGGTATGAACGCAAAAGGTGCGTTCATCTCTATTCCTTGTACTTCGCCTAACTCACCAGCATGTGCAGACTTATCCAGTATTACCGGCAACGGTACGTTTGTCTCTTCCGCTTTTTCTTCTTTCATCTCATGAGTGTTGTCAGAGCTATCTACTTCCAATGGGAATAGGCCTCTGGATGATGCCTTAACCAATGTTAACGGGAAAGGTGCATTTGTATCTACCCCTCTACTTGCCGCATCTCATCAGCTTTAGCAAGTACCCAGATAAATTGAGCTGAAATCAGATAAAATTTGGATGAGCTTGAAGAAAAAAAAGACTACCCTCCTGCAGGGCCATCAGTTTCATCCCTTGAGTTATCAAAGCCTTATTCCAGAGGGACACGCCACACCTTGGATAGAAAGCTGTTGTGTAAGAGGGATAAGCTCAATGTCCACTCATGCTACAACCCCCCATGAAGGTGCATGGAGCCTTGTGGAAGTTGAAGGGTGGGAAATTCAGCCTGGGGAAGACAGCATTTGAATTGGAAGAACTCCGGGTCAAGGAAGTAAGCATTGAGATTGATTTCAGTGGCAGTTGTGAACTGACAGTGAAGGGTCTTCTAGGGAGTGGACAGGCAAGGGAATAGAGAATCAAGATCTAGATGGTGAGGAGGTGCTGTTCAAGATGCGAGTAAAAAGAGAGGCACCAGACATTCTCAACTTTGCTCAGTTTTCCTACGACTTGCAATGGAAGCGACCATCCGGTGCATTACAATGTATTCGGCCAGGTTCAGCAGGGATAAGGGAGCACTTGACGCATTTAAGGTTTGAATAGAAACCTGCATTCCAGATTGAATGCCCCTCGCAAAATGTAGTGTACTCGGGATTGCCTATGCTATCTTATTGAACACCGGGATTCCCGGGGACAATATGTATGCCGTGCTTTCTTATATAGCCCAGATTTCGAGAGTTATATCCTCACTGGCCGGCCCCAGAGTTGAATAATAAACCGGATGAGTCTCCAGGAGTCCCAGGATTGGCCGTTCAATATTGGTGACTTGCATTTCTGCCAGACTCAAGTGTACTGACGAGTTTCATTGTAGCCAACAACTATGAAACCCTTTATCCCATCGGAGAAGGAGCCTATGGGACAGTCGTGGCTGCGCTGCACAGACCCAGCCGCCGTAAAGTCGCCATCAAAAAGATTCGCACCTTTGATCGTAGATGTTGTGCCTCCGAACTCTCCGAGAACTTAGGCTGCTCAAATTCTTTACAGAGGTCTGCCCTCATAAAAACGTTATTTGCCTCTTTCAGCATCACAGCCTTGGTTCATGGTTTTCTCAGATCATCGGACTTGTGGATCTCATTAAGCCTGTCACACGGGAGTCTTTCAGCGAAATCTACTGTCGGGAAGCATTCTCAACCTGCAATGTTTTTACTCACTGTTGGCCAGTTATCCAAGAGTTAATGGACACAGATCTTCACTCTGTCATTCAGACTCAGAGTCTTACCGAAAGTCACCATCGAGTAGGTGCATTCATATGAAATTATGAGCGCTGCATGATATCTATCCAGTATTTGGTTTTCCAAATCTTGAGCGCTGTCAAGTGGATGCACAACGCCGGCATTGTGCACCGTGATCTCAAACCCAGAATATCCTCCTGAACACCAACTGGGACCTGAAAGTGTGCGATTTCGGCTTGGCCACGACCTCCGACGATGCCCTGTTCATGACACAATACGTGGTAACTCGGTGGTATAGAGCTCCTGAGATAATGTTGTCGCCCGGGATGTACACCGAGGTCCATCTCTACATTTTGATATTTAGCAGCTCACCTAGGCCATAATAGGCAATTGACATATGGTCCGTCGGATGCATTTTAGCGGAATTGTTAATCGGCCGCCCCCTGTTCCCGGGAAAAGACTATCTAAACCAACTAAACTTAATTCTGAATATGCTAGGTACGTTGAGGATGCTGCTCCGAATTCCCAGGATATTTATTCCTAGGCACACCCACCTTGGACGAGCTTGATGCAATTACGACAAACCTGTCACTGAGATATATGGGCACACTTGTCATGCGTAAGGGGGTGCCTTTCTGCAACCTGTTCCCTCACGCATCAGAGGACTTGATCGATTTCCTGTCGAATACCCTGGTGAGTAAGGTACACAATGCCGTGTTTGAACAGGAAATTTACAACGCAGATGTCAGGTGTTCAACCCAGAGAAACGGCTAACAGCGGACAAGGCATTGTAGCATCCGTATGTTGCAGGGTTTGCTCAGGAAGAAGTCACCGGCGAGTCAGATCCATTCTCAATGTGTGATGTAAAAGACGATATCTCCCAAGAAGAATTGACGGATGAGTCGGAATCATGGACGCCACCAATGATTGACTCAATTGTTTCCCTTAGAGTTACTGTACATGGAGATCATGTCATTTGTCTCTACAATTTAGAGATTGATCGCACTTACTAAGAGCTGTTCGGCTGCGAGTTTCTGTTTCCACTTTCTGTTTCCATTTGCCTTATATAGTGGTGGTGAGAATATTCCATTGAGTGGCGGGATCCTGCGTGACAGCATCTTCTCAACGCACTCGCGACGCGTCTTTCACGCACAAATGCCTCCTCCTACCATGCGCACGGTGCAGTTGCGTCTCATTCTTGCTGCCTGATACTTTTGGCATATGATCCACCTTGTTGTGGGGCTTTACGCGTCGCCTTTGTACTGGAAGCAGGATTATCATACCTCTGCGCTGAGCGGCCAGGCTTGGGTCGACGAGCTCATCGTAGGCCATCCTAACCGCATCAAATGTGAGCTCAAAGCGGTCAGGGTGGACCGATTCTCGACCGATTCTGACGTCGATTCTGATGTCGATTCTGGGACCGATTCTCAGACGAGAATCGGCCTTGATCAAGAATCAGTCAAAATTGGTGTTCCTCCTCCGGAGGAGGAACTGCATCAGAATCGGTCCAGAATCAGTCCAGAATCGATGGCCGCCCTAAACTCACTTCAGAATGCTCGTCACCCTGAAATTCAAATACAAATACAGTCTCCTCTGTCTTAACCCATACACCCCGGTGGATCCCAAAACCTTTGGGTTATTGCAGAGTATGGGGTTCAGCAGAGGTCCGGGAAAATCGGAGCTACCATATTCGGAAATATGATTAATAATTTTATGGTTAATTTACAATTTTTGCTTGCTCTGGTATAATAAACCGACCTGTGTCGGCGAGTAGAGTCACTCTTGTGATTGTGGTCGATTCACAGGGGTATCTTTGCAATTTCTGACCTGCAAAACCCCAAAATACGCGCAAAATACACCTCAACCAGCCCCAAAATTAGGGTAAAGTATGGGTGGACACCAAAACCCTATGGGGTTTAGCAGAGTATGGGTTATCACAGGTATGGGTTAAGACGGAGGAGACTGTATATTATTAAATTCCTCCGCTACCGTTGCTACCATACTCACACAACACCATGTCTGGACGCAAAAGGCCACACGCAAAACCACACCCAAAGCCACACGCCCTGCCCGCCAGAGGGCTCCGTCTGAGAAGGCCAAAGCCACGGCTAAAAAGAAAGGGAAGAAGACCAAAAAGGGGAAAGACGACGAAAGCAGCGAAGACAGTGTGGACGACGACGACAGATACTGGATTTGACCCGATGCCGCCGCATCTGATGGTGAGCTCGCCAGCGCAGATATGGCCTTGTCAGCCGGTGACCCTGAGCTCTTGGGCTGCAATATGTTTCAAGTGGATGTTCATTGACATTCTGGGTCGAGATCAGAAATCTGAAGGAGGTTTGAAGATTTTGAGTTGAGAAAAAAAAAACTATCTGGGAGACGATCAGACAACAAAGAAGGAGAAGAAAAGTATTAAGCATTCAAAATAGAGGCCTTACTTAATCTTCCTAATTACATTTGGAGGTAACATTCTATGGCTCCTATACTCCGGTTTTAGATACCCAAGGTCTGTGCCTGACAATCCAGCTGCATAAGCTGAGACAAATCGTGCAGCTCGGTTTGCATATCGAATGATTGCCAACTGAGGCACCTCATCAAGACATTTTTTTACATTTCCCTCCATTTCATCAATACTTGTGGTCCGAGGAGTTGTCCGGTACCTAAACTTTGCTGAAGCCCGGAGGTCTCCATAAAAGGTCACGTTTTGATGCCTAGACAGTGTGAGCTCGGGTAGGGCTCTGTTTATAATTCCCCAGCCAATTATAAACGGTTTTTAATTTTTGGTTTATAAACACTCACCCAAATAAGCGAGGAAGCCCGGATTTCGCAGAAATTTGAGTGTTTTTCTTGCGTTCCAGCTCTCGGAAGACTAGGGCTCTGTTTATAATCCCTGTTTGTAAACATGTTTATAAACAGGTGTTTATAAACCGGTTTTTATATGCTGGAGCCCGAACCCACTGTTTTTAATTCAAATGTGGCAGTGCTCGGCAGGGCCAAGTTGAACGTAGCGCCGAGCTCGGCAGTTATCTTGCCTGGAATCAGTGAACGGCAAATTTTCTCGGCGGGTGGGGGGTTTGTAAAGGGAGGTATGCGGAGCCATAGATGAGAATGGTAGGGGGATGTTGGGGCGCTTCGATGAGTAGTTGAGGCTTGTCTGACCTCCGGCCCGTCTCGTCCGAGCGGTTGCTCGGCCGATCCAATGATCTCCACTCCGACAACTGAATATAAAAGAGTAACTTTACTGTAGTTTGCACCAGAGCTCATTTGTCCCTCGAGGTATCTTTTCCGCTGTCCAAAATCTATTATACATGCTCACTCTGCTTTATTTAAAGATTTTCCCTTGAAGTATCATTTACAATGAAGGACGAGGCACCACGCATACAGATTTCCCCTAACGATGGTGAAGCCCTAGAAGAAGGCATCCTTGATTTGCTCCTCCTCCGAATTCGTATCACGAGTGTTAATCAAGGAAAGACAAAAGTTTAAAAGCAACTTGTTTGACCCAATTTTCTACCTCCTGAAGTCCGTCTTAGCAATGTTAAACGAGAGAGTAGCCCGAATTCAGTTGAAGAGAGTATCTAACAATCTGGCTATTCACATGCCAATGGAGAACATTCAGGCAGTTGAAATTGATACGGAAATTGACCTTATGTTTGAATGCCCAGGAGTCCTTTGTCCCAGGGGTCACAAAGATATTTCACCAAAATTATACGAAAGGTTCAATCGAGACCGCACCGAAAATCTACGTTCACAAATCTAGATCGCATCCGATGCTCAGTTGAGGAATTCTTCAAATACACACCATCCGATGAAATGATCTGGAGATCCATCCGATCCGTCACAGCGACTAACACGGGAATTTTTCTGGAAGTGCATACACAATACTTTTAGGGTTGGTGATTTCTGGTCCCACATTGACACATTGGATGTCAGAGGAACATGTCAAGTCTGCGGTGTTCCTGATACATTAGAACACACGGCTTTGGATTGTGATGTGCCAGGCCAAAAACTAATTTGAAACCTGATGCGACAACTTTGGTCAAAGAAATATACCCAGTGGCCAACACCGAACTGGGGTTTGATTTTAGGGTGCAACCTCGTAAGATTTAAATCAGAAAAGGGTGTTGTTCTCCTTGCAAAAGGAAGGCTATTTACTATACTTGTGTCGGTCGCATAGAATATTCGTACAAGCCGAGTAATCACGACTCCCGACAGGACACTCACTACAACAGAAATCTATAACCAATGGTTGAGATCTGTTAATCGGGCGTTACAACGTGACCGTCTGCTGACGGATAAAATTAGATTTGGACCACTCACATTGAAAAACAATTGGTCTTGACCACATGGAGTGGTATACTTATGAATGAAGACTCGCTGCCAGATGACTGGACACATGTGGGGGTTTTAGTGGGAAAACTCCTGGAAACCGGCGTTCGTTATTCGGACCGTGCCGTGTAATCATACCTACCTACCTACCTACCAAGGGTGAACGATCTCTGGATCGGACACACAAATCAAAACAGGTGACGAACCATCACCTACCAAATCTGGATGGCCCCTGTGTCGACCAAGTTATCGTTAAAATAATATATACATGTAGATACGAAGTAGCATGTAAAGAAATGAGCTGTATTCATTCTCGCTACCTTTAGGTAAGGGTTTTAGGGCACCCTATTTTCACGTCCTACAGTAAATCAGGTAACCAAATCGGGACGGCCTTTACACTCTTCAGCGTGCTTGATAAAATTGCTGGTATTCTTAATCTTCTGTCTTTCATCTCCCCAGTCGTTGATACCGTCAGTACGGGGGGAGCAACGGAACCGACTGTACAATGAGTCAAACTGCTCGCGTTGATCAATTGAAAGGGAATGGTCACGTACTCGCAGTGGCGACAAGCAAACTTCCAGACCCGTGCTGACCCGTTCATGTACCTGGTCGGTTTACGGTATTGCGACAAGGCCTACGTCAATTTGACACTGGTGCGCTTTCCTGCCGTCTCCTCGTCCGAATTTTCGGAGCTGCTTTCCGAATCCGACGACGACGCCTAATTGTAAAGTTATGTAAATATTACATGTACACAAGCTGAAATTTTACCTCTTCAACCGCCTTTTTCGACGTCTTGTTGGCCGTGGCGATCGATTTTGCTTGTGGTGGTGCCTCCTACACACTCAGTTCAGCGGTGAAATAGGGGCTTCAGAAATACAACTGTACATCACCGCTTTCGACTGAAGTACTCTTCTTTGCTTTCTTCTTAGGCTTGGCCTTCTTGTTGGTCGCCTTCTTGCGCTTTTTATTTCCACTCTTGAAAATCATTCATGACAGTGATACAGAGTCTTCAAAAAATTATCACATACTTCATTCTCATTCGTACTTTCATTATCTTCTTCAGCGGAACCGGGACCATCTGCAGTGTGTCAGATGGGAATGAACGGATGTTTCGAAAACCTGCCGTCAACGGTGGGACAAATGGTGCCAACCCTGTCATCCTAAGACATATGTATCATGATTGGTTAATAGGAACACTCACGAGTTTGTGATTAGATTGAGCAAGGACTGCACGCGAAGCTGAATCAGATCCCGTTCATCCGGTTTTGCTATGGTTGCGTAATGCTCAGCCCAAGCGTGGGCCAGAATCAAGCCGTGCTGCCCGCGACCGCCGAACACGAGGCGTATCAGCTTGTCGTCGGGATATTCAAGTTATCATTACATATATGACTCGTCTACGAGTTTTATTGTTGAAGCGTCTGTCTACGAAAGACTACCTCTTATTATCTTTCGCGGCTCTCTAAAGACCATGTACTCGCAACACTTGATGTCCTTCTAGAATAAGTAACATGAGAAATTAGAGAGATTCCCGCATACTGGACGATGCTTGCTCACTAATGTCTATACTTGCATCTCGGTTGTTCGTATTGAGCGACAGGATAGTAGGCAGGATTATAGGTCTGTCCCCACTCATTCCACGGTATTACGATCGAGTAATCGCCATTGTTGTAATTTTGAAAGAGCTGTTGGAATGGCTGTTGGAATTGTTGCGCCATGGAGTAGTCTCTACACGAGTGTGGCGGATGATAAGAGTGTCCGCAACTATAGATACGAGCAGGTGTAGAAAGGCTTTGAGGATAATAACCATAACGAGAACTGTGACGGCGGGATGACGGTAATCGATAGCTCATTCTGATAGGCCGGCGTATCCGAAAGATGCCGTGGGGGCCTGGAGAGACTGAACGAACTCAGTATACCGCAACATTATATGTGCTTCCCGGTGTTCGGCCGGGTCCTACGACCGACTTACCCACGTGGCGTCAAGCCTGGCGATCCGTCTTTCCTCAAATAGTAGACTATAAGCTTTAAGCGCCGAAGTAACGGGAAAAAGCCGATATAACACGCACTGCACAATTCTCCACTTGGTTGAATGTACCTGTTTTCTCGCAGACGTAAATGGCTACACCGACAGGGCCACTTTCAGCAGGGTTACAGACGGTGCCGCCAGGTTCTACGCAGCGGCAACCTCTATAGGCGCAAAGAGGGGGTGGGCAAATCAATGTAGGCTCTTCCACCGCAGCCGCTTGAGCAGCCAAAAGTAAACTGGCACAGAGTAAAGATAGCGAGTAAACATCGTGTTGTGGTGCGAGCACTTTCTTATTAAATCCATCTGCCGTTCGGCCCGGGCCTCAGGCC
>JARJLF010001071.1:0-103796 GCA_029378395.1 Mycena leptocephala | reverse complement strand
AAGGAAGACGCCTGGGCGCATCGCATGCGCAGCGCTGCCCGACTTTCGAAGTATGAGGACATGCGCGCAAAGTGGACGCAGAATGGGAAAAGGTGAAAAACAAATCAGACAAGCTGGTCTTTCTCCGACTTGCCTTAGCGCGCGGCAGGCGACGGGCGCGCTGCTGACGCTGTGGCTCGGCATGCACCGAGAGCGCAGGTCCCCGCATAGTGCACCCATCTGATCCTATCGCACGTCGAAGCGTCCCCATTCCTCATCCTGGAAAAGGAATGCTCCGCGCGCCAATGCAACATCCGCGACAAGCCAAGGCCGGGAATGATGCGAGGTGGGGACGTTGGCCACGTACCTGAAATCAAAGCTTGGACTTGAGGCGAGCCTCATCTTGCAAACGATATTCAAGTTCCGTGGGCCTCGACAGGCTTTGATGAGTTTGTTACTTAGTGCACATGAACTAATTGAAAGGCCAGCCGGGGATCAGCATCGTCCCAGCATGAAGATGACGACTTAGAGGATGACGAGTGAGCGGGACGAGCAACGGCACGATCTTGGTGGTGGCAAGAAGAGAGACGCGTATGGTTGTGTTTCGTTCGAAGGCTTTTGGCGTTGGCGTCATTTGTTATGACTCACGGCTTGCTCACGGCCCTCGGGCCGCGATCATTTTACTCTTGAGCCTCTTTTCTTGCCCCCGCCGCCTTTTCGAATTTCATCGCATGACGTCGGCGCAGGACCGGGGGATTTGCTAGCTTGAACCCGGCAGCATCGAGCAAGATCCCACCTAATGTCCTGGCTTTTGTTGCATTTGCTCGCGGAGAACTATTCATCGGCCTGACTTCTTTGTGCCCTCGGACTGGATGCGCCGTCTCGAGCAAGATCCGAATGTCCTGGCTTTTGTCGTATTTACATTCTTTCGAAATATTCATCGGCCCGGCTTCAAATTCTTCGTGCTCTCGGACACGTCTCGCCAAGTGATGATCCCCAAATCCTGCTCTCGAAAGATGACCTGACCGATGGAATGGGAATCTCCGGATACAGCTCGAGGACTATTGGTACGACCTCTCTACTTTTTGCGAGCTAATCAATATTAGGGTTGAGTCAATCCTCAATCTCAACGAGTCTCCTGCTCGGAGCCTCCAGCTGAATTGATTTCCATATCTAGGCAAGCCGACATTAATATCGCAGTGACCTCTGGCCTCCTCTCCGAGGTGCGCCGCTGTTCCCAGTTTCCAATCCCAACGGCTGATAGATTTCCAGCGATCATGATCCTGAGGGTGCTCCGGAATACGAATTCGAATAGCACAGTGAAGTTTTGGTTCATATCGATCGGAAACTTCTCGTCGCCTTCGTTCCTCGTGGTATCGCTGCCTTCGGTCCTGCTTTTTGCTCAAATATCTGCAGGAGTTCATCCCGCATCTGGCCGAGGCATACAAGTTTGAATATGACCTGGTCACCTACAAATGGCCAGGCCCAGAAGGAAGCAGAGAGTCATTTCAAGGTATGTCTGCTTCTATACCGTCCTGATCCTACTCCATAGTTGGCTGCCGGAATAAAATTCTAATCCTGCGCAACATATTGTAAGCATAGGATACGCATCGTGGATCATATCGGCACAGCAACTCTCTGCTGATCCGGGATCGCTGGCGAATCTCGCAAGGTGTATGCATACGCGCGCACACCGTGATATTCGTCGGTGTGTTAACGTCAGCCAGATCTTCAGCGAGAGGTCCCTATCGTAAGCTTCTCGATTGATTTTAGATTGGTGCACTTTTTGACGGCCTGAATATCCAGTTCTAGGCTCTGAGGCGGTCTCAGGCCATCTCAGGGTGCATGTGAGCGTGTCTAACACGTCCCGCAATTTTATTTTATTTTTACATCCACGCTTCGACCACTACTGGTGATGGGCCGTTTCATGGATCACCCAGGGTACATTTAGTTTCACACCCTACTTCTCCAGGATGGTGCACTCCTTTATACGAAATATCCGCAGGCGCCCCTTTGCAGTATCCGAGGGGAGAGTCGATTGGTAAAACTCGATCCCATCAAAAAGATTCCCGAGCTGATGGGATCGCCCTTGCCGACGGCTATCAAAGTCGGTTAATGGAACCCGCCAGATCCCGCCCTCCCGCTCAGTAGCTCTAAGCTGGGCCAGCTCGCGCTTGCGCTCATACGAGTCAAAACAGGGTTGACCATCCATCTTCTATTTTTTCCCCATTTACTCCATTTGCGCTGTATCATCTCCGAGCAAACAGATTAGAAGTACATATGATCTTGCCTGAACCAACGGCGATTTATCATAGGCCAAAACTCATAGATCTACGTACATGAATGAGTATTATGCTTGGCACTTCAAGTTCATTGAGGGCACTGATAATGTAGCTTAATTTTCCCATAAATGGGAGAAAAGGCCAATACTTCACGTTGATAACTTTCGAGTTAATTCTCGCTGTGCAATCAGCCGATCCTGCGTACTGTTATTGGGCCCTCCCTTTGTTGTGCGCTATATAAAAATGTTCCAGGAGTATACATTTAACCAACGTATCCCAGGATGGCTGTGTTAAAATAATCTGTGCCTTCCTACTTGGTTGACTGGTATACACAGTACACATATGTACAGCAAAATACTGACGAAGTTGAACGGTCGGCGATGCGCTTGATGGCGCACACTCGGAATGTTCCGTTGCACACAAATGGTTCCATCACCGAAGAATTGATAGCCGAGTTTTACCAATCGACTCTGGACTCGCAGTATCCACCGTAAGTTAACACCAAAGCCCAATGCAGACTGGTGGAGATTGCCGTAAGATGTTATCTTATCTTGGCATGCCCTGGGAAGTATCACCTAAAAATACCTCTCGATATCTGCCAGCAGCCACCAAGGACTGGTGGCAGCTATTGGTGACGCCAACAAACTTTCTGCCAGTGGGAATACTACTTTTAAAGGGCGAGTCACACTGACCACACTTAGCTGAGGCTTGAGCCCCACTGATGACCCTTAGCGATGATTAGCCGAGTGCCACTCCCACCCTTCTCGTCATTACTCAGCGAGCTCAGGATTTCAGGAAATTTCTTTCCCACACAGTTAAATAGCAGTGCCCATTTGATACAATCATTTGATATGTTCAATATGTGATAGCTACATCTTCTGTGCCTGTGCCGGAGATGAACAGTAGCCAATGAAAGTGAAAATTCCCATGGCACACAGAATAAATAATGACATCTCTCAAGCCCCATGATCCACCACAAAAATGCCCCACAACCCACTGTCACTCAAATTCGACTCAACAACATTACAACATGTTTGACTATTACTGCAAACACTCTGGAAATCCTTGTTGGTAGTCTGAAGAGCCCCTTCTTGGAGGCCATTTCCATGACAACTCAGTCTCTCTTGAAAAATATGGAGGTAAATTACCATTGAGTCTGTCACAACAATAAATCTCAGTCAGCTACAACAGACAGTTAAACAAAATAAGAATGAATGTACCCAATTATTGGAGCAAACTTACGAGTTGCTGAATGCAATTCTGATGGTTCACATCACCTCAGATATGGGTGGGGAATTGCCACCAAGTGTACTGAAGCACATTGGAAAATTCATGGAGTATGTTGCTGGACTTTGAAAAAAAAAAGAGACTCCCTTGATATTGACCACTGCTATCAGGACCCTCCACAAAATCCACACATTTGTTGAAGCTCAACAGAAAGGCAGCACACTCAAGAATTTCTTCCGTCAAGGCGAGATGAGCACACTACTTAAGGATTGCAAGGCAGGATTGCGACAAGGATATGAGATTTTTCAGGTGTGTCAGCTGTTTGGTAATTCAACCTTTCATTGAGAATGCGATATGTAGATCACAATGGTCAATCACATAAAGGACATTGCAGAGATGCAAGAAGATGCGGATAAGCGACACAAAGAAGTGCTTGACATGATTGAAGCTATGTCAGATGCAACCAGTTCAGATGGAGCATCCTCTGTACAAGAATTCCAGCCCTCTGAGAGAATCAACTAATAAATTTTGCATAGATCAGCAGGGTGTATTCGACCTCTCACAACAGGCTAGTTTCCACTCACTTCTCATGATATCTCATGTATCTGACATAAATCAAAGCTCCAACTCAATCTCAATGCTACCAGCAGAGCCAAAGATATTTCATGGGCGAAACTCAGAACTTTCAGACATTCTTCACCTTTTCAGTCAAGGAACACCCAGGATAGCAATATTGGGTGCAGGTGGAATGGGAAAAACCACTCTTGCGAGAGCTGTCCTCCATCATACAGAAATTACTGAGAGATAATCAGCATCGGTTCTTTGTTGCTTGTGATTCTGCAGCAACCCAAGTGGAACTTGCTGCTCTCATAGGAGCCATGTTGGACTGAAGCCAGGAAAAGACCTTACGCCCAGTCATCCAATACTTCTCAGCAGCTCAGACTGTCTCCTGATTCTGGATAATCTTGAGACATTGTGGGAGCCAGTTGAGTCCCGAGGCAAAATAGAGGAATTTCTGTCACTGCTCACAGGTGTGGATCATCTTGCATTGGTGGTAGGTCTCAAGATTTTTCACCTTCTTGAACTTACAAATTAGATCACAATGCGAGGAGCAGAAAGGCCAGCTAAAGTGGCATGGACTCATCCATTTTTGCCCTCTGAAGCCCTTGGAACAAGATGCAGCACGACAAACATTTATAGATATTGCAGACAACAACACATGATCCAAAGAGGTTGACAAGGTCCTCTCTCTGACAGACAATATGCCTCTTGCAATCAGTCTCATAGCTCATTTGGTTGACTCTGAGGGCTGCTCCCATGTATTATCCCGCTGGGAGGAGGAGAAAACATCCTTGATCTCAGATGGATATGACAGAACATCCAACTTGGACTTGTCAATTTCACTGTCCTTGTCAAGTCCTAGACTCAATCCCCATTCAAAGGATCTCCTGAGCCTCCTGTCAATGCTCCCTGATGGTCTTTCAGATGTTGAGCTGTGCAGAGCAAGTTCCCAATTGATAATATCCTGGGTTGCAAAGCAGCATTGATTCGTACCCCTTGGCCTACAGTGATGAACACAAGCGGCTGAAAGCATTGGTACCCATCAGAGAGTATATGCAGAAGATCAGCCACCTGGAGATTACCTCATTCGCCTCTTCTCAAACATTTCCAGGATTACTTGATTCTTCACAGAATACCAAGGACATGAAATCAAGTTCTAGCACAGTTGTTCGAGTATCAAACTACTCAAACATACAAAATGTCCTTCAGAATGGGTTGCAACAGGGTCATCCAGACCTAGTGAACAGCATTTACTGCACATGCATCTGAATATTTAGTCGTCGCATTGGGCAAGGACCTACTTCTCTCCTTCAACAGATTCAGAACATCCTTCCACACCCATGTGACCATCATCTCGAAGCTTACTTTATTACTGAGTGCCTTGATTCATGGCATTTGAATATTTTAAATGCACATACTTTGGTGTCTGAAACTTTGGAAAGCCTCAAGGAGTTTGATGATCCAGATCTTAAATGTATGCTCTGCTCTCTGATCAGTGCTGGGCATTGATACTAACCTGACTTGACACAGGCAGATTCTAAATATCTTGGCAACCTATTATCGAATTAAGGGTGATATATCCTCTGCCAAAAATCTGTGAAACTGCTATATCTTTAGCACTTTCAACTGGGAACACCAAATGCATTCCAAGGATGCGAAACCTTGCATGGGTTGAATGGACCTTGGTGATTACTCTGCAGCTCAAGTGCATGCAAATGAGGCCCAGAGACTGGCCATAATTTCTGCAGATTTATACAGAGAAGCACAGGCACTCAATATTGAGGCTATTTGCTGCTATACATTGGGAAACTACACAAAAGCCATGTCTCTCTGCATTAGGGCAAAGAGCCTCTTAGGTCTTTGTGGCATGTCCCATGGCTTAGACCATAGATCATGAATGCTCAGGCAGAAATCCACAGGCACAAATCAGAATATGTTGAGGCTCGTAGTATTCACACTTTGATTCTTGAAGAAGCCTCTATACAGGATCCCTACAGTTATGGCCTTACTTTACTCAATGTTGCTGAAATTGATGTGATCATTGGTGCTCCAAAGAATGATGTTCAGAGGAATTGTGACAGAGCCAGGAAAATTTTGGACACTGTGGGGGATACTGAGGGAGTGGCAATTTGTGATGTTAGTCTTGCGGATCTCCACCTGAGGGAGGGAAATTCATTGGAAGCCAATACTATTTTCAAAAGGTCCCTCAAAGTGACTTTGGAATACTCCCAAATCCAAACTTATTGTCTGGAGCGGCTTGGTGATACCAGTCGCTGGGGTTGTTTGGATGGGATGTCGAGCTGGACAACTGTTTTTCTTGTTCATTCTCTCAAAAGGACAGAGACGCTTGGAATCTATAAAGCTTTTCAATTCCTTGGAGATGTCTTCCTTTCCCAGAATGATGAGCATACAGCCACCAATTTGTTCACAGTTGCTCTAGAGGGATTTACCCAAATGGATGTCCATCGCAGCAGAGCTGAATGCATGCTCCGATTCGGAGACATTTCTCTGGGACATGGTGACCTGCTCAAGGCAGTGGAGTTTTGGGAGAGAGCAAGACCCCTGTTTGAACGTTCTTCACAGGCCAAACAAGTTCATGGTATTGATGAGCGACTTGCTGGTATCAGGGAAGATGTCCTGGAGCAACACAGAAACAACTTGGCTCATCTGGCAGAGCTCAGTGCACCAGCTGGGACTATTGAGGAACTGGAGGAGGATCTATCTGATGTCGAAGACCTGGATCAGATGGACATGGGTGAAGTGAAAGAGCTTGGTTTGATTGCAGCCTGAGGCTTGCAGGAATTGTGTACCTTTTTGTTGATGATTTTGTATGTTGTTATTTGTGGTTACTGATTCGCTACATGCTTCCCTGTGGTTTGGTTTGAAATGAATGAGAATATTTATTTATTTGATAAGAGACTTGGGCGTAATGTCATCTTAGGAAAATAATGTTCAGTATTCAGGCAAAAACACAGAAGGTAGAGTCGAACTTGATCTAATTTTCTTTCCACAATACAACAAAAAAAAAGGCAGAATATATTCCGCATATCCATTGGGAGGTTCAAATCCTGCTTCTTCTTGCAAACTTCGGAAACTCATCCTTCTAATTGAAGCAAGGTGATCACCATGATCACAGAAGTTTCTTGGTTTTATTCCTTTCTTTGAGTGCAGTTAAAATAGTGTAATTCCGAGTGAGAAAGATAGAATTCAGGTTGAACTTTGTTAGAGATTGATCATTAGTATTCATTCAAGGAATGAGATGAACAGAAAAAGAAAACCCAACACTTTTCTGGAAGCTGAAGGACTCGCTCCCCCAAAAACAAAAGCAAGCTAATACTTGAGTGGAATTTAGTTGATTCTTGGAGATTGATCTGTGTCCTCACTCCTGTTGTCACTGCAATTCATCTGCCTGACACCACTATTCAAATACTCGCACCAATCTGTTGTGAGACTGAGGACAGAATAAATAAATGAACATAGATAAAACCACAAAGACCCACAACAACAGGGCTTCATTCCCATTTTTTAGATTTCATCCATTCGGAAGTGCATGTCGATGTAGATTCAGCATTGAATCCAATGCAACTGCTCGGTGGATTTTGAGATATGAATTTTAGATGGTCCAGACCGAACCTGTGCAAGTACAATCTTGAAGGACAGCCCGGGCTCAACTCGGAAACAGAACCAGCAGGCCTCCACATTGTTTTGTGGACCACTCCTGCCAACAAATGCGAGGAGGATCGAATCTTTTTCATTGTAATGATCTCTGCACCACATACAAGATGAGTGACTGGTCCACAGGTTTCCTGCCTGCATATCAGGATTGGGAAGGGAAGGAAAAAAAATGACATCCTATTGAATGCACGCGCTGCTGGTGGGACTCGAACCTACATTTCTCATTGGACTTCCTTTGAGTATGGCTATATGTATGAGGTGCATTAGTCCACAGAGGCTTGGGGGTTGTATGTACAGTATGGTTGAAATGGGTGAGAACCTATGCAGGCTTCTTGAGCTCTGTCTTTTTGAGGTGCAGTGTAAGGTACAAAGAGAATTCATATATTACTGTAAGTTGGACTCTTACCGGAGATTTTTTTCATCTATGCAGAAGAGAAAAAAAATTGGGTCTCGACTAAGTATTGCCCTGGGGGGAATCGAATCCCTCCTCCTTGTTACAAGAGAATTTACTACGTAGCAGTGAACAGGGTGGTCACCGTGATCCACAGATGCTTTTTGTAATTTCAGGATTTGTGAACAGTGTAGTGTCTGAATTTCGGACGCAAACACATCCTGTACAGGAAAATTGCGAGAAATGCAGGTAGAGATATTGAAACTCCTCTATGCAAAGGTGACCTGGTTTGTCTTTTTTAGGCCCATACGCTTCATAGCTCTTGGTAGTACATTTTCCAAAAATTAACCAAGGAAATTCACGCACTGTTTCCATGCCTCTGGTAGGAGTCGAACCACATTTCATTACTCTTTGTGTAACGACAAATATGTATGAGGACTTGCTGTTAGTCTGCAGAGGCTTTATCTTGCTTGGTAGGATATACTGTTTGGAATGAATTACCTTGAAGCCAAGGAGTCACAGCGCCATTGACCCGGATTTTCTGAAGGGAAAATTGCTGACTTGAGTTTGAACACAACTCGCTTTTTTTAATTTAAAGAGTTACGTGGCAAAGAAAATGTCCCCGTTGGATGCTTGGTGGAGTTCTGATTTATTTCTAAAAAAATACACCGCAGAACTTTCCGAGTCTTAAGCCTCTCCGAGGATTTGAACCCTCATCTCCTGATTTCAGCGGCATTAATCTCGTATACACGACGCGGAGACGATGTTACACTCCACAGATGCTTGAGATTCGGTTAACCGGAGGAGCAAAGGCGATGATATTTGAAAGAGAAAACTCAAGTTGGGTGGTCCGTGCGTGTATGGGCTGATCGGGCCGAACCCCGCCATCATTATGATCTTGAATCGACTCCCAGATCAGCTGCGTGAAGAACGCCTGAATCCTCAGGATCTCCTTCCCTTGCAACCAACAAGTGTCCAGTCTCCCAGAAGCCGGTTGCGATGACTCGTGAATGGAAGGCTTGTATGTTGCGCAAGACAGCAAGACCGGTTTGAATTTCTACTGCTGGTCCTCGATGTGCATGTGCACAGTCACAGACGCTTCCGTCCCACACACCTATCCCGTCGCGCACGCAGGTGCGTCTTTACACCGCACTGCACGCATCCAGGCTAAACTCATCGCACTAGTGCCCTGTGAGAGACATGCGCAGCGTACGATGATGGTCTTTCTCGTGGCCACGTCCAGCTCCCACTGTCACCGCTCGACGCGCACGCTCAGGCGCATCCCCAGCACCTTCACCAGCGCGGTCCCCATTGCCCGCGTCGCCGCCGTTGCCTCACTGTACACCGTGACGGATTTTCTTGGCCTCCGGACTACCATCGAGCGAGTGCCTCCACGTGCCCGGCGCACTGCTTATCCCGACCCAGCCGCTCAGCGCTCGATGCCAGCGTCTCTCAGGTCCGGCGCGCACCACCAACCTCGTGCGTAGCCGTTGCGGCGGCTGTTCTGCGTCCCCATGCTGCTGTCATCACCTCCGTGCACACTGCGGCCAGATCCTGCGAAATTCTGCTGTTACCACTCGCTGTTCTTCCCGCAGCCCTGCCAGTACCACTAGCAGCACTTGCGGGATCCTGCAGCCCGCTCTGCGGCTTATACCCCTCGCACACCGCCTCCGTTGCCTTCCCCCTCACCGCACCGTCGTTTCCTCGTGCGCTCTGCTGTGCTCGCGGCAGCCGCAGTATCACCCCAGCCGCTCGATACCCGCCCTTGGGTGCATCATCAAGGCCATCCATGGCACCACCAATCTGCCCAGCACCCGCGGAATCCATTCGCCTTCACTCGTGCTGCGTTCCCCAGCATGAGCATCCTAACTCCCGCCGCCTCTCTGCTCGAAGCCGGTGCCCATTCCCCATCATTCCCCATGCCATACCTCCCAGTTCTCGCCCGCGCGCCCTGCTACAACCATCCGCGCTGTCCTCGACTCCGCTGGCGCATCCCGACTACCGCGCGCGCTGTGTGGGCGTCTCCCTGCGCTCGAAATTGACAGCCGTCTGCTTCAAGGTACGCTCATGCAGCGTGCACCATCGCATCCGGCCCACCCATTGTCCTCAGTAACGCGTACCCGCACCGGATTCGACTGCACGCAGGTGCTCTGTGACGTAGAGCTCTTTCATATATACTTTCACACCTCTTTCTTTTTTGCATGTTCTAATCGTTTTTGACTATAATACTTCCTGTGTATTGATTTCGTTCCATGTTAACGTCGGTGCCAGAATCTCTTTGAGAATCCAAGCTTGAAAACGAAGACTCGTGCGTAAAATCTTGTTTACATAGGTTATTTTTGATTGCCTTCGCCTTCTCACTCGAATCCCTCGGCGACGCTCCTACTTTACTCAACCCCGCTGACGTTAGCGCTGAAGTCTCACTCCCGCATTCCACCCTCTCCAGTCACCGCCCGGCTCTGGGATTTTCTATTTCGCGAATCGCCAGACTAAATTGATTTTTGAATTCCTCGCAGTTCCTCGCTCTTTAGTATTTACTTTGCCCACCATGCGTAGACCCTTTTTCTACCTACTGGCACCCCATGGCAATCCCTTCCCTCCATTTCTGGTCTTTACCCAATCGACCTCACGCGTATTTCGACCCCCCACGATCAAGCCCTGGCTGCCGTTTCTGGACACTCTGGCTCGGACGGGCCAGGAGGTTAGCGGGATGTATTATGGTCCAATGAGTCGTTCCAGGTACGTCTTAATCAATCTAAGCGTCAGCGACCACCAAATTAACGCAACCGACGGCAGTGCATAGAAAGTTCATGAGCAACTACACTTTGAAACAACTCGGAGGCACGGTCCATCTGTAAATATTACCTTGATCTCGATTTGGATGGCGTTCTGCGCAAACTACGGGTAGATGCTCCGCAGCAGCGTCCAATAGAAGGTGTGGTACAGCACCAGAAGGTTGACGCCAGGTTTTTAAACCTTTGCAGAGCTACCCCGCCTTTCTGACCCTCGCAGCTCGGAGTGTCATTTGACGCATGATTGATGGATTCTGTCTTTATCTTCACCCGTAATCCGACGCTGACCAGTGATTAGACGACCTACGGGCGCGATTCATTCAACCGGAGCGGCACCTGTCGCAGGTACAGCAGTGTACAGATGCCGCTCGGTCTGCGATCACCGAGAAGAGGTTGGTAATTTGGACGACGCAGAGGCGGCTTCACGACGATCCCAGGAGAAGATTCCCATGGCGCAGTCATTCTAGAAGGTGAGGTCATGAATTTCAAGCACCCCGACTTGCACTTATCTTTTCTAGGACATGTACCTGATCCCGAAGAAGACCTGCAGGGTAAATATTCAATTTGATACTGTATTGTTAATTCCCCTGAACTCCAGCTGCTACGCCCCGCCAGCATCATTCGTCATTTGTCAACTACCGTTCATCGTCGATGTTAAGGTAGGCTTCGGCCCGTCTCACGTGGCGATGCGTTTCATTCACGTTTCCGGCACAGAACGCATACACAACAATTTGTCGGCGCATTAAGCGTCTTGAACAATCATATGATACTACGCCAGCCAACCTGCATGTAAATTTGCGAGGGAAGAACAGTTTCTCGCACCTCCAGTGTGCGTCTTCTGTCTCCTCTGGGGGGCCGTTCTCTGAACGACAGTAACACGATCCTTTTACCATCGGGCCCAGAGTATCCTGGAGGTCAAGGCCAAACTATCGTGAGTTCTTAGCCTCAGAATTAGAAAAGGAATATGACCATTTGCTGCAGGGCCTGCGAACATCATGTATTCGCCTCGAGCCCTACCATTCGTGTTTCACGGCCCATATTCTGCTGTCTCCGCATTTTTCTCGTCGTTCACACCCTCCATATGCACCAGCCTCTCGTTGCACCCGCTCACAACGGTGAGTTCGGCCGCAGAACACAGTGTCTCAATATTTAAATGCGGTACGCGTGTGGGTATGTCCACCCCTCTCAAACCCACCTTCCTTGTGTGTAAAGTTGCCACGCGCTGAATATCTTCTTGGCTTGGTTGAGGTCTGCCTCAACATCCTCCTTGGCTGCCCCAATCATCACACTGTTGTCCGCGATGTTGATAAATACGAGACCACTGTACTAAATTCAGTATCGCTGCTTCTGGCTTCAGTATATTCCGATTTCATGAACCTCTGCTCTAGACATTTTGATATAGCCATCAAGGCCACCTCCAGACATGCCACAAATTGCGAGAATCTCTGCTGCTCCCCAGAACTGCACTATGCTGTCTTGATAGTCGCCGAGCTGTGTGGTGCATTCTGCTCCAAGTGTTCTTGCCTTTTGATAGAGATTTGCCGACACATTAGCCAACCTCCGTGCCTCGTTGATCTGTGTGTCTGGGCAGTATGATGATCCCCGGTCCTCAACTGAATGCGACAAGAATGCAAGCAATTCCAATTAACACACTGCTCTGCCTGTATCTTCACAAGATTTCGATAACTCGAGGGCGCATAACAATAGTTTTCCGACCATAGTACTGGGTTGTCGAAAGAGAAAAGTTGTGAAAAATAAATCGAAAAAGGAAGGAATGCGAAAATTTCATAGAACTTCAACGCAAACTCAAGGATCTTCACTGGAATCCAAGTTGTAATATTTTTGTGACTCCTCAATGCACTATTTACTTCTCCCAGGCATTCTTTTTTCCATGATATTGTGCGCAAGTGCACGTTTTCCCACCATCCAACCCGCGACATCCTGTTAGTTGATGACACCGGGTGCACGGAACAGTGCAGACCACTCGGCAATTCAAAATACCACCTGACCCACGGCATTCGCTGCTTTCGCAGCATCTGCATGTACGGAGCGCTTCGCGTTTGCGATTTGGTCGTTTCCGTTTGCGACGTTGCCCGTTCTGATCATCGACCGGCGTGGGAGCACTATAATTGCAGGTCATTTGACCTTCATTTGGCTGGCCATATAGAAGCATATACAGTCTTGGATGGGATGACTTCATGCCTTCAGTCCCATACCTGCCAGGGTGCTGAGTGAGTGGCTGAACATACTCGATGTTCATGAACTTACGAATGTCCCGAGTCTATCATCATGTTGAACTCCTCGTCACCGGGCCCCAACACTGCAGAAGTTGATTGCCCTGGTATGGCTGTAATACTGGGGCATAATTATTTGGTACACACCTTTCACGTTTTTTCACAGTACCTGAGACATTCTAGCGAAATATTCACCGCTCCGGCAAACCTGACTCAAAAGTTCACACCCCGGTGCTAAGACAGTCACTAGTCGACTTCACAGAAAAACACATATGCCTGAAGAAATCACTACCCCAAATTTAGTAAATTCCCACCGGCCCAAATCTTTGTACAATAATCACAGGTTTAGAGTCTGCCACCCAAAAAGACACCACCTTCGAATTCCGTCCAGATGTATTGCTAACTGTAGTAATGAAAAATCGGTCATTTCAAGGGCCAGGTTTCGCCGAAATCGGCCTCAGATTGCCCTGGGTTTGCCGCTCGGCATGCTCGGTTTTGATCAGTCGATCAACCCTTGACATGGCGATCTTGCCGAGATTGGAGGTACCAATCCCTTACGGAGCGGACTATGCTCATTTAGGTTTTCAGGGTGTGCGGACAACTGATGCGCATGGTGCCGTGGGAGTTCGGATGTCGGGAAGCGCGGTTTAGGTACTTCATGATCATGTTTGCTTTAGACAGGCGTATCTGGGGTTTTGATATATCTAAATTGAAAAGGCATTGCCGAGAACGTAATAGAGCCTATTCGAAACTGCTTTCAAAATTCAAATTTTAAAGGTCTTCAAGTGGGGCGGTGGGTCCTAAGCGCTAAGTGATTGAAACCACGTCACCAGCAAGCAATGCCTGAAATACCTGGGTGTGGTTTGTGATCACTGAGGCTCGCGCCAAACTGAATATAACAAGTAAAATGAATTGAAGAAGGACAGGAATGTCCATGGTTAATTGAAAGTTGGGTGGGGGCGCGTTCGGGCAGCGCGTCGGGTTTATGATTTCCTGATTCGGGTTACTTCTGCGGAGCTGACACTGCTCCACAGGCTTGACATCTTGGAATTTTCAAGATCAACACTCCAAATTTTAAAGAAAAGTGCTTTAAAAACAGCTTCGAATAGACTCTAATAGGGAGTTTTGAAATTGTCTTAAGCCCGCACAGCAGGAACGAACGATTATCGATGTCTACCAACCTAGCCAGAGGCTATGTATGGCTTCCGGACCGCAATTCAAACTCTGCCGCTATCTGGTTACCGGTATCTGACACTTCACTTCCATCAGTATCGAGCCGCACTTATGACTGACAGGTGAACTGGAATAGCACCGGATCCGAGTCTGAACGATCAGACATGGGTGCACAATTATGCCATTTCAGGACTTAAGTCTCCACAGCACCTATTAATGAGCCTTTATTCCTTTATTTGAGAGGTTCAAGCATCTATCAGCGGAGTTAAGGACGCTCCAGAGTCTTAGAGAGGTAAGCATCTTATGTGTGTTATGTGCGCAATACCATCGGCATACAAGATAAATACCTACATGTCTCGAGCCCTATGAACCACCTCCCAAGATGCCCCCCCAACCTACTGTTGCCACAATTCAACTGAACAACATTACAACATGTTTGAATCTCACTATATGCACTCTGGAAACCCTTGCCAGCAGTCTGAAGAGCCCTCTCTTGATGGCCATGGCTAATACAACCCAGTCTCTCTTGAAAAATATGCAGGTACATTGTCAGTGAATCTGCTGCAACATAAATCTCAGTCAATCATGACAGACAGTTAAACAAAATAAGAATGAATGTAGCCAATTGATGGAGCAAACTTATGAGTTGCTCAATGCAATTCTAATTGTTCACATCAAGTCAGATACGGGAGGAGAACTGCCGCCAAGTGTGTTGACTCACATTGGAAAGTTCACAGAGTATGTTGCTCGCCTTGGAAAAAAAAACTCTGTTTGGTATTGACTACTGCTATCAGGACTCTCCACAAAATCCACACATTTGTTGAAGCTCAACAGGATGGCAGCAAGGTCAAGAAGTTTTTCCGCCAAGGCGAGATGAGCACACTCCTCAAGGATTGCAAGGCAGGATTGCAGCAAGGATTTGAGGTTTTTCAGGTGTGGCATTTGTTTGGTGATTCAGCCACTCAATGAAGAATGTGATATGTAGGTCCCAATGGTCAACTATATGAAGGACATTACACAGATACAAGAAGATGCAGAAAAGCGAAACACAGAAGTGCTTGCCATGATTGAAGCTGTGTCGGATACAACCAGTTCAGATAGATCATCCTCTGTAAGGAAATTCTACTCTACTGAGAGAATCAAATAATGAATGCTGCACAGATCAGTGGGCTTTATTCGGGCTCTCATAACAGGTCAGTTTCCGATGAGCTCTCCATTAAATCTTTTGTATCTGACATATATTCAAGCTCCAACTCAATCTCCATGCTACCATCGGAGCCCAAGATATTCCATGGACGAGACTCAGAGCTTTCAGACATTCTTCACCTTTTCAGCCAAGGAACACCCAGGATAGCAATTTTGGGTGCCGGTGGAATGGGAAAAACCAGTCTTGCAAGAGCTACCATCCATCATACAGAAATTACTGAGAGATATAATCAGCATCGGTTCTTTGTTGCTTGTGATTCTGCAGCAACCCAAGTAGAACTTGCTGCTCTCATAGGAGCCCATGTTGGACTGAAGCCAGGAAAAGACCTTACACACCCTGTCATCCAATACTTCTCTAGCAGCTCAAAATCTCTGCTGATTCTGGATAATCTTGAGACATTGTGGGAGCCAGTTGAGTCCCGAAGCAAAATAGAGGAATTTCTGTCACTGCTCACAGGTGTGGATCACCTTGCATTGGTGGTAGGTCTCAAGGATTTTACACCTGTGCTTTGAACTCATAATAATTAGATTACTATGCGAGGAGCAGAAAGGCCTGCTAAAGTGGCATGGACTCATCCATTTCTGCCAGCTCTGAGGCCCTTGGAACAAGTTGCAGCACGACAAACATTTATAGAAATTGCAGACAACACACATAATCCAAATGAGGTTGACAAAGTCCTCTTCCTGACAGACAATCTGCCGCTTGCAATCAGTCTCATAGCTCATTTGGTTGACTCTGAGGGCTGCTCCCATGTATTATCCCACTGGGAGAAGGAGAAAACATCCATGATCTCAAACGGATATGACAGAACATCCAACTTGGACTTGTCGATTTCGCTGTCCTTGTCAAGTCCTAGACTCAATCCCCATTCGAAGGATCTGCTGAGCCTCCTGTCAATTCTACCTGATGGTCTTTCAGATGTTGAGCTGGTGCAGAGCAAGTTCCCAATTGACAATATCCAGGGTTGCAAAGCAGCATTGATTCGTACTGCCTTGGCCTACAGTGATGGACACAAGCGGCTGAAAGTATTGGTACCCATCAGAGAGTATATGCAGAAACATCAGCCACCTGGAGATTGCCTCATTCAACCTCTCCTCAAACATTTCCAGGAATTACTCGAGTTTTACATGGAATACCGAGGAAATGAATCAAGTTCTAGCATAGTTGCTCGAGTATTATCAAACTACTCAAACATACAAAATGTCCTTCAGAATGGATTGCAACAGAGTCATCCAGACCTAGTGAACAGTATTTACTGCGCATGCTATCTGAATAATTTTAGTCAACGCATTGGGCAAGGATATACTTCTCTCCTTCAACAGATTCAGAACATCCTTCCACACCCATGTGACCATCATCTCGAAGCTTACTTTATTACTGAGTGCCTTAATTCATGGCATTTGAATTTTTTCAATGCACATACTTTGGTGTCTGAAACTTTGGAAAGCCTCAAGGAGTTTGATGATCCAGACCTTAAATGTATGCTCTCTGATCAGTGCTGGGCTATTGATACTAACCTGACTTGACACAGGCAGACTCTATAATGTCTTGGCAAACTATTATCGGATAAAGGGTGATGTATCCTCTGCCAAAAAATCTGCTGGAACAGCTATACATCTAGCACTTGCCACTGGGAACACCAAAATGCATTCCCAGGATTGTGCAACCTTGCATGGGTTCAATGGAACATTGGTGATTACTCCACTGCTCAAGTGCATGCAAATGAGGGCCAGAGACTGGCTCTAATTTCTGCGGATTTATACAGAGAAGCAGAGGGACTCAATATTGAGGCTACTTGCTACTATACATTGGGAAACTACACAAAAGCCATGTTTCTCTGTATTAGGGCAAGAAACCTCTTAGGCCTTTGTGGCATGTCTGGTGGAAACTTAGACCATGGCATCATGAACTCTCAGGCAGAAATCCACAGGCACAAATCAGAATATGTTGAGGCTCGCAGTATCCATAATACTATTCTTGAAGGAACCACTATGCAGGATCCCTACAACTATGGTTTTGCTTTACTTAATGTTGCTGAAATTGATGTGATCATTGGTGCTCCAAAGAATGATGTGCAGAGGAATTGTGACAGAGCCAGAAAAATGTTGGACACTGTGGGTGATACTGAGGGAGTGGCAGTTTGTGATGTTATTCTTGCAGATGTCCACATGAGCGAGGGAAATTCATTGGCATCAAAGAGAATCCTTGAAAGGTGTCTCAAAGTGACTCTGGAATACTCCCAAATCCAATCTTATTGTCTGGAGCGGCTTGGTGATGCCAGTTGCTGGGATGGTTCAGAGCAGATGTCCAGCTGGACAACAGTGTTTCTTGTACATGCTCTCAAAAGAAAAGAGAAACTTAGAACCTATAAGGCACTTCAATTTCTTGGAGATGTCTTCCTTTCCCAGAATGATGAGCATACAGCCATCAGCTTGTTCACAGTTGCTCTAGAGGGATTTACCCAAATGGATGTCCATCACAGCAAAGCTGAATGCATGCTCCGATTCGGAGACATTTCCCTGGGACATGGCGACCTGCTCAAGGCAGTGGAGTTTTGGGAAGCAGCTAGGCCCCTATTTGAACGTTCTTCACAGGCCAAACAGGTTCATGGTATTGATGAGTGCCTTGCTGGTATCAGGGAAGATGTCCTGGAGCAACACAGAAACAACTTGGCTCATCTGGCAGAGCTCAGTGCACCAGCTGGGACTATTGAGGAATTGGAGGAGGATCTATCTGATGTCGAAGACCTGGATCAGATGGACATGGGTGAAGTGAAAGAGCTTGGTTTGATTGCAGCCTGAGGCTTGCAGGAATTGTGTACCTTTTTGTTGATGATTTTGTATGTTGTTATTTATGGTTACTGATTCGCTACATGCTTCCCTGTGGTTTGGTTTGAAATGAATGAGAATATTTATTTATTTGATAAGAGACTTGGACGTAATGTCATCTTAGGAAAATAATGTTCAGTATTCAGGCAAAAACACAAAAGGTAGAGTTGAGTTAGATCTAAGGGCCTGATCGGGTACGGGATAAAGTCAGATAAATTTGTAGATAAGATTTTTGTCACACGCCGTCACACTACACGTCTTTGCTTTTGACTCCGTACTTCGCGTTCTGTGCAGCGTCTATACACCTCTTCTGCCTCTTCTATGCCCCTGCCTCTCAATGTACGCCATCCAACAGCAGACTACACATGAATCTGCCATCCAGCGGCGCCGTTCATCCATTGCTACCGCCGCCATCGCAGTCGTCTTCTTCGGATCTGAGCTCCTTGCACTGGAAAGGCCTCTACCTCGAGCTATGCACACTTCAATTCTAACTGGACAAACCTGGCTGGATGAAATACTGGTCGGACATCCCGATCAATGTCGACGGGCATTGGGAATGTCGGCATTGCAGTTCGCATTATTGACAGTCGAGCTAGTCGGCCTCGGTGATCTCGCAGACAGCCGTCATGTCTCGGCGCAGGAGCAGCTCGCTATTCTTGTATACTGGATGGTCCATGAGAGCAGTCAGCGAGAATTGCAGGAACGATTTCAACGGTCTGGCGACACCATCAGCAAATATCTCAATCGAGGTCTGCAGCATCTCACAGGTGCATTCTACGAGAAGTACGTACCAACACCAGCCAATGAAACCCCGGACAAGATTCTCTATAATCCCAAATGGTATCCATTCTTCAAATACTGCCGTGGCGCCATCAATGGTGTTCATGTGCTCGCCTATGCGCTTGAAGAGCACATCCCTCGGTACCGCGATCAACATGGTGCAATAACACAGAACATCCTCGCGGCTTGCGACTTCGAAATGTGTTTTGTCTATGTGATGCCCGGCTACAAAGGCACTGCAGCAGACGGGATGCTATTCAATGTGGCACGTCAGAATGGATTCTCGTTGCCTGCCGGGTGCTACTACCTTGCCGATGCCGGTTTCGCCAACTGCGACATGCTCTTGGCACCCTACCGCGCGAAGCGTTATCATTTGAAGGAGTTTAAATACGGTAACCAACGGTATGGGTTGATTGAAATGTCATGTCCATTCCATGCTCATGTTGATCACAGGCCACAAGATCGCGAAGAGTTGTTTAATCTCCGGCATGCTCAGCTGCGCAATGTCATCGAGCGAGTTTTTGGGGTGAAGAAGCACCGTTTCCAGGTCCTCACCATGCGGCCAGAGATGGGATATCACCAGCAGGCGCTGATGGTGGGAGGAGCGGCAGTGCTACACAATTTCCTTCATTTTCACGAACCGTTGGACAAATTTGATGAGGACGATGAATACGATATCGATGGGAACCCATTTTTCCGAGGGGAGACGACGAGGACGAGGACACATATGATGCTCCGGCGCTGAGTGCAGCTGAGAAAACACGTGCAGACGAACGTAGAGATAGAATAGCGCAAGCTATTTGGAACGTATATCTATTGGAGGACCCGGACTTGCAATAAACGACGATTTCGAACAATACAGATTTGATTTCAATGCTTTGCGATGGATACAGTGCAGTACAGAATGCGTTACAGTAGTGTGCGTGATGCGTACGAGAGAAAACAGCTGGAGTTGCAATTGAGAAAGCGGAATGCGAGAGAAACTAGTGGGAGCTAAGAATGATTCGTTGAGCACGCACAAATCACGAACCTAATAATCGTCCGGAAGCTCGAAATGGGCGTCTTGAAGCATGTTGCGAAGCATAGCCTTGTGGCGCGTGTCGTCCTTGGTCAGAATAAAAATGCGTGCACGGGCGTGGGAGGAAGTAAGCGCGGTCAAGACGATGTTGAAGGCCTCACCGCGGGAGTCGGGGGAAGGAGGTTGGTATCATTCAAAATAGCCATAATGTCGTCGACATAGGAGACATCGTTTGCGGTGACAATGGGTTTTGCCATAGCTGCGGAGAGCCTGTCGACAGAGCGTGCCAGCCGGCTTCCTGCCTCGGCATTGCGGCGCGCAACGCTCCCGCTGCTCGAGTCGGATTTGTGGCGGTGGCGGTGCTTGCCCTTGGGGTCGGCTGGATCCGTATCGTCCTCGTCGTCACTCTCGGCGCGTGTACGCTTGCGGGACTTTGGGGGAGACTGCATGCAAGTTAGGTGAGGAGTGTATAAAGGGCTGAAACACACACAGCCGTGAGCTCGTCATCAAACAGGCCCGCCTGGCTTCCAGGATCTTCTTCGTTGTGTACATTACTGAGCGCTGCCATAGGTGCGCGTGCGGCTGTATCGTGGTCCGGGGAGTCGCGGGTGTTTACGTTCGAGCTGGGACCGGCCACGGGAGGGTTTTCCTTGTTCCTGTGATGGGTCTTCTTCTGGTTGCCTAGATGGACGACATGGTCGCCGGTTGCACGGTTTACGAGGCCGTCGAAGACCTGGTCAAGTTCCCTGTAGAAAGGGCAAGGCTTTTTGAAGCAGCACGCGTATTTCTTTCCTTGTGTCTGGTGGGATAGCTGTAAGCGGCACACAAGGCAGTACACAGACTACACACCTTGAGAAAGTCCGCGATATACTCCGGTTCCGCAACGCACATCTTCTTATCATCGTCCCATCCAGCGCCGCTAAACTTCTCACAAAAAAGATACAATGCAAAGGTGGTTTGAAGCTGCCACAAAAATCAGCGCGTCTGCGGCCTCCAGACAAGACCAACCACGCACGTTTTTTAGCTTCGTTACGAGTTTCTCATTGTCCTTCACTGGCTTGGCATCCAGGTCGATAGCTTGTACAGTGGCGACGAGTCCTGGCCATACAGTTGGCTTCCAGCTGTTGCTGCTCTGGGCGCTCGTTTTCTTGTCAATTAGACTGGTCAGCAACCCCAGGACCTCCTTGTCCTGCCACTTCGCGTTAACGTCGTCGCCAGCCGCTCTGGGGGCCATCAGGAGTGGAGGTGAGTGGAAGGATGCAGAGTGCATGAAGAAAGAAGAGCGTGACAAAATTCATCCAAACAAATATCTGATCAGCACTTTATCCGCGATTTATCCCGTACCCGATCAGGCCCTAAGTGTTTTTTCCACAATGCAACCAAAAAAAAGCGCAGAATATATCCCCCAAATCCATGGTGTTTTTTTTTTGGGAGGTTCAAATCCTGCTTCTTCTTGCAAACTTCGGAAACTCGTCCCTCTAATTGATGCAATGTTATCACCAGGATCACAGGTGTTCCTTGGTTTTATTTCTTTCCTTTGAGGTGCAGTTACAAAGAGTGTAATACTGAGCGAGAGAGATAAATTGAGGTTCAATTTTTTGTTGGTGATCCTCTAGCTATTCACTGTCAAAGGAATGAGATTGAACAGAAAAGAAAGAAAAACGAGCCACGCTATTCGCCTGGGAGGCTGAGTGACTCCCTGCTCCCCCTCCCCCCCCAAAAAAAAAAAAAAAAAGCAAGCTGAATAGAGATGGAATTTAGGTTGAATTTTAATTGGAGATTGATCTGTGTCCCACACTCCTGTTGTCACTGGCAATTTATCTGCACTGATCACCACTCTTCAAATACTCGCACCAATCTGTTGTGAGACTGAGGACAGAATAAATAAATGAAACATAGATTATACAGTTAAACCCACAAAATACCCACAACAACAGGGCTTCATTCCCATTTTTTAGATTTCATCCATTCGGAAGTACATGGCGATGTAGATTCAGCATTGAATCCAATGAAACTACTCGATGGATTTTGAGATATGAATTTTAGATGGTCCAGACCAAAACCTGTGCAAGTACAATCTTGAAGGACAGCCCGGGGCTCAAACTCGGAAACAGCAACCAGCAGACCCTCCACATTATTTTGTGGACCACTTGCTGCCAACAAATGCCGAGGAGGGACTCGAACCCCCTCTTTTCTCATTGTAGATGATCTCTGCACCACATACAGGATGAGTGACTGGTCCACAGGTTTCCTGCCTGCATATCAGACCGGGATTGGGAAGGGAAGGAAAAAAAAATGACATCCTATTGTAATAGGGGTGCTCAATTCTTAGGTCGACCTGGTCAGGTCGCCGTTTAATTCGAAAAACATTTGATCCTTTGATCGCCGGCTGTCTCGGCTGCGCGTATCCCAATCAAGATCCAAACCCAAATCCGACCTCATCTACACGGCAGAAAGCTTATGGTGTGGCCTCAATGGTGTTCGAGGATACCCAGATACAAATCAATTGCTTTTATTTGAAGATCAAGAGGCAATTGACACCGAACTCTTTGTGGATGATACGTCGGAGGTCCTCGAGATTTCTGCACTAAATTGGGCCGAAATTGGTTGACAGTATGAATGTACAAAGTCGTGCGCGTGTACAACACGTGTACAAGGAGAAGGGGAAGAGCGAATGTACACAACGAGAAATCACAGAGTACTGGCGGAGTGATCGGACCTTCGGGGATCAAAGGATCAAATGATTTTTCGAATTAAACGGCGACCTGACCAGGTCGACCTAAGAATTGAGCACCCCTAATGGACGCGCTGCTGGCGGGACTCGAACATACATTAGGGTCATTCACAATCGCCCTTTTTCGCACCCTTTTTACTCCCTTTTCCGCTCCCTTTTATTGCCCTTTTTCAATAATGTAACTGAGTGAGCTATAAAATCCCGAAAAATTCACCCCAGTCTTTTTTGATCAACTGAGGTGGTATGCAACCTTTGAGGAACAATAGGAACATCCAAACTGCATGAAATAGAGAAAGAGAGTTGAAAAGGGCATGAAAAAGGGCGGAAAAAGGGAGTCGCGGCAGGGGGTTTCACAGGTCACTTTTTTCTGCCCTTTTTCGCTCCTTTTTTCGATGGATTTCTTTCAGTTGTTCAGCTGGGAAGTTCGTTTTTCCCCTTTTTAACACTTTTTACATATCATAATTGAAAAGGGGAAAAAAACCCGGTGAAAACGGCGGGAACCACAAAAAGCCCGAAAAAAGGGGACAAAAAGGGCAGGAAAAAGGGAACTGTGAACGATCCTATTTCCTCATTGGACTTCCTTTGCGTATTGGCTATATGTATGAGGTGACTGGCCATTAGTCCACAGAGGCTTGGGGGTTGTATGTACAGTATGGTTGAAATGGGGTGAGAACCTATGCAGGCTTCTTGAGCCCTGTCTTGGTTGAGGTGCAGTGTAAGGTACAAAGAGAATTCATATATTACTGTAAGTTGAACTCTTATCGGAGATTTTTTTCATCTATGCAGAAGGGAAAAAACTAGGCCTCGAACAAGTATTGCGCTGGGGGGAATCGAATCCCTCCTCCTTGTTACAAGAGAATTTAACCACGTAGCAGTGAACAGGGTAGTCACCGTGATCCATAGAGGCTCCTTGTGCGATTTCAGTAGTTGTGAGTAGTGTTGTGTCTGGATTTCGGATGCAGACACATCCTGTGCAGGAAAATTGCGATAAATGCAGGTAGAAGGATTCAAACCCCTATCGAAGGAATCTGGTTTGATTTTAGTCTACAGGCATCCTGGATTATTGTAAATTAAAAAAACCCTCACAAAAACACGCACTCTTTTCCAGACCACTGGTGGTGGTTTGAACCGACATTTCCTCATCAGACTTTGTGTATTGACGAATATATATGAGGTGACTTGGTGTTAGTCCTCAGCAGCTTCATATTGCTTGGTAGGATGTGCTATTTGGATGAATTAAATCGGAAGGCAAGGAGTCATGGTGCCAATATTAATGTTTTTCTAGAGGGAAATTGAGGTTGAACCGTGTTCTTTTAATTTGAATATTTACTGTTACGGAGCCAGATTCCCCGTAATCTATTGTTGGAGGCTTGTGGCATTCTGATGTCTTTCTCAAAAAATATCTCCTCCTAGCTAAAGTCTCTCATGACGGGATTCGAATTCATCTCCTTGTTTCAGGCATGGGGATTTCTCTCCTACAGGCACGAAGCGACTTTGCACCCTACAGAGGCTTAAGGATCCGTTAACAGGAGCAGCAAAGGCGAGATTTGAACAATTGAGAGCAACTTGAGTTGAGTGGTCTGTGCGTACCGGCTTATCGGGCCGGACCTCGCCATCATCCGATCATCTTCTCTTCAACCAACTCTAACCTCAGTGCTCAGCCTCCAGGCGAAGAACAACACAGGTGCTCCTCCTTGTGAACACTTGTTGGCCCTGTGCCACCCCAGCTACACGCCGCGTCCACACGTTCTCTCCCACCCACCAACCTCATTCTGCACCGAAACCGACACACCACAAACTGGTCTCGCGCGACTCGCAATCTACGCGGCGAGGCTCATCCAAGACCTACAGTACGCGGCGAGCGGGACAGCCGTCTTACATCCCGCTGCCCCGGCATGCACCGAAAATCATAACGGCACGAACACTCTGCAGCTGCTGTGCGCTGAGGTGCCATTTCTTAGTGGGTAAGAGGAGCAACGACGGCGGTTTCACGGGGTTCCGGAGGATGCCGGCATCGAAAAGAAATTGGGAGTCGCCGATCAAATGCTGATGACACGCTGTGGCAGTGCCACCCATTTCCTCTTTCGGCGTCAGACTCGAAACTTGCAGCTGTTCACGTCCACCAAGGATTAGAACAAGAAGCCCCTTGTGTGGGGACCGGCATCAGCCGATTACACAACGGCAGCTTTGGTCGTGTTTGGTCCCCAAATGGGGTCGGTTCCCGTTTTCAAAATCCTAAGGCTTTCTTCCACAATTGTTATAGGAAAATCTGAATCAACAGTTCGTAAGAAAATTGATTGAAAAACAGTTTGACGTAGCTTTATCATTGAATTTGGTTCAATACATGAAATGGTAGGTGTTTCCATGTCGGTTTGTGCACTCCTGTGGCGGTAAAGGCGAAGTGGAACAATACCTCTACGTCATTGTATTGGAAAAGAATTATACTGCAATATTTGCCGCGGAGACGAGGGAGTCTACTCACAACTACAATAGTTATAAGCTTTTTGGTGTTATTGATATGAAATCAACAGGGAAATCCAAGAACACCGAAATACCATACTGTTTTGACTCATATAGACATCCATATGTTATTGAAAATTTACTATTTTATTATTTGGGTCAGAAAATTAAGGGAAACCTCAAACACAACTGGAACACATTGAACAAAGTGAAACGTGACACGTGTCACACGATGTGATGGTTCAGCCAGCGGGTGAATATATGGAATAAAAAGAGGGCCTTCTGGCCCAAAAATTTAATTATATACAGTATAACGTGTTAAAAAGGAATCTGGTAGCTCAGGTCTTCATGGATGGTCCGGGTATCCTTCAATTGGCCAGAAATGCTGTTAAGTATTGTGTTTTTGTCGTGTTTTAAAAAATTGCAGCCAAGGGAAAGCAGCGAAAACAAACCTTTGGAGATTTCACAAAATTTACCTCTGTCAATGTTCTTATTCGAGACAATAGAACCACCGTATATCCAGATTTCGTGGCTGGGACTCGGGAAATAGACGAAATACAGATCTCTTTTCATGTTTTTACTTGCAGGCTGTGAAGATATACAGCTATAAAACATTTTCTCCAGCCAAACTATGTCCATAAAGTGGACCAGGAAAGAGGTAGAGAGAGGAACATCAGAAGCGAAACCTCAATTGGGAGCAAACACATACAAACATGCCGTTCCGATCAAGGGCGGTGCCGGTCCCCACCTTGTGGCGTCGTCCTGCTCCCTCCAATTCATGCCCTTTCTATGCACATCGACACCGACGCTTCCATGCATGTCCTCCTGCTTCGAGGTCGGGCAGCGCTGCGCATGCGCGTCATCGATGTGTCCTTCGCTCCTTTTCGTATTTTATCTTACCAAGCCAACCTTCTTGCTGACATGCTTCTCCTCAGGATTCACGTCGACGCTTTCCCGCCTGTACCTCGCATTCGCCCCCCGCTCTCACCGCCATCCAATAATCCACCTACGTCGACGCATGGGCACAGCATGACAACCGCCGCTCGCTATCGCTGAGCCCTGAACCGTGTCCCAGAAACACCAGGGCAGAACACCGCCGTCTCCAACGCCACCGCTTGCCCTCCATGCCTCGTCGGCGTTGACGCGTCCCCTCCCAACACCCCACATCCAGCGCGGCTTCCTCACAGACACACCCGGCTTTGGTCCCTCAAATCTGACGCACGCCGGCTCTGATATCGATGCGCCTGCCCGCTCCATTCCCCTCGTTCACACCGTGATGTGCCGCTGCACAGACGCGTTTACACCGACAGTGCCATGCGTTTACGTGGAAAGGTGCGTATGCACGCCCACCTTGGATGCGACAGAGGTGGGGAGCCGTGCGCTACGCGGACGTCGGTGCGGCGAAGGCCTGACGCAGGCGGGGAGTGGGGAGGATGCCCGCGGACCACGCCCCAAGGTTGGCAGACGCGCTTCAGCTTCGGAGGACTGGCGGTGAGAGAGACGGCGTGCGGGGTGGGAGGGGGAGAGGCTGGACCCTCGCGCGGAGAGATGCGTCGCGGGGGGCGGGGACGGGGATGCGCTGGTGGGGGTGAGGGCGCGCTGCGACTCGCACGACGAGCGAGACACCACAACGAGCTCGAGCACATACAAGTTAGAGCGCATTCTAATTTCTATCTCGCACCCCCCACCCACCCTCCACGCATCCGCAGTGTATCGGGCAGGAGTCGTCGCTTGCGCGGGTTCTGGCTTGCTGTCGCTCTCCCACCCTCCACTCATCTACATCGTACCGAGGCCTCGCGCGGCGCGTTTCCTCCGCTCCGCTCAGTCGCGGTATCGCTTGCGCTTACGGGAGGAGCCGAGCCAGGATCCAGAGGCACGGCTTGCGGCTTACACTTTGGGAAGGCGGGCGCGGGCGCGGGCGATAGTGTATGCGAGCCTCGCGAAGGCTACGAGCGTTTGGCGAAGCAAGGGGAGGGGAGGCGCATGGTGGGAGAAGTACATATATTGGGTCGTTGGATTCGCGTCGTCGAACTCGTCTTCTCGCTCCGCAAACCAGATGCAGGCTATTGAGGTCTGGTTCGAGTTTGTGAATTCAATGCGCGACCTTGAGGGGTCTATGCAATTGACCTGTTTCATTTGCTCATCTCTATTTCAGCTTCTGACCGCCCAACCTCATTTTCCTACAACGATCTCTGCGACATAAACCTGGACCATGTACCATTTGCAGCAGGCCTCCGCGTCTATTTCTCTCCGCCCTGGCGCACTCGCCGACATATTCATGGCATCGGCACTGCTCCAGCACGGGAATGAAGATACACTTCCTGGCACGCTGCATGCAATCTGAAGCCTCACTCACAGATAGGTAAATGCAATGTCTAGTTGTCCAGAAGAGAGAGAGAAAAGACATAGGCACTCATTGTGTCAGAAACTCGGAATCACAAAGGTTCATTCTGTTACTCGGTAACTTACGCTAGTTTCCCCGACCGTCATGCAAATACTGTAGACCATCGAAAACGGTTTGGATGCGTGGAGGCATGTGGGACGAAGGAAATTTCCAATCCGCCAGGGTATCCCGGATTTGAACGCGAGCCGACGAATCTTGGAGCCACGGACGCGCATTGGAGGTGGAAGGTGTTTCCTCAGGGTTCCGACCCGCATCGAAATATACCTCAAATATCTGACTGTCGAAGATTGCATCCAGCAGTTCTGCACTGCTTGATTTGTCCCGGCCGAGAATCTCGACCATGTGATGTATGCCCTTGGCAAAGCGAATCTGGTGGGTTGCATGAATCTCGGCTAGGGGAACGGAGACGTCTCTACATATGCGGCGGAGGGTGTCCTTTGCTTTATAGGGCGTGAAATCAGAGCGGAACCCACCGAGAAAATCTGCAATGAGGGCAATTTTCGCCTCAACAATACGGTGACGCAAAACTCGATGGAAAACTTGATAGAAAGGATCGGAGGTTTCTGGTCCCTCGTCCACGCCGACACCGAGGAATTCAGACAGGGAGGGAATCGCGGTCTCTGTCGCTAATAACGGATGTCGGAGTGGAGAGATTTGCGCACGGGATGAGGACAGGTAACAGTAACGTAGACTTCCGAAGAATATGGATTTGAGCATGGCGATGGTGGAGAATGCCACCGGCGAGTGCGTCGTGACTGTTTGCAATGCCTCAAGGATGAGCTCGGCTCGTGCGGGCGACAATGTGTCCGGTGACAACGATGTTAGTCTCCAAAGCGCCGCATTCACTACAAAATCAGGATCTGGGGCATCCAGACCAGAAAGCCAGGGCTGGCCGGATGGTCCACAAGAAAGAGTGATCGGGAAGCAGGACCACAGAATGCTGATGGGGGTTGAGACCAGGAGTTCGTCCAGGGCTTCATCCGAATTGCTGTTAGCCAGATAATTAAGGATACCGTATGGTATAGGAACCGGCTCATTCGGTCGCCAAAATGAACATAGTACCAGCACACGGGTGTCATACCAGCCGTTATTCACCGTCTCCAGTTCGTCGACATGATGATACGCAGCGTCCGTCAGTGTCCGTGTCAACATATCGTCCAGGGCAGAAAATGGGACCGCATCGAGAAAAATCGCATTCCGAGTCGCGTGGAACCGATAGGGTTCGGATCCGAGCTTGGAGGAATCTTCGATGTACTGGAACAAAATTCTATACGGAGTCTGGACGCTGAATTCGTCAATGGCGCGACGGAGTTCTGGGATAATTTCGGACACAGAGTGGCGGTCCAGGGTTGGATCAAAGTTCAGGCCAGGAGCTAATGGGTCGCCGCGAACGTTTACGGGAAGCGCGAATTGCGAGAAATTCAGATTCGATGTAAAAGCGAGCAAATCCTCTGCAACATCCTGTTGAATAGCCACGTCGCATTGAGCAAGGTAGTGTGCCATGGTGTTCAGGTGGCTCTTCACAAAGCAGAAAGTGCTCCATCGCACCAGCGCCAGTGCAGATACGCGATAATAAAGCACGTCAGGTGCCTCTGAATGGTAGAACTGCATTCGACCAAGCAGTTGACTAAAGTCAAGGGATTCGAGGCGTTCAGGGGATTCAGCAGGAGGCTGAACACTGGCTATGGCCCACAAGGCCTTGCAGCACGTAATTCGGCGCCTTTTCGTAGCCTCCGATGACAGCAGGCCACTGTCACAACTATAAGAAGATCTTCGATGCGGGACTGAAATTGCAATCTGGGTGGCGTATAAGGCGCTGAATGTGATCGTCATATCCGTATCTCCTGGAATCGGGACCCCATAAATGTCGGGGATACCTTCGACGAACGGTTCTAGTTCAACATCATCCGACAATGATTGACTGTCCAGACGAGTGCTCGATAGTCTCGAGCGGTGCGTGTCGGGGATTCTGCCACTGCCTGATTTGACATCGCCTCGACAATGGTTTCATTTGACAATCGGGTGTTTGCCGCATTGTCACCTGCCGAATGACACCGATACCATACTGACATGCCCATTTCAGAGATGCGCCAGCATACGGCCGACAATGGGGTGCGGTAGGGACAATCGAGATGCACCAGTGGAAGGAGTGTGAGGAGGACGTAAACCACTACCACAACCACCAAGATGGCAGCAGCCACTGCTGCAATGAGGATATTGATTGGGAGAAGAAAGGCGACAAGACCACCAAAGAAAAAGAAGAGGGAGGCGTGAAGAAGTAAGGGAATGATGTCGACCACGGTGTGCATGCTGAAGCGCTTCAGGCCGTAATATAAATATGAGAAGATGCGCGCGCGGATGATAGGAGCAGAGCGCATGTCTGCCCTGTGGAGGAAATCCCGGGCCATTGCTCAAGCAGAGTCGCAACGAGAGCACATGTGAGACTGAGTCCGAGGCTGATGAACCAGAGCGCATTGCAGACGAGTGACGAAGCCGGCGGCGTGAAATGGGTGGGCTCCGGGAGGGTAAAATTGCTGCCATTCCCAGCGGCGGCGAGCTGATTGGAAATTTGTGCCAACAGCTGTACGGTAGAGTCGCCGGAATCCAAGATTAGGGTTTTATAGCTCTCGATGATGAAAGCTGTGAGACTCGCGGAGAAGAGACCGGCCTTGTATATCGGGCAGTTAGATGTTGATCATATATAGTCGGGGAACACTCACAAAAATTAGCATTCCCTCCATGTCGCTTTTCCAGCTCTCGACGAGCGATTTATCGTATTTCTCAGCCTCGGAAATATACACCGCCCAAAGTTTCGCAGCGGCGGCTTCTTGGCTCAGATCCATGGCTAGGGTGGTTCTCTTTGAGAGGCAGTACAAAAGCAAGTGTAATCGGCGTACATCGGGCAGGCATGCCTCCTTTCTCTGCGTCAGGCATGGGGGAAGAGGGCAAGAGGCTTATGCGCCGAACGCCGACAGGGCAGTGATGGATCCTCTGATGTCGGCCCCACCCCAGGAGGCTACAAAAGCGTTACGTAAAGGACCTTCAAGGATGATTTCGTGTGCTGTACTATTGAATTCAATTCGTCAAGGGGTGTGACGCGTGACCGAAAATACCATTTCGTCAATTCGTCAAGGAGTCTCCAGCTGCGTGACAACCCCGAAATTTCGTCAACTGAGAAATACTTCACGGGTGACAGGATATTCAGATTGATGCATTAGTATGATTCAGGGATGTTTGAGGCATCTATTCCAGCAAATCACTAGGTGAACAGAAAGAATGCATTTTTCACTATTGAATTTAAGTTGAATTTGGTCTGAATCGCGATTTTTGTGCGATTGGAAGCGGGAAATCTTGAGAATTTTCAGAATATCGAGTAGAAAGTGGTCCCCACTGCGGGGGCTTCAAGTTACGCCGAGCGGTCCCGAGCCAAAAATATCAACCAAGCGTGACGAAAAACATATTCGTCAATTGCCTGCGTGACCCGTGACAAAGGTCCAAAATTCGTCGCGTCAAGCACCCCGTGACGCATGACTGACGAATTGAATTTATTATCTGCGACTGCTCAGTGGGCCACCATGGCCTTTTTGACCTCGAACCCAAACGTACAATGCAGTAAATACAGCTATGTATGGTCTAGCACCAAGGTATTCATCCTGTGAGTGAGCTGAGATAGTTTGCTCGAATTTACACGATGGTCTCTCGACCTACGGAATTTTTGTTCCGGCGGCTTCCTAAAACGGCAAAAACAGCTTAGTGGGCCACCTCCTCACATCGTTCATTCACACTGATATCGGCCGTCCCAATGTATCCCAAATCATTACAGACATCCAATTGCAATATTCTGTACAATAACAGAGCACTTCCGAGGTATATGAGCACCTTAAATATTTCCCTTTGAGCCAAGGAAAAGGGGTGAAATCGCTGTGTGCACAGAATGGCACGCTCTGCAAAGCACAGAGTGCACTGGTGTGCCAAGATTGAATATGGACCGATAGATAAGATGCATTCGCATATATATTTTCACAACAGCTGACCTCTAGCCTACAATATCAACTCCAAAAAAGTTCATACATACGCGCGAACGAAATTCGGGTGTTTTGGAATGTATCCCTCGGTGACCACCAAAGATGGCAGGTAGAAACCCATGATTTCATTTTAAGAGAGTTGGTGGTGTCTAAAGTGTGGCCCAAAACTCTCAGGTCCATAGCATACACGGTTGGCTCACCATAGAGAGGACGAGAATCTGCCACCCAAGCTCATATCAAGGTCTTCTCGGGGCTCAGCAAGGCGAGAGGGAACATTTTTTGTCCTCAGGATAGTCGCAGATCATTTCCCTGGATCCAGGAATAAGAGCGGGCCCCTGACTTTGTGAATTGGCCAGGAATTGGTGGAGGAACAAGCGGAAGAAGGTGTTCGGAGACAAGGAATGATGTTCACACGCCGTCATCCCGATCAAAATCAAAAACATCTGTTGATCGTCGCCACTACTTTCCTCCAAATTTGACGCACGCCGTCCTCATACATTGTATTCCATCCTAGAAGTGCCAAATCCTAGGTCTATGCATCCCACCGCCTTATATTATGCAAGTGGCCCACTAAGGGGTCTCAGATAATAATAGTACAGTGTTAGTAAAACCATCCTAGAAGGTGCCGAGGAGGTGTAGCCTCTGACTTCTATTTGGAATGTTCCCATTTGGGAAGCTCCACCATTTGCGCTGATTGGGTGGGCTCTCTGCCTACGTTTTCAACCAAATGCAGTAATTGCGGTTCATATTGCCGGCGATCGGTAGCCTCCGCAGTGCGCGTAGCACCTGTTTGCAGCTGGAAATTTAGTTAGATGGTACTAGTTTTGGTCCGAATGTCAGAAGTAATATTCTCGTCGTCAATACATGGTCATATGTAACGTGGCTTCCAATTTTATTATTTGTGTAGCCTCCGCAGTGCTCTGCAAATGGATCACAGCTGCTCCTCAGGCTTGCATTTTGCATCTGGGTGCTACACTATTGCCCATAACTGGATTCACTGTCATTTTAATACAGAACAGATACCCATACTACATACTGCTACTTGGTTGGAGCCTCTGCACCTACCTGCAGCTGCATGAATTGGTGCTAGCTGCACTCTGTCCTTGAAGTTGAAGCTTAGTTACCTCTTCGATGAACCGGCTATCAGTCTGAGGAAAATTGGATATTCTGGCTCGTGCTTTTGCCAGTGCATAACCTATGCACCAGCCTTTTCAGCTGACCCTGGCTCTTCCGCATATATCCCTGATGTAAGTCGTGGTGAGAAAAACACACCTAACAAATTGTTAAGTCAGGGCATTTATAAATGCTGCACATGCGAAGACTCCGCCACCTCTACCTCTGCAGGCTTCGAAACCTCCTCAGTATCTCTGAGTCTGTAACACTTTGACAATTTGAGAGTGGAGGTAATGCTGTTGAGAAAAACATACCTGACAACTTGTTGAACTTGTCGGCGACTCGGAGATTTTGTAGCCTTTGCATCTCCTCTGTTACTGGTTGGGCCTCCGTGACCATCTGCCGCACCTCCTTACGGCGATGTTAATTGATTGTCAATGCTATTTTGTGAAACAATGCACTGGCTATTATTCATAGTGTGCGCTGCTACTTGTCTGCCATCCGTTATTTTGTTGGAGCCTCCGTGATCCTTGATACAAGACAAAGGAGACACCACATATTCTACAATGCACAAATCTCAGAAATACTGAAGCTTCTTTCATGGGTTACAGATGACATGAGTGGTTACGGTTATGAAAGTTTGGCGGAGGTTCTGCAAAGACCTCCGCAGTGACTACTTTCGGAGTACCCCAGTGACTTTCTTTCTTTCTTTGTTTAAAAAATCTTCAGATAATGATGCATCCTCCGGCTGATAATTACGCCTTTGCGTGACGTTGCGGTTATTAATAATTCGTCTCCAGAACCCGGCTACTAGTAGGCACGAGTTGAGTCAAAGCGCAATACAGGATGGCGGAGGGCAAGAAATAAGGGGGAAACACCCCATACTCCGAAAGCGAGTGAGTGAAGTTCAATGCAGTATATATTTAAAAAAAAGAAGGACTGAACCGAATTTTGAAACACAAGGACAGAGAAAGCCTACAAGGTCTACGACGCATCAATGAGTCCAGGAATTAATATTGAAAAGGGAAATTTTGAACGAGGTAAGTAAGAAAATAATCTGCAAGGATCCAAATGAACGCCCGGGCTGCGAGTTAACGTTATGATTTATACGGAGACGCTAATAGGAAGCCTGGAAGATGCGTCGCCGCATGATAAAATCGTGGCATGTTGGCTTTTTTTATTGCAGTATTTAATTAACCTCGACTTCAACCTCGACTGCGTGAAATCACTGCAACACTTTTCGCTCCAAGATCCCGCCCTTGCGTTATTCCGAACTGTTCGCAAAAGTTCAGCTTGAACTTCCGCAATCCAACCAAACTCGATAGATTTATTGACTGCTCCAGAGGATGAGCATCAACTACTCGTTATATGAGATCGGAAAATCCGAGTCCGTTGACATGATTTAGAGTTGAATCAGCTCTCGACCACCGTGGCTGCAAATCTCCACTTAACCGGTGACTCGGATATCAATCCCCGTAGATACCCCCCCCCCCCAACAGCGACCACGCTTTCGCCCGTCGGGCCCATTCGCACAAAGCTATTGTCCATCATCAACTCGTACTGCCGCGGCGCGTCGGCGAAGTAAAACCAGTTGGGGAGCTACATACGCGCCGTCATCAGCCACGCTCAAAAAACTAAATATTTCATCTTGAAGACGTACGACCGCAGTGAACTGATCAATCGTCGAGTTGTGGTACGTCCTGCGAGCGAGGAGAATGGGGCCCGAGAAAGTGTGGGTGACTACAGCGTCGATGTAATAGTCGAGGAACGCCGGGGTGTTCAACAGCCTAGTTGGATTGCACAGGTCAGGTTGGCGGTGAGGGTGAAGGTCTAATTATAATTCGTCATTGTGAGACTGAGTCCACGGTGCCGCCACGAAAACGAGATAAATATACTTTTCCGGGAGAAAGTCTCGTGGGCGAGACCTTGAGGAGCCCGAAGCGTGCAGCCTCGGCCCTCAGGACAGAAATTCGCCTGCGCAAGGACGGTGGTGGTAAACGCGGAAGCAATGGGGAGGAAGCTGAAGCGCATTGCGAGTTCGAGATGAACTGGTCAATCGGCCGCGACATCGAATTGTCGTACGTCCTCCGAGCGATGAGAATGGGGCCCGAGACGGTGTGAGTGGCTACAGCGTCGATGTAATAGTCGAGGAACGTCGGGGTGTTCAACAGCCTAGTTGAATTGCACAGGTGGGGTTGGCGGTGACTGAAGGTCTAATTCGTCATTCAAGTTGTGAGTCCACAGCGCCCGGACAATAAATAAAAAGGGATAAATGGAATTTTCCGGGAGAAAGTCTCGTGGGCGAGACTTTGAGGAGCCCGAAGCGTGCAGCCTCAGGACAGGAATTCGCCTGTGCAAAGACGGTGGTGGTGAACGCGGAGGCAATGGAGAGGAAGTTGAAGCGCATTATCGAGATGAGTTGGGTGTAAATGCTTGGAGGTTTTTACACCTCTCGAAGCCGGAGGTGACTATTTGCCGTGGTGGTACGTTGGAACAGAGAAGCCGCCAGTCAAAAATGGTTATGGAGCCGCACAGGTCCCGTACGCGTCCGAGAATTCAATTGCAGGTAATGGGAAGTAGTGCGGGGGTTCGAACCCCGACGCGGATTAGCATGGTGCAGCCTGGGCATGGAGATTGATATTAATGAAACAGATTCATCCTTCAAGTTGACGACTTGCCATGTCCAGAGATGCAAGGAATATTTCTTTTGTAAAAAACCAACGGTATTGGCACAAGAGATGATGTTTATATCGGAAAGTATTCGACGGTCAGATCACCGAGAATTCAGGATGGTTTTTTTTGCAAGTGACAGGAGAGGTGAATTCAAACACTGCTGCGTTTGCGCGCGCGAACCTGCCATAGTAAGCGTTCAATAGGGTCCTACTAATTGAAAAGGAAATGCGTGCCTGGAACCAGGCGAAGGTGGGAGCGAGAGAATAAATTAATAGCCTAGCATTGAGAAGAAGGAGCAGAGTCGTATCAGCTTCATGTTGCGAGGAGAGGATTGAGAAGCGAAGACGTCGGAGAATTCAACTGTGAGGTCATATCATATTAATATCAAACAGCTGAACGCGAACCCGAGCTCCTTGAATGAATTTTGCGCGAGAAATCCCAAGTCTGTTTCGAAACAAGCGCAAGGTTGAACTTTGCAGTCGTTTAGCCTGATCCGAGCGTGAGGGTAATTCGATTTTCGTTCAGTTGGCTTGTAGGGGTATCGAGAGAAATGCCCTTGGTCGAGTATACCCAATGCGAATGGGGTCAACACGTCCCCGGGTCCATTCACTGTGTTTAAGACAAATCTAAGGCAATGCTGTCGAGGTCTGCCAGGTCACCTCGTCAGACCCTCAGACGAGGTTCGGCGAGATGAGCTGGCCAGGTGAGATAAAGGTCTGCCGAGGCGGCTTATGCAGAGCTCGGCAGGGCCGCACTAGATGACCGTGGCTGAGGCCTTAGCCAAGGCCTGCCGAGCACCTCTAAGTAGCCCCGACTAGCCTTGCCGAGCTAACTTCGGCAAGGCTTGCCGGACTTGAAAAAGGTGCAATCGACAGACCCCATTTTAGGTCTGTCAAGGTCAAATCGACAGACCTCGACTAACCCTGCCTAGTTTTGTCTTAAACGCAGTGATTCTTGTGTACTCCCGCGAAGTGGGAGCGCGCGGAATCAGTCTCGTAAGATCGATGACGAGAGATGAAAACTTCCTGCACTCCCGGCCCGGCTCCGCATCCATCCTATCACCCTGGTCACCTCGCCCAGTCCCTACCCGCTCTCCCTGCTGTCCACGCCACGTCCGCGTCATCCTTGGAATGTGCTCTCTCTCGGCCTTGGCTGGTCGCGGATCGCGGAGGCTTCTCGAGGATGGCGTCAGCAGCACGGGCCCGTCGCCTCATGCTTCGAGGTCTCGGGCAGCGCTTTGGATGCACGTCATCGCGCGGGGTCGCTATGCGTAGACCTAGAACCACCAAGGCAGAGCACTGTTGTCTCCGCCACCGCTCGCCCTCCGTGCCTCGTCAGCACTGGCGCGTCCCTCCCGACTCCGCGGCTTCCTCACAGACACAAGACACACCCGGCTTTGGTCCCTCAAATCTGACGCACGCCGGCTCCGATGTGCACTGCCCGTCTTGCGCGCCGCTCAGTTCCCTTCGCACCCGGCAGGGGACGAGGATGTGGGACGTCTCCACGACTCACGACTCGCTGCGACAAGCGAGGAGCCATGGAGCTCTAGCACAGAGTGCATTCTATCTCGCTCCACGCATCGCGTGCACCGGGAGCAGGATCGTCGCTTGCGGTTCTGGCTCTGCGCCCACCTCCACTCATCGCATCGTACCGTGCGCAGGCTACGTCACTCGCGTTCCTCCGCCCAGTCGCGGTATCGCTTGTGGAGAAGCCGAGCCAGATCCAGGATCAGAGCTGCGGCTTGCATTTGGGAAAGCGCGCGCGGGTCGATGGTATGTGAGCGTTTGTCGAGCAAGGGGAGGGTGGCGAGTGGAAGAACGGGCGTAGCCCTGGGAAGCGCATGGTGGAGAGGTGGTCGATGCATACCCTGGGTTGGCGCCGTCGTCATCCACGTTGTGTACCTCATCATGCGCCTGCCCTTAAGTTTGTCTTTGTCCCTTTCCTCCCTCTCCCTCTGTCCCGCTCCTGCTGACGCAGCTCTCGTAGCTCCTACGTAGGTGTAATATCAGCAGCAAGCACAATCCCTCGCAGGTGCGTTCCATCTACCTATCTTTCTTTCTTTCTGTTTTGCATCTGGGTCCGGTCTGGATGGTGGCGGTTTCTGCTGCATTCCATGGCAGGCTGCTGCACATGCAGGCTGATCGGATGTCGTCTTTGTATACCGCGCGAGTGATACAAGGAATCTGGTGCGGGTGGCCACTGGCTGCTGCGCGCTGGGGGGATCCGGAGCATCGCACGATGATTAATTGTCGAACGATGTTTTGCTTTTGCATTTGTATGCACCTGGGGATGACGGCCGGGCTACATGCTGAAATGCGTGTAGTGGTCACTACCCCGCATGTTCCAACGTACCCGTACGATGCCCGAAATGATATTATATATCCTTGTCGTTCCAAGTCGCACGCAGTTTTGGAATTAAAAACTTGATTATAATTATCACCCAAGGTCGAAGCCAATCGGGCACATTCGGCACCGTCGTCGCTTTGTTCCTTATTTAAACTCTCGGAGCTTGTCGGTCGAGTTTCAAGCTTAAGCGTCCATGGCCAAAAATTACTGACTTGAGAGTCCGATCCGAAGATCATCTCAAACCTGAGACAGAGCCCCTCACGTACAACGCCTTCGGATTTGAAGCTCGAGCCATGGGGCTGCGTCTGACTCGCCGGTATACGACGGCCCACCCTCCTCCGATAGCTCCCCAAGTCGAACGCAGACCCAAAGAATTCCTATACGACATGAAGAACCGGAGCGGCAACCCATGGATAACTTTCACATTTCCAGACTCACCAAAATAATAAAATAATAATACTAAACATCACGCAAGGTTCAAACTTGAGTGGTTTGATCCGTTCTGAGTCTGCGGAGCCCTGAAGTGATCCAGGCCGTCTGTATCTTGGTTAGTGGTATTAGTGGTCCGCTCAAAGAAAGAAACCATGACGCTAGGCATTGACAGTTCAAGGGAGAAATCATATCTGGGGCACCAACCGCAGCCTGAGTGCCGATTCGAATCCCCTTTCTTGAATCAAAACGTACGCTGTGGTCGGCTCCAGAAGGAGACTCGCTGGCCCCCTGAAAAATCCGAAAACTCCGGCAAACCGCTGTGGAATCTGTTTTGTTGGCGACATTTCGACGCCGCAGGTTTCTGCGCACTTTGTATTTTTACTGCGGAACCCCGATGATCGTATTCCTGGGCAATCATTGAATGAAACTAACGTTTGGTGCCTTGATTAGCCGCTCGCCCATGGATGATTCTGAAACTGGTCGTAAAATATTCTGCGCAAATAGACTATATCAACCACATCCTCGAGCTCGGAGTACTTATGGTACATTCTCTTGTACGCGCATCACCGCCCGAGGTTCTGTGCGTATCTACATCATCTGTTCGTTTGTCAACGTCGTTTAGTGAGATCAGAATGACTCTCTTGGACTAAGGCAGTATCGAGTGTAAGTTTGTGTTGACACTCACAATTCTTCAGAAAAATCTGAAGACAGCCACGCAAATTTTAAGCCTTGCATACCGGGACCGATATTCCATTGCGAAACGGCGCATCCCTGAATCTCGAATTCGGGACTACTGGCACCGACGAGCCGGATCTGTGTAATAAAAGGAACGTTGCAAAAGAGTTTTCGTGACCTCATCCCCAATCGAACAAGGGTCCGCTCGACCGAACTAAGACCCATCTAGCGAGATTTATGCAAGTTCCAGCATCATAGATCTTGGTTAGATCTGAAGCAGAATGGCCAAGTTCCGCAGCCCAAGACAGGGATGTAAACCCCACAAGGGCCAGTCACGTTGCAATTGTAGGCTGGATTGGGCTTCTGCGAAAATTCAACCGGAACACACCGAGCCCTCGCAATTATGTGCTATCCACGGGATACGTACACCGAAACACACTTGGCTATTATACTCGGCTCGAGTTACGAGATAAATACTTGTGGAGGAAAAAGGTGCAAGAATGACAAAAAAGCACGGAACATTGTGTGAGTTCTCACCGGCTCCACCCTCGCCCCTTTCAATTTTGAACTTATTAGCCTCGACTGAATGCTTTCTGGAAATGATTTACGCCGGAAACAACGTTATTGAAAGGCCACCCACAAGTCTTGCATCGATTTGTGCAACGGCTTGGGACGACCGTTCAAAAAGTGGACGAGCCATTGTCCAAAGCTCCGGAGCATATGAAAAATTCCTGTTCATTCTGGAAAGATCTCCGAGACGCAACAAGCATGGGTCTTCGATGAATCCGTGTGAATCCATGCAAAGCCACCGTAGACAGGGTGTGTGCAGTACCATCATCTCCATGGGCAATAAATAAATCTCCGAGACAGAGAAGGGCTTTGTGAACTGCCAATTTCTCTCGTGACTTCTGTTCATGGCTTAAAAACACCGCTGGCCATGTCGGTGCACACCCGAGAGTATGCCTACGCCTTGTGTCTGCAAGTCTCTCAAGACAGAAAGTCACAACTTGATTGTCTCTCCCCCAGGTTAAATTCAGACATTCCTGGAATAATTGCATTGCCGAAGTCTGCCAAAATAATTTTACAGACGATAACTCCAGGGCAATAGTTGCCGGCGCTGAATATCTTCTTGGCTTGGTTGAGGTCTGCCTCAACATCCTCCTTGGCTGCCCCAATCATCACACTGCTGTCCGCGATGTTGATAAATACGAGACCACTGTACTAAATTCAGTATTGCTGCTTCTGGCTTCAGTATATTCCGATTTCATGAACCTCTGCTCTAGACATTTTGATATAGCCATCAAGGCCACCTCCAGACATGCCACAAATTGCGAGAATCTCTGCTGCTCCACAGAGCTGCACTATGCTGTCTTGATAGTCGCCGAGCTGTGTGGTGCATTCTACTCCAAGTGTTCCTGCCTTTTGATAGAGATTGCCGACAAATTAGCCAACCTCCGTGCCTCGTTGATCTGTGTCTGGGCAGAATGATGATCCCCGGTCCTCAACTGAATGCGAGCAATCCAATTCACACACTGCTCTGCCTGTATCTTCATAAGATTTCGATAATTCGAGGGCCTTCTCAAGCAATGGCATAGCAATAGTTTTCCGACCATAGTACTGGGTCGTCGAAAGGGGAAGGTTGTGAAAAAGAAATCGAAAAAGGAAAGAATGCGGAAATTTCGTAGAACTTCAACGCAAACTCAAGGATCTTCACTGGAATCCAAATGGTAATATTTTTGTGACTCAATGCACTATTTACTTCTCCCAGGCATTCTTTTTTCCGTGATCTTGTGACGTTTTCCCACCATCCACCCCGCGACATCTTGTTAGTTGATGACACAGGGTGCACGGAACAGTGCAGACCACTGCGAGTCGGCAATTCAAAATACCACCTCACCCACCGTGACGTCATTCGCTGCTTTCGCAGCATCTGCATGTACGGAGCGTTTCGGAAGCACATACAGTCTTGGATGGGATGACTTCATGCCTTCAGTCCCATACCTGCCAGGGTGCTGAGTGAGTGGCTGAACATACTCAATGTTCATGAACTTACGAATGTCCCGAGTCTATCATCATGTTGAACTCCTCGTCACCGGGCCCCAACACTGCACAAGTCGATTGCCCTGGTATGGCTGTAATCCTGGGGCATAATTATTTGGTACACACCTTTCACGTTTTTTCCCAGTACTCGAGACATTCTAGCGAAATATTCACTGCTCCGGCAAACCTGACTCAAAAGTTCACACCCCGGTGCTAAGACAGTCACTAGTCGACTTCACAGAAAAACACATATGGCTGAAGAAATCACTGCCCCAAATTTAGTAAATTCCCACCGGCCCAAATCTTTGTACAATAATCACAGGTTTAGAGTCTGCCACCCAAAAAGACACCACCTTCGAATTCCGTCCAGATGTATTGCTAACTGTAGTAATGAAAAGTCGGTCAATAATCACAGGTTTAGAGTCTGCCACCCAAAAAGACACCACCTTCGAATTCCGTCCAGATGTATTGCTAACTGTAGTAATGAAAAGTCGGTCATTTCAAGGGCCAGGTTTCGCCGAGATCGGCCTCAGATTGCCCAGGGTTTGCCGCTCGGCATGCTCGGTTTTGATCAGTCCTCAGACCGATTTCGATCAACCCTTGACATGGTGATCTTGCCGAGATTGGAGGTACCAATCCAGGGTGCGGACAACTGATGCGCATGGTGCTGTGGGAGTTTGGATGCGGATGTCGGGAAGCGCGGTTTAGGTACTTCATGATCATGTTTGCTTTAGACAGGTGTATCTGGGGTTTTGATATATCTAAATTGAAAAGGCATTGCCGAGAACGTAATAGAGTCTATTCGAAGCTGCTTTCAAAATTCAAAATTTAAAGGTCTTCAAGTGGGGCAGTGGGGCGGTGGGTCCTAAGCGATAAGCGATTGAAACTATGTCACCAGCAAGCAATGACTGAAACACCTGGGTGATTGCTGAGGCTCGCGCCAAACTGAATATAACAAGTAAAATGAGTTGAAGAAGGACAGGAACATCCATGGTCAATTGAAAGTTGGGTGGGGGCGCATTCGGGCAGCACGTCGGGTTTATGATTTCCTGATTCGGGTTACTTCCACGGAGCCGACACCGCTCCACAGGCTTGACATCGCTTGGAATTTTCAAGATCAACACTCCAAATTTTAAAGAAAAGTGCTTTACAGCTGTTTGCAAAGCTAATGGCACTCCCGATCATTTTGTAGATAAAGAGCAAAATAAATGGGCCAGATTGCCATCCTCATTTCTCACCGATTTCTCAACCGATTTCCTTGAAACCAAGTGCGTTTGAAAGCAGCGATGTGGGGCTTTCAGATTGTACCCGACTCGCTAAGGAAATTAGCCACCTTGAATGACCGACAATTCGGGCTCTCTGGCTAGAACCAGATGCGCTAACGGCCATTTCTCGGTCACCAGAGGGCCAATTTGCTTGTAACTGAGTGTTTCTTGGAGCTGAAATTGCAGCAGTCATTTTTATCTTGTTTTAAAATGAAACACACATGGCTGGCACCCGCTAGAATGGAATTACCGGCCAGGGCTTAGAATTCATTCCTGGCAGGTTGTTTCAAAGTAGAACCAAAATGTAACATATTTGAGAGGTATGCCTTGATCTCTTCATCTGAATGAGTCCAGAGTCATAGAAGTCGATTCAGAATTGAGTGCACACTGTCCAGTTGAAGTGTCGACAGCTCACCCATAACACGAATTTTAGGGTACCTGTATTCTCCGATTTACCTAGGGCGAGGGATACAACCTGAAAGCCCCACATCGCCGCTTTCAAACGCACTTGGCTTCAAGGAAATCGGTTGAGAAATCGGTGAGAAATGAGGATGGCAATCTGGCTCATTTATTTTGCTCTTTAATCACAAAATGATCAGGAGTGCCATTAACTTTGCAAACAGCTGTAAAAACAGCTTCGAATAGACTCTAATAGGGAGTTTTGAATATTTCTTAAGCCCGCACAGTGAGAACGAACAATTATCGACATCTGCCAACCTAGCCAGAGGCTATGCATGGCTTCCGGACCGCAATTCAAACTCTGCCACTATCTGGTTGCCGGTATCTGACACTTCATTTCCATCAGTATCGAGCCGCACTTATGACTGACATGTGAACCGGAATAGCACCGGATCCGAGTCTGAGCGATCAGACATGGGTGCACAATTATGCCTTTTCAGGACTTAAGTCCACAGTGCCTATTAATGAGCCTTTATTCCTTTATTTGAGAGGTTCAAACATCTATCAGCGGAGTTAAGGAGGCTCCGGAGTCTTAGAGAGGTAAACATCTGATGTGCGTTATGTGCGCAATACCATCGGCATACAAGATAAATACCTACATGTCTCGAGCCCTATGAACCCCCTCCCAAGATGCCCCCCAACCTACTGTTGCCACAATTCGACTGAACAACATTACAACATGTTTGAATGTCACCATATGCACTCTGGAAACCCTTGCCAGCAGTTTGAAGAGCCCCCTCTTGACGGCCATGGCTAATACAACCCAGTCTGTCTTGAAAAATATGCAGGTACATTGCCAGTGAATCTGCTGCAACCATAAATCTCAGTCAGTCATGACAGACAGTTAAACAAAATAAGAATGAATGTAGCCAATTGATGGAGCAGACTTATGAGTTGCTCAATGCAATTCTAATTGTTCACATCAAGTCAGATACAGGAGGACAACTGCCACCAAGTGTGTTGACTCACATTGGAAAGTTCACAGAGTATGTTGCTTGCCTTGGAAATAAAAAACTCTGTTTGGTATTGACTACTGCTATTAGGACTCTCCACAAAATCCACATGTTTGTTGAAGCTCAACAGAATGGCAGCAGGGTCAAGAAGTTTTTCCGTCAAGGCGAGATGAGCACACTGCTCAAGGATTGCAAGGCAGGATTGCAACAAGGATTTGAGATTTTTCAGGTGTGGCATTTGGTTGGTGAATCAACCACTCAATTAATAATGTAATATGTAGGTCTCAATGGTCAATCATATGAAGGACATTACACAGATGCAAGAAGATGCAGAAAAGCGAAAAAAAGAAGTGCTTGACATGATTGAAGCTCTGTTGGACACAACCAGTTCAGATGGAGCATCCTCTGTATGAAGATTCTATGCCTCTAAAGGAATCAAGTAATAAATGTTGCACAGATCAGCGGGCTTTATTCGGACTCTCATAATAGGTCAGTTTCTGTTGTCTCTGAATGATATCTTTTGTATCTGACATATATTCAAGCTCCAACTCAATCTCTATGCTACCATCAGAACCCAAGATATTCCATGGACGAGACTCAGAGCTTTCAGACATTCTTCACCTTTTCAGCCAAGGAACACCCAGGATTGCCATTTTGGGTGCAGGTGGAATGGGAAAGACCACTCTTGCAAGAGCCATAATCCATCATACAGAAATTATCCAGAGATATAATGAGCAGCGGTTCTTCATTGCTTGTGATTCTGCAGCAACCCAAGTGGAACTTGCTGCTCTCATAGGAGCTCATGTTGGACTGAAGCCAGGAAAAGACCTTACACACCCTGTCATCCAATACTTCTCTAGCAACTCAAAATCTCTCCTGATTCTGGATAATCTTGAGACATGGTGGGAGCCAGCTGAGTCCCGAAGCAAAATAGAGGAATTTCTGTCACTCCTCACAGGTGTGGATCATCTTGCATTGGTGGTAGGTCTCAAGGATTTTTCACCTCTGCTTTGAACACTGTCCTTGTCAAGTCCTAGACTCAATCCCCATTCAAAGGATCTGCTGAGCCTCCTGTCAATGCTTCCTGATGGTCTTTCAGATGTTGAGCTGGTGCAGAGCAAGTTCCCAATTGATAATATCCTGAGTTGCAAAGCAGCATTGGTTGGTACCACCTTAGCATACAGTGATGAACACAAACGGCTAAAAGTATTGGTACCTATCAGAGAGTATATGCAGAAGATCCAGCCACCTGGAGATTGCCTCATTCAACCTCTCCTCAAACATTTCCAGGAATTACTCGAGTTTTACATGGAATACCGAGGAAATGAATCAAGTTCTAGCACAGTTGCTCGAGTATTATCAAACTACTCAAACATACAAAATGTCCTTCAGAATGGGTTGCAACAGAGTCATCCAGACCTAGTGAACAGTATTTACTGCGCATACTATCTGAATAATTTTAGTCAACACATTGGGCAAGGATCTACTTCTCTCCTTCAACAGATTCAGAACCTCCTTCCACACCCATGTGACCATCATCTCGAAGCTTACTTTATTACTGAGTGCCTTGATTCATGGCATTTGAATATTTTAAATGCACATACTTTGGTGTCTGAAACTTTGGACCACTTCAAGGAGTTTGATGACCCAGATCTTAAATGTAGGCTCCCTGATTAATACTGGTTGTTGGCACTCACATGAATTCACACAGGCAGATTCTATAACTCTTTGGCAAACTATTATCGAATTAAGGGTGATATATCCTCTGCCAAAAAATCTGGTGAAACTGCTATATCTTTAGCACTTTCAACTGGGAACGCCAAATGGCACTCACAAGGATTGTACAACCTTGCATGGGTTGAATGGAACATTGGTGATTACTCTGTAGCTCAAGTGCATGCAAATGAGGCCCAGAGACTAGCCATCATTTCTGCAGATTTATACAGAGAAGCACAGGCACTCCATATTGAGGCTATTTGCTGCTATACATTGGGGAACTACACAAAAGCCATGTTTCTCTGTATTAGGGCAAGAGAGCTCTTAGGATTTTGTGGCATGTCCCATGGAAACTTAGACCATGCCATCATGAATGCTCAGGCAGAAATCCATCGGTTCAAATCAGAATATGTTGAGGCTTGCAGTATCCATAATACTATTCTTGAAGGAATCACTATGCAGGATCCCTACGGTTATGGCCGTACTTCACTCAATATTGCTGAAATTGATGTGATCATTGGTGCTCCAAAGAATGATGTGCAGAGGAATTGTGACAGAGCCAGAAAAATGTTGGACACTGTGGGTGATACTGAGGGAGTGGCAATTTGTGATATTATTCTTGCAGATGTCCACATGAGCAAGGGAAATTCATTGGCAGCAAAGAGAATCCTTGAAAGGTGTCTCAAAGTGACTCTAGAATACTCCCAAATCCAAACTTATTGTCTGGAGCGGCTTGGTGATGCCAGTTCCTGGGGTGGTTCAGAACAGATGTCCAGCTGGACAACAGTGTTTCTTGTACATGCTCTCAAAAGAAAAGAGAAACTTGGAACCTACAAGGCACTTCAATTCCTTGGAGATGTCTTTCTTTCCCAGAATGATGAGCATACAGCCACCAATTTGTTCACAGTTGCTCTGGAGGGATTTACCCAGATGGATGTCCATCGCAGCAGAGCTGAATGCATGCTCCGATTCGGAGACATTTCTCTGGGACATGGCGACCTGCTCAAGGCAGTGGAGTTTTGGGAGAGAGCAAGACCCCTGTTTGAACGTTCCTCGCAGGCCAAACAGGTTCAGCATATTGATCAAAGGGTTGCCAATATCAGCAAAGATGTGCTGGAGCAACACAGAAACAACTTGGCTCATCTGGCAGAGCTCAGTGCACCAGCTGGGACTATTGAGGAACTGGAGGAGGATCTATCTGATGTCGAAGACCTGGATCAGATGGACATGGGTGAAGTGAAAGAGCTTGGTTTGATTGCAGCCTGACGCTTGCAGGAATTGTGTACCTTTTTGTTGATGATTTTCTATGTTGTTATTTATGGTTACTGATTCGCTACATGCTTCCCTGTGGTTTGGTTTGAAATGAATGAGAATATTTATTTATTTAATAAGAGACTTGGGCGTAATGTGATCTTAGGAAAATAATGTTCAGTATTTAGGCAAAAACACAGAAGGCAGAGTCGAGCTTGATCTAATTTTTTTTCCACAATACAACAAAAAAAAGCCAGAATATATTCCGCATATCCATTGGGAGGTTCAAATCCTGCTTCTTCTTGCAAACTTCGGAAACTCATCCTTCTAATTGAAGCAAGGTGATCACCATGATCACAGAAGTTTCTTGGTTTTATTCCTTTCCTTTGAGGTGCAGTTACAAAGAGTGTAATTCCGAGTGAGAAAGATGGAATGCAGGTTGAACATTGTTAGATATTTGATCATCTAGGTATTCACTCTCATCGGAATGAGATGGAACAGAAAATAAAGAAAAACGACTCACGCTATTCCCCTGGGAGGCTGAGGGACTCCCTGCTCCCCTCCCAAAAACAAACAAAGCAAGCTGAATACTTGACATGGAATTTAGGTTGAATTTTCATTGGAGATTGATCTGTGTCCCTCACTCCTGTTGTCACTGGCAATTCATCTACACTGATCACCACTATTCAAATACTTGCACCAATCTATTGTGAGACTGAGGACAGAATAAATAAATGAAACATAGATTATACAGTAAACCCACAAAGTACCCCACAACAACAGGGCTTCATTCCCACTTTTTAGATTTCATCCATTCGGAAGTGCATGTCGATGTAGATTCAGCATTGAATCCAATGAAACTGCTTGGTGGATTTTGAGATATGAATTTTAGATGGTCCAGACCGAAACCTGTGCAAGTACAATCTTGAAGGACAACCTGGGGCTCAAACCCGGAAACAGCAACCAGCAGGCCCTCCACATTGTTTTGTGGACCACTCACTGCCAACAAATGCCGAGGAGGGATTCGAACCCCCTCTTTTCTCATTGTAGATGATCTCTGCACCACATACAACATGAGTGACTGGTCCACAGGTTTCCTGCCTGCATATCAGAACACAAAATACAGGGATTGGGAAGGGAAGAAAAAAAAAATGACATCCTATTGAAATGCACATGCTGCTGGCGGGACTCGACCTCATTGGACTTCCTTTGCATATTGGCTATACGTATGAGGTGACTGGCCATTAGTCCACAGAGGCTTGGGGGTTGTATGTACAGTATGATTGAAATGGGGTGAGAACCTATGCAGGCTCCTTGAGCCCTGTCTTGTTTGAGGTGCAGTGTAAGGTACAAAGAGAATTTATATATTACTGTAAGTTGAACTCTTATCGGAGTTTTTTTTTCATCTATGCACAAGAAAAAAAACTGGGTCTCGACTAAGTATTGCCCTGGGGGGAATCGAATCCCTCCTGTTACAAGAGAATTTAACCACGTAGCAGTGAACAGGGTGGTCACCGTGATCCACAGATGCTTGTTGTGATTTCAGGATTTGTGAACAATGTAGTGTCTGCATTTCGGACGCAAACACAGGAAAATTGCGAGAAATGCAGGTAGAGATATTAAAACCCCTCTATGCAAAGGTGACCTGGTTTGTTTTTTTTAGGCCCATAGGCTTCGCAGCTCTTGGTAGTACATTTTTCAAAAATTAACAAAAGAAATTCACACTGTTTTCCATCCCTCTGGTAGGAGTCGAACCCACATTTCCTCATTACTCTTTGTGTATTGACAAATATGTATGATGTGACTTGCTGTTAGTCTGCAGAGACTTTATCTTGCTTGGTAGGATATACTGTTTGGAATGAATTACCTTGAAGCCAAGGAGTCACAGCGCCATTGACCCGGATTTTCTGAAGGGAAATTGCTGACTTGAGTTTGAACACAACTCGCTTCTTTTAATTTAAATAGTTACGTGGCAAAGGAAATGTCCCCGTTGGATGCTTGGTGGAGTTCTGATGTATTTCTAAAAAAATACACCGCAGAACTTTCCGAGTCTTAAGCCTCTCCGAGGATTTGAACCCTCATCTCCTGATTTCAGCGGCATTAATCTCGTATACACGACGCGGAGACGACGTTACCCTCCACAGAGGCTTGAGATTCGGTTAACCGGAGGAGCAAAGGCGATGAGATTTGAAAGAGAAACTCAAGTTGGGTGGTCCATGCGTATGGGCTGATCGGGCCGAACCCCGCCATCATTATGATCTTGAATCGACTCCCAGCTCAGCTGCGTGAAGAATGCCTGAATCCCTCAGGATCTCCTTCCCCTTGCAACCAACAAGTGTCCAGTCTCCCAGAAGCCGGTTGCGATGACTCGTGAATGGAAGGCTTGTATGTTGCGCAAGACAGCAAGACCAGTTTGAATTTTCTCCTGCTGGTCCAGCTGGCTCGACTCGATGTGCACGCAGGTGCCTCGAAGTTCATAAGGTGTGTGCGTCTTTACGCTGCAACTGCATGCATCCGTGCTAAACTCATCGCACTAGTGCCCTGTGAGATGGTCTTTCTCGTGGCCTACGTCGCACCTTGGCTGCACTCCCACTGTCACCGCTCAACGCGCACGCTCAGGCGCATCCCCAGCACCTTCACCAGCGTAGTCCTCACTGCTCGTGTCGCCACGGTTGCCTCACTGCACACCACAACGGATTTTCTTGGCCTCCCGGACTACCATCGAGCGAGTGCCTCCACGTGCCCGGCGCCCTGCTTATGCCTACCCAGCCGCTCAGCGCTCGATGCCAGCGTCTCTCAGGGGAGTCTGGCGCGCACCACCACCTGCGTGCGTAGCCATCGCAGCGGCTGTTCTGCATCCCCATGCCGCTGTCATCGCCTCCGTGCACATTGCGGCCAGATTCTGCGAAATTCTGCTGTTACCACTCGCCGTTCTTCCCGCAGCCTCTGCCAGTACCACTAGCAGCACTTGCGGGATCCTACAGCCCGCTCTGCGGCTTATACCCCTCGCGCACCGCCTCTGTTGCCTTCCCCCTCACCACACGGTCGTTTCCTCGTGCGCTCTGCTGTGCTCGCGGCAGTATCACCCCAGCCGCTCGATACGCACCCTTGGGTGCATCATCAAGGCCGTCCATGGCACCACCAATCTCCCCAGCACCCGGGGCATCCATTCGCCTTCACTCGTGCTGCGTTCCCCAGCACGAGCATCCTAACTCCCACCGCCTCTCTGCTCGAAGCCGGCGCCCATTCCCCATGCCATACCTCCCAGTCCTCGCCCGCGCGCCCTGCTACAACCGTCTGCGCTGTCCTCGACTCCGCTGGCGCATCCCGACTATCGCGTGCACGGTGTGCTGTGTGGGCGTCTCCCTGGGCTCGAAATTGACAGCCGTCTGCTTCGAGGTACGCTCATGCAGCGTGCACCATCGCATCCGGCCCACCCATCGTCCTCAGTAACGCGTACCCGCACCGGATTCGACTGCACGCAGGTGCTCTGCGACGCAGAGCTCTTTTGCATATACTTTCACACCTCTTTCTTTTTTGCATGTTAGTTCTAATATTTGTTGACTATAATACTTCCTGTGTATTGATTCCCTTCCATGTTAACGTCGGTGCCAGAGTCTCTTTGAGAATCCAAGCTTGAAAACGAAGACTCGTGCGTGAAGTCTTGTTTACATCGGTTATTTCTGATTGCCTTCGACCTTTCACTCAAATCCCTCGGCGACGCTCCTACTTTACTCAACCCCGCAGACGTTAGCGCTGAAGTCTCACTCCCGCATTCTGCCCTCTCCAGTCGCCGCCCTGCTCTGGGATTCTCTATTTCGCGAATCGCCACACTAAATTATTTTTTGAATTCCTGGCAGTTCCTCGCTCTTTAGTATTTACTTTGCCCACCATGCGCAGACCCTGTTTTCTACCCACTGGCACCCCATGGCAATCCCTTCCCTCCATTTCTGGTCTTTACCCAATCGACCTCACGCGTATTTCGACCCCCCACGTACAAAATCAAGCCCTGACTGCCGTTTCTGGACATTCTGGCTCGGACAGGCCAGGAGGTTAGCGGCATGTATTATGGTCCAATATGAGTCGTTCCAGTGATGAGCCTCAGCATGTGCTAAGCCCCGAGCGACGTACCCGAGCTGTGCGAGATGTAGAAAGAAGACAGAGAGAGAGAGATTGACAGGAAGTGTCAATCACGGATGTTTGATCCGAGTGACTCAGATAGGAGTCATTATTCCACGGTTCCACTTCAAGTGGCCCCGCTTCAAGGCAGTGTAGTACAGTCATTTGTAGTCAGTAGTTGAGTCATTTGGACTCATTTTGGTTCTGACTCATGCTGTGCACGGACCATGTAGAATTACTATATAAACCCCCCTGTATCTTACTGTAAATAGATTGGATTTTGGTCCTTTGTTTTGTGTTAGTGTCCTCCGTCGCTCCCGGTCCTGCGTCGCCTCCGTTCTGAGTCCTCCGTCGCCCTTGTTTGAGTCCTCCGTCGCCCCCGCTTTGTATTGTAGCTATATATTTTATATATTGCTGCAGTCTTGCCGTCTCGCCCTCGTCTCGTTTAGTTGCAGCGTTAACCTGTTGCAAGTCCGCTTAGTCTCCATCCCCACCGTAGCCGTTCCTCCGCCGCCTCCGTTTTAGTTGGGATTCGCCCCTTTCCCGCGCTTCCAACCCTCTCGCCTAGTTATCCCCTTTGTTTCTCCTTAGGGTGTTTGAACGAAGTCAAAGTCCTCGCTTTTTACAACCAGTTCTTCGGTCCGCTTTATTGAGTTTGTTTGGGTTCTTTGCTCCTGACTTCCTTACACGCTCATAGACACCGAAGACCTATCACCAGGTACGTCGAAATCAATCTAAGCGTCAGCGACCACCAAATTAACACAACTGACGGCAGTGCACAGAAAGTTCATGAGTAACTATCCTTTGAAACACAATTCGGAGGCACGGTCTATCTGTAAATATTACCTTGATCTCGATTTGGATGGCGTTCTGCGCAAACTACGGGTAGATGCTCCGCAGCAGCGTCCAATAGAAGGTGTGGTACAGCACCAGAAGGTTGACGCCAGGTTTTTAAACCTTTGCAGAGCTACCCCGCCTTTCTGACCCTCGCAGCTCGGAGCGTCATTTGACGCATGATTGATGGATTCTATCTTTATATTCACCCGTAATCCGGCGCTGACCAGTGATTAGACGACCTACAGGCGCAATTCATTCAAACGGAGCGGCAACTGTCGCAGGTACAGCAGTGTACAGATTCCGCTCGGTCTACGATCATCGAGAAGAGGTTGGTACAGTTAACTATCTCGAAATGCATATGGTCGGGCGCTCTGCCAAAGTCCTCGGAAGGCCATGCATTGTCAGATATATGCATTATGAGGCAGGATTTTGGGTGTGAACGAGGCATTTGTTCCAACCAGATTTCTATGCATTGTGAGATTTTTTGGCAGGTATGCATTGTTATATCATGCATTGTGAGATAGTCAACTGTATGGTTTTGGTGTCAATGCACCTTTCCTTATGTTAGTTATTTGGACGACGCAGAGCCGGCTCCAAGACGATCCCAGGAAAAGATTCCCATGGCGCGGTCGTTCTAGAAGGTGAGGTCGTGAATTTCAAGCACCCCGACCTGCACCTATCTTTTCTAGGACATGTACCTGATCCCGAAGAAGACCTGCAGGGTAAATATTCAATTTGATACTGTATTGTTAATTCGCCTGAACTCCAGCTGCTATGCCCCGCCGGCATCATTCGTCCTTCGTCGACTACCGTTCATCGTCGATGTTAAGGTAGGCTTCGGCCCGTCTCACATGGCGATGCGTTTCATTCACGTTTCCGGCACAGAACGCATACACAACAAATTGTCGGCGCATCAAGCGTGAACAATCATATGACACTATGCCAGCCAACCTGCATTTAAACTTGCAAGGAAGAACAGTTTTTCGCACCTCCAGTGTGCGTCTTCTGTACACGATCCTTTTACCATCGGGCCCAGAGTGTCCTGAAGGTCAAGGCCAACCTATCGTGAGTTCTTAGCCTCAGAATCAGAAAAGGAATATGACCATTTGCTGCAGGGCCTGCGAACATCATGTATTCGCCTCGAGCCCTACCATTCGTGTTTCACTGCCCATATTCTGCTGCCTCCGCATTTTTCTCGTCGTTCACACCCTCCATGTGCGCCAGCCTCTCGTTGCACCCGCTCACAACGGTGAGTTCGGCCGCAGAACAGTGTCTCAATATTTAAATGCGGTACGCGTGTGGGTATATCCACCCCTCTCAAACCCTCCTTCCTTGTGTGTAAAGTCGCCACGCGCTATGTTCTTTGCGTGCTCACCTTCATCCCCAAGTACTTATCACGTACACTGCGTATGTTCTCGGGACATCGGCGCAGATCCCCTAAAATATACACCCTGAGCTGCCGGCTTCAGCGCTCTGTCAAACCACATACATTCTGCGCAGACGTGAATCCACGCCTCGTCGCGGTTGTGGCTTGGCAGAGCGTCGTGCCTATTGGCTTCTGCGCTGGGGGTGTGCATACTCGGCTGCTCCACCGAGAATTTTCTTTTCTTCTTCCTACTCATCGTATCATGGCCCTGAACTACCTGCGCGAATCTCACCGCTGCGCATCCTTTTAACGACGTACACCTGCGGATTCAATTATATTCGCCCAACTCCTCGTGGTGCGTCCAAATTATATGTTCGTGTTCCTGCTTTCTCAGTTAATTACTTGAAAGTTGTAACTTGTATCTGCTGGTCCTCCAATTTCGATTCTTGCTCCAACCACAGGCTGTCATTTCGCTCGGTCGCACATCAAAAATATTGGTCGCGGTATGCTATCTCTTGAATTCAGCCGGCCGCTGATTATTCAGGCGCGCAACAAATTCGCCGTTCCCGTCTTGGCATTGTAACCTCCGCCTTGTCATTGTCATGGACTCCCTGAACGAAATATACCGATTCTTATCGGGTGTTTGTTCCGCTGTGGAATCTGTGTTGTTGGCTACATTTCGACGCCACCGATTAGTCGCCACAGGTTTCTGTGGACTTTATATTTTTACTGCGGAACCCCGATGATCGTATTCCTGGGCAATCATTGAATGAAACTCACGTTTGGCGCCTTAATTGGCCGCTCGCCCAAGGATGATTCTGAAACTGGTCGTAAAATATTCTGCGCAAATAAACTATATCAACCACAACCTCGAGCTCGGAGTACTTATGGTACATTCTTTTGTGCGCGCACCACCGCCCGGGGTTCTGCGCGTATCTACATCACTTGTTCGTTTGTCGACGTCGTTTAGTGAGATCAGAATGACTCTCTTGAACTAAGGCAGTATCGAGTGTAAGTTTGTGTTGACACTCACAATTCTTCAGAAAAATCTGAAGACAGCCACGCAAATGTTAAGCCTTGCATACCGGGACCGATATTCCATTGCGCATCCCTGAATCTCGAATTCGGGACTACTGGCACCGACGAGCGGGATCTGTGTAATAAAAGGAACGTTGCAAAAGAGTTTTTCATGACCTCATCCCCAATCGAACAAGGGTCTGCTCGACCGAACTAAGACCCATCTAGCGAGATTTATGCAAGTTCCAGCATCATAGATCTTGGTTGGATCTGAAGCAGAATGGCTAGGTTCCGCAGCCCAAGACAGGGATGGAAACCCCACAAGGGCCAGTCACGTTGCAATTGTAGGCTGGATTGGGCTTCTGCGAAAATTCAACCGGAACACACCGAGCCCTCGCAATTATGTGCTATCCACGGGATACGTACACCGAAACACTTGGCTATTATACTCGGCTCGAGTTACGAGATAAATACTTGTGAGAGGAAAAAGGTGCAAGAATGACAAAAAAGCACGGAACATTGTGTGAGTTCTCACCGGCTCCACCCTCGCCCCTTTCAATTTTGAACTTATTAGCCTCGACCGAAAGATTTCTGGAAATGATTTCGCCGGACACAACGTTGAAAGGCCCCCCACAAGTCTTGCATCGATTTGTGCAACATCGTCGGCTTGGGACGACCGTTCAAAAAGTGGACGAGCCATCGTCCAAAGCTCCGGAGCATATGAAAAATTCCGGTTCATTCTGGCAAGATCTCCGAGACGCAACAAGCATGGGCCTTCGATGAATCCGTGTGAATCCATGCAAAGCCACCGTAAACAGGGTGTGTGCAGTACCATCATCTCCATGGGCAATAAAGAGACAGAGAAGGGCTTTGCGAAGTGCCAATTTCTCTCGTGACTTCTGTTCATGGCTTAAAACACCGCTGGCCATGTCGGTGCACACTCGAGAGTATGCCTACGCCTTGTGTCTGCAAGTCTCTCGAGACAGAAAGTCACAACTTGATTCACTGCGTTCAAGGTCCCCCTAGACTTACCATCTGGCAAGGTCCCTATGCTTAGCTGGGCAGACCACATCTGTCTAGGGGCCTACACAATCTCTGTGTAGCTCTGTCTAGTTCTGTGTAGCTCTGCGTAGATGTGCGTAGGTCTACCAAGGTATGTATATGTCAGGCTAGGTCTGCCTAGCTTCCTAGACTCACCTTCTCGGAATACAGTTGGAAGTGTTTGAAAAGTTAATTTTTGGTTGAATAAACATGGGACTGACCCCAGTGTAGTTGGGTAGAGATGAATTTAGGTACCTGCACTGCTATACACACATTTACAGACTGAGGCTAGGGGGGCCTTGAACGCAGTGATTTTCTCTCCCCCAGGTTAAATTCAGACATTCCTGGAATAATTGCATTGCCGAAGTCTGCCAAAATCATTTTACAGACGATAACTCCAGGGCAATAGTTGCCGGCGCTGAATATCTTCTTGGCTTGGTTGAGGTCTGCCTCAACATCCTCCTTGGCTGCCCCAATCATCACACTGCTGTCCGCGATGTTGATAAATACGAGACCACTGTACTAAATTCAGTATTGCTGCTTCTGGCTTCAGTATATTCCGATTTCATGAACCTCTGCTCTGGACATTTTGATATAGCCATCAAGGCCACCTCCAGACATGCCACAAATTGCGAGAATCTCTGCTGCCCCCCAGAACTGCACTGCACTGTTTCTTGACCGGAGTATTAGTGATCTGTTATTCTGTTGTAGCCTCTGCACTTTTCAATACAAGATGAAGAAATTGTACCCATTCAGTCATCGGAGACTGAAATAAAAACTGTAATTGGAGTTGCTGGACAGTCTGTAAGAGCCTCAACTGCGATCTGAACTCAAGACAGCCTGTGGTCCGTCAATAGCCTGAGACTCCCACTACTAATATTTCAACAGCATTTCATTGTAGGTTTGCTCACAGGGGTGCCTCCTTGGGTCCTTGGACTGACTGCATTTCTTCACCTGAACCAAGTTCCAACAACCGAATTACAGTAACTCTCATATCTCACCGTACTCTTCACCATGGGTAAATTATCGTGCATATCGTGAACATGTGCTCATCACGAAACCGTGAAACCACGAGAAAGGCTTGACCACTGGTATTAATAGTATACTTCCTGAGAAACTTGAACGACAATCACTGCGTTCAGCGGGTTTCTAGCCACGCGCCGCCTTGCCCGACCTAGCCGGCCGCGTTTAGGTAGCCGGCCAAGCCACATCTGGCTAGCCGCGCTAGCGGCACCTCACCACAGCTAGCCAGAGCTCCCCGCAACTAGTCAGCACCTCTGGCTACCTCCAGCCTCTCGTTCACATCATAGTGCTCCTGATATTAACTATCACAGACATGAGAAACTGGGTGGCGGTTGAGCACTTTTAGTCGAGCATAATGTCTCGGCAAATGGAAGCGGAGTTGGATCGGCAGACGGCATTCCCATGACAACCACTATTTGAGGAGTGAATGATAGCTTTTGTGTGGCGAGCCCAAGTGCCTACGGCTACCCAAACCCTGGCTAGGTGGTCTAACCACCGGCTCGCAGAAGCTACCGGCGAAGTGGCGAGCCGGCTCTGGCTAGCGGTATAGCCAGACATAGCCGAAGCATAGCCACAGCTAGCCGGCAGCTCGCAGAAGCTAGCCAGGGCCTCGGCTATCAAGCCGCTGAATGCAGGGGGGGGGGGGGGGATTTATTATACTCGCGTGGTCCACAGGCTGAACAACGAGTTTACGGAAGACAAACAAGTAGTACTGTAACGGGTGGTTATCCTCACAGAATTCTACAAGATGCCAACCAAGCACAACATCATTCCAGGGGTTCGATCACACAAGACGCTGGCAAACCGTGGACTGGCCGGCCGTTGGAATGGCTGGACCTCCGGTTAGAACCTCGTGGGACCTGACCATAAGCGGAGTGCGCAAGTGTACGGGAGGAGTCCCCTCCTCCCAGGTAAAAATCCCCGGTGTCCACCAGTCCATTATGCAGTGAATTGATGCGAAGTTCCTTCTACTGAAAGTTTGACTTCTTGCTCGAATCATTTACATACTTGCGTGAAACATGTTCAGCCTCGAGTAGAGATTTCCACCTCGCTGCTGAGCTGTGCACTACGTCCGATCTTCGTGTACTTGGCTTGGCGAAGAAACTGGTTTTGGTTTGTTTGGCCAAGCGTAATGTAATTACGGGCCGACCCACAATAGATTGTACGCCGGATACACAATATCAGAGCCACTAGGTTGTCTTTGAATCTGCGCCGTGGGTGAACTCAAGCTTAAGATACGGAAGGGATACTGTGAAAGAGTCACTTCAACTCAAAACGAACTGACTCGAATATTCGCTATCGGATGAGGGTTCGAGATACTTGGATCTATATATATTCAACCATGACCTCGTGTGTACCGTATTATCTGTGACTGGGTACCCGGCCACCTTAGCAGTTTGAGGAGTTTTGAACGCGAAAGCATCGAGTTACCAAGGGCTTTAGGACCTCATAACGAAGGCTAGGATCTTAGGAATGAGATGTATCAACACACAATACATTTGGTAACAATTTCGTGGCTCAGTGAATATTTTGCCGGGGCAAGTCCCAAAGCGGCAAAAACTAGGTATCCGGCCAGGGACGCATGCACCAACTAATACGAGAGCAAAGTGTTTGAAACATGACGGAATATTAGCAGTGCGTATGAAATGTTGTCCTGCATAGGCAATGGGCATGGTGAAACTGGCCAAAGGATCTGGATCGCATACCCCTTCTGATGCAGATTTCGATATTTTGACAATATTTCACCAATATTTGAGGTTATTGCAACAGCCACTAGATCAGATTTTGACAGGATGGGCATCTAGGGGTAGCCAGGTGTCGTGTGGTCAGAATGAGCAGCAGAAGTCGTGAAACGATGAAGCGGTTGTCGAGAAAAAGACGGCTGACCAATAAGGAAACCGTGTTCGGGATTACCCGCCAATCAGAGATCTGGCACAGCATCACGTCAATCTGATCAAATGGGCTCAAATCTGGTTTTTGGGGTCGTATGTGTCTATTTTCCACTATACAACTCGAACTTTGCCCAAAAATCAATCTACCAGTGCTACAGGACCCAAGTGGCCGGATAGCTAGTCTGGCCGGATAGGCAGTCGCAGATAATACCGGACACCAGGCATGATCTTCATCACTGTGACAATTGAGGGTGGCGATTAAAATGATTTGGATTTGTTTGATAGAGTCAAGTTCCAACTGTGACAGTGCAGCAGAGGCAACCAACACACTTTGGGAATCAATTTGAATAATGTTAGCCTGAGAAATAGTCTGTTATTTTTGCGTCGTGGTTAGAGCCGTGGAAACATAACCACATTCCGCACAAGGATATCTTGAGCGAAAGAATAAAAGAATAGAAGATCTTGAGCGAAAATCGGATAGCGAGCGAGCCAGTCAGACGTGTCCATAATTCAAACTGCATTTAGTATATGGTCATTGAGTAAACTTGTTTGAACAAGTGAACCAAGTGAGGAGACGTTAACGCACTGAGAATGAATCATCTCTGTTTCGTGGTTGGGCCCATGGATACAGGCTGCGTGTTCCCCAAAAAGATGCTATGGTGCGACAGAATAAAAGAGGGCTCAATTAGAACCTAACATTTAGACGCAGGGAGTCGAACCCCGCCAGGTTTAAAGAAAGCTCGATGTGTGCCCAGTGCCACATCCGATTCCTTGGGCTCGTCATGGCAAGTGGAATGATCTGTGTGAACAAGTCAACGCATTGGGAATAAATCATAAATTTGAATAATTGCGAGATGATTACTTGAACAGCTGATGCGGTCGAGGCCCGAGGTTGAGAAAATACCGAGCGAAAAAAGGCTGCGGGTCCGAAGGCACGGAATCAAGGAGGAATACAAGTTAAATGTGTTTTGTTCAATCGGAATCATTTCTATTCAAGTTGTGATGGGGCAGGCTTTTTTTATTTATTGTGGTTGCATGGACCCACAACTGAGAGACTCGGGTGTGAATATGTATGGAATTGAGATTTGGGACTTGGTTGCGTGGAGTTGTGAGACGAAATAAAAATAGATCTGAAGTCGGAGTCAACACGCTGAGGGAACAGAAGGGGAGAGGTGTAAGTTTGTGTATACATGTAAACCAGGGTCAAGGATGTATGATAGAGGCACTGTAACGAGTTGTATGACCTGCTGTAAATGTCGATGTATGTACATACTTACAAGCTGAATGTGTATAGCGGCCGAGGTGCTTGAATCTGGTGCTATCCAGTCCTTGATGCCTGTTGAGTTGATTGAAGTAATGTTGTGTTGTTCACTTGGCCTCTACTCGATTCACTGCAATGAGGATATATTGTTTGAATCCACCCCTAAAATATCAGTAAAATCTGACTCTATGACGACTTTAAGTAAAAATCTCCCCTCACAAAATCTAGGTCATTTGAACATGCCTAGATGCCGGTAGATTGAATTGGCCCCCAAACCCAGCTCACCAGCTAGATAATGTTTTTGCGATTTTTTTTCTATCACTAATTGTGTGCGAATTACGTCAAATTATCCACCTATGTCTCACCTCAATCCGTGCAGAACTCAGCAAGATACGGGTGAATCAGTCACGGGGATCAAAAACTACCCAAAACGGATCCACGCCTTTGGTACTGCAATTAGCTGTAAATGCTAAGCCCATTTACGCCATGCATCTGTACCCAGCTTAGACCATTGTGTGCATTGGCAGTGCATGGGAAGATATCATGGTCTCATGGCAAATATAGGTGAGCCCTCTATTGTTGAACAAGCTTCTCAGATGGAGCCCAGCACTTTTTCCCAGATCTCTCATTATAGCTGCTCATTCGATAATATCATTTGATGTGATCAAGTTCTACACCGGATATAAGTATCACATCTTCTGTGCGGGAGATGAACGGTAGCCAATAAAAGAAAATTCACATGGGCACACAGGATAAAACAGCAATGTCTCTCGAGACCCTTGATCCACCTCACAGGATGCCCCCCCAACCCACTGTCACTCAGATTCGACTGAACAACATTACAACATGTTTGACTATCAGTGCAAATACTGTGGGAATCCTTGCCAGCAGTCTGAAGAGCCCCTTGTTGGAGGCCATCTCAAATACAACTCAGTCCCTCTTGAAAAATATGCAGGTAAATTGCAATTGAGTCTGCCACAACCATGAATCTCAATCAACTGCCACAGACTGTTAGACAAAATAAGAACGAATGTACTCAATTGATAGAACAAACTTACGAGTTGCTGAATGCAATTCTGATGGTTCACATTGAGTCTGACACAGGAGGAGAATTGCCACCAAATGTGTTGACTCATATTGGAAAGTTCACAGAGTATGTTGCTTCACTTGAGGGAAAAAAACCCCTCATGCTGATGACTGTTGTCAGAACCCTCCACAAAGTCCACACATTTGTTGAAGCTCAACAGAATAGCAGCAAGGTCAAGAAATTTTCCATCAAGGTGAAATGAGCACATTGCTCAAGGATTGCAAGGCAGGATTGCAACAAGGACTTGAGATTTTTCAGGTGTGCCATCTGTTTGGTCATTCAATTACTCATTAAAGGATATGGTATGTAGGACACAATGATAAACCACATGAAGGGCCTTATAGAGATGCAAGAAGATGCAGAAAGGCGACACCAAGAAGTGCTTGACATGATTGAAGCTCTGTCAGATGCAACTAGTTCAGATGGAGCATCCTCTGTATGAAAGTTCCACTCCTCTGAGAGAATCAAATAATAAATGTTGCACAGATCAACAGGCTTTATTTGGGCTCTCATAACAGGTCAGTCTGTGCTCAGCTCTCCATCATATATCTTGTATATGACATATATTCAAGCTCCAACTCAATCTCCATGCTACCACCAGAGCCCAAGATATTCCATGGGCGAAACTCAGAGCTTTCAGACATTCTCCAACTTTTCAGTCAAGGAATACCTAGGATTGCAGTCTTGGGTGCAGGTGGAATGGGAAAGACCACTCTTGCAAGAGCCATCATCCATCATACAGAAATTACCAGAGATATAATCAGCAGCGGTTCTTCGTTGCTTGTGATTCTGCAGTAACCCAAGTGGAACTTGCTGCTCTCATAGGAGCCCATGTTGGACTGAAGCCAGGAAAAGACCTTACACACCCAGTGATCCAATACTTCTCCAGCAGCTCAGACTGTCTCCTCGTTCTGGACAATCTTGAGACATTATGGGAGCCAGTTGAGTCCCGAGGCAAAATAGAGGAATTTCTGTCACTCCTCACAGGTGTGGATCATCTTGCATTGGTGGTAGGTCCCCATAATTTTGTCACCTAGATGATCAACTTACACAAATTAGATCACAATGCGAGGAGCAGAACGGCCTGCCAAAGTAGCATGGACTCATCCATTTTTGCCAGCTCTCAAGCCCTTGGAACAGGATGCAGCACGACAAACATTTATAGATATTGCAGACAGCACACATGATCCAAAAGAGGTTGACAAGGTCCTCTCTCTGACAGACAATATGCCTCTTGCAATCAGTCTCATAGCTCATTTGGTTGACTCTGAGGGCTGCTCTCATGTATTATCCCACTGGGAGGAGGAGAAAACATCCTTGATCTCAGATGGATATGACAGAACATCCAACTTGGACTTGTCAATTTCACTGTCCTTGTCAAGTCCTAGACTCAATCCCCATTCAAAGGATCTGCTGAGCCTCCTGTCAATGCTCCCTGATGGTCTTTCAGATGTTGAGCTGGTGCAGAGCAAGCTCCCAATTGATAATATCCTGGGTTGCAAAGCAGCATTGGTTGGTACCACCTTAGCCTATAGCAATGAACACAAGCGGCTGAAAGCATTGGTCCCCATTAGAGAGTATATGCAGAAACATCAGCCCCCTGGAGATCACCTCATTCGACCTCTTCTCAAACATTTCCAGGAATTACTCGAGTTTTACATGGAATACCGAGGAAATGAATCAAGTTCTAGCATAGTTGCTCGAGTATCATCAAACTACTCAAACATAGAAAATGTCCTTCAGAATGGGTTGCAACAGGGTCATCCAGACATAGTGAATAGCATTTACTGTGTATGCTATCTGAATAGATTTAGCCAACTCATGGGACAAGGACCTATTTCTTTGCTTCAACAGATTCACAATGTCCTTCCAAGCCCATGTGACCATCACCTCGAGGCCTATGTTATTACAGAGTGGCTCAGCTCGTGGACTTTTAATTCCATTTCCAATCCTGATACACTAGCTTCCAATGCCCTGGAACACTTTGAAGAGTTTGATGACCCAGAACTTAAAGGTATGCTCCATAAATCCCAGTTGTTGACACTCATATGAATTCACACAGGCAGATTCTATAATACCTTGGCATACTATTATCAGAAAAAGGCGGATGTGTCCTCTGGCACAAAAATTTCTAAAGCTGCTATATCTTTAGCACTTTCGACTGGGAACACCAAAATGCATTCAGAAGTATTGCACAATCTTGCATGGGTTCAATGGCACCTTGGTGACTACTTTGCAGCTCAAATGCATGCAAATGAGGCCCAGAGACTAGCCGTAATTTCTGCGGATTTATTCAGAGAAGCACAGGCACTCAATATTGAAGCTATTTGCTGCTATACACTTGGGACCTACACAAAAGCCATGTCTCTCTGCATCAGGGCAAGAGACCTCGTAGGTCTTTGTGGCATGTCCCGTGGAAATTTAAACCATAGCATTATGACCACTCAGGCGGAAATCCACAAGCATAAATCAGAATATGTTGAGGCTCGTAGTATTCACACTTTGATTCTTGAAGAAGCCTCTATACAGGACCCCTACAGTTATGGCCTTACTTTACTCAATGTTGCTGAAATTGATGTGATCATTTGTGCTCCAAAGAATGATGTTCAGAGGAATTGTGACAGAGCCAGAAAAATGTTAGACACTGTGGGCGATGTTGTGGGAGTGACAATGTGTGATACCATTCTTGCGGATCTCCACCTGAGGGAGGGAAGTTCATTGGCAGAAAAGACAATGCTTGTGAGGTGTTACAAAGCGAGTCTGGAATACTCCGGGATCCAAACTTATTGTCTGGAGCGGCTTGGTGATGCCAGTTGCTGGGGTGGTTCAGAACAGATGTCCGGCTGGACAACAGCGTTTCTTGTACATGCTCTCAAAAGAAAAGAGAAACTTGGAACCTACAAGGCACTTCAATTCCTTGGAGATGTCTTCCTTTCCCAGAACGATGAGCATACAGCCACCAATTTGTTCACAGTTGCTCTAGAGGGATTTACCCAGATGGATGTCCATTGCAGCAGAGCTGAATGCATGCTCCGATTCGGAGATATTTCTATGGGACATGGCGATCTGCTCAAGGCAGTGGAGTTTTGGGAAGCAGCTAGGCCCCTGTTTGAACGTTCCTCACAGGCCAAACAGGTTCAGCATATTGATGAAAGGGTTGCCAATATCAGCAAAGATGTGCTGGAGCAACACAGAAACAACTTGGCTCATCTGGCAGAGCTCAATGCACCGGCTGGGACTGTGGAGGAACTGGAGGATGATCTGTCTGACATTGAAGACCTGAACAAAGTGGATATGGGTGAAGGAAAAGAGCTTGGTTTGATTGTGGTCTGAGGCTTCCAGGAATTATATCTTTTTGTTGATGATTTTCTCAAGATTTTCTATGTTGTTATCTATGGTTACTGATTTGCTACATGTGTCCCTGTGGTTTGGTTTGAATGAATGAGCATATTTATTTAATAAGAAAATTGGGTGTAATTTCATCTTAAGAAGATAAGGTTCAGGCAAAACAGAAGGTAGATGTCATGATTTGGCATACTTCCAACATTTTCACTCAACTTCAACCCCGGGTATCCCGGGTTATCACAAGCATACGGAATAACCACTAGGGGGTTATTCGTAGTCGCTTGGGACGGTTGCATTCGGAATAACCAACCAGGGGTTATTCAAATGATGATCGGAACACGCGTAGGACGATTGGATTCAGGATAACCAACCAGGGGTTATTCAAACAATGATCGAGATATCAGAATAACCAACCAGGGGTTATTCAAACGACGATCGGGATACCCCGATCGCCCGTTACCAGGATCGAGCAACTGAAGACGGTCGCTATTTCATAGAAGGGACAACCATCAGTTTCATAAGATACAGTATATAAACTCAGCAGAATCTACATGTACTCTAGATTCTACCTTGTCTAATATCAAGTCTACCTTGACCTGACAACGGCGCAGCGCTCTCTCACCACGACTACGAACGACGCTCGTATTCATACCATCTCCTCCTCGAGTACTACTCGAGTTTGGTGACCAGGTGGTTACTCCACCGCCTCTTTCAAGTGTTGCGACACTCCACCTCGACGGCTACAGCCAAACTTCCCCAGTAGAGCTGGGTTGTTCAGCGCTGCCCTCTCGTTGTCGGTCGCGATCACTCTAGACCGGGTTATTCAACTATCGTCCCGGCCGGGTTATTCACTGTCCCGCCACAGCCAGGTCGACCCAGGGCTTGTCTTGACAGTAGAGTCGAGTTAGATCTAAGTGTTTTTTCCACAATGCAGCCAAAAAAAAGCACAGAATATATTCCGCATATCCATCGGGAGGTTCAAATCCTGCTTCTTCTTGCAAACTTCGGAAACTCATCCTTCTAATTGAAGCAAGGTGATCACCATGATCACAGAAGTTTCTTGGTTTTATTCCTTTCCTTTGATGTGCAGTTACAAAGAGCGTAATTCCGAGTGAGAAAGATGGAATTCAGGTTGAACTTTATTAGGGATTTGATCATCTAGGCATTCACTGTCTTCGGAATGAGATGAAACAGAAAGTAACGAAAAGCGAGTTACGCTATTCCCCTGGGAAGCTGAGGGACTCCCTGCTTCCCCCCACAAAAAAACCAAACAAACAAAGCAAGCTGAATACTTGGGATGGAATTTAGGTTGAATTTTCATTGGAGAGTGATCTGTGTCCCTCACTCCTGTTGTCACTGGCAATTCATCTGCACTAATCACCACTATTCAAATACTCGCCCCAATCTGTTGTGAGACAGAGGACAGAATAAATAAATGAAACATAGATTATACAGTAAAACCCACAAAGTACCCCACAACAACAGGGCTTCATTCCCATTTTTTAGATTTCATCCATCCGGAAGTGCATGTCGATGTAGATTCAGCATTGAATCCAATGAAACTGCTTGGTGGATTTTGAGATATGAATTTTAGATGGTCCAGACCAAAACCTGTGCAAGTGCAATCTTGAAGGACAGCCCGGGGCTCAAACTCGGAAACAGCAACCAGCAGGCCCTCCACATTGTTTTGTGGTCCACTCGCTGCCAACAAATTGTTAGAAACTGAACCGTAGTTAATTATGTATGTACTCAGTACGACGTGAAAGTACTGGGACAGTACCTGAATCGTAGTCAATTATGTATGTACTAATGTAAATGTCAGTCCAATGCACTGTCCATAGTGGATACCTGAAGCTTACCTCAGTATGACGTGAAAGTACTGAGGAAAGCTTTGTCCCGGCGCGTCTCTTTCATAATACCACGTGTCCAGTCCGATCACTCCACTGTCTCCGAGATTGCTGTGCAGCTTTGCTGCCAACACTCCTCCTCAATCCGGAGACGATGGGCCTTGAGCTGTGTACGGCTTTAGCCCCATTTCTTCCCTAAACTTCTCGAATGATGACAGCTGCAATGCTTTGGTGAACGCATCGGCAACGTTGTCGGCGGATGGCACATCGACAAAATGCACAAGTCCTCGTTGAGTGCATTCGCGGCTGTAGTGATGTTGCGTTTCGAGGTGTTTAGCGCGTTGGTGAAATGAGGGATCTTCGGTAAGTATGCACGCGCCATTATTGTCGATAAAAATTACTGTGGGGTCCCGTTGCTCTTGGTCTAGGCCTAGCAGGACGTTACGGATCCACACAGCCTCTTTCGTCGCAGGACAAGCTGCCATGTATTCGGCTTCGGTCGAGGATGTTGCCATAGTTGCCTGTTTCTTGGACATCCAAGAGATTATGCCGGATCCTAACGAGAAGCAGTACCCTGAGACTGAACGTCGTGTGTCTGGGCAGTTGGCGTAGTCAGAGTCGGTGTAGCCGATAAGCCGGGGTGTTTTGGTTCCTCCAAGTTCCAGTTCGTAATCCCTTGTTCCTTTGAGATATCTGATGACGTGAAGAGCTGCTTTCCAGTGTGTTTCCCCGTGGCCACTATTGAAACGGCTCAAGCTGCTGACTGCTTGCATGATGTCGGGACGTGTACAAATAGCGAGGTATATGAGGACTCCCACAAGCTGGCGGTATGGTTGCGTTGTGGCCTTTCGTCCCTCCTCCTCGGATTGTGGGAGGTCGCGTTTGGTGAGTCTTGTGTTCGGTGGAAGTGGTGTTTTAACTGGGTTTGCGTCTGTGCAGTTGTACTCCGCGAGAACACGGTCAATGAGGGCTTTCTGGGAGAGATAGACAGTGCGTTTTTCTCTGTCTCGTCTAATTGCCCATCCGACGATGAAGCTGGCGTTCGCACGCGAGATCTGCCATTCCGCTCCAAGCTCCTCCTCAAACCTCTGCTCCTCCTGAACGCTGCTAGCGGCCACGGTAAAGTCATCGACGTGTACTGCAACAAAGATAGTGCCTGACTCGCGTTTGCGATAGTAGATGCAGTGCTCAACGCTGAGTTGCGTGAATTCGATTGCCTTCATCCGTGAGTCCATATGCTTGTTCCACAACCGTCCGCCTTGTTTCATGCCATATAGCCCCTTCTTTAGCTCCCAAACCCAGTCTTCCTTGCCTGGTTCCTCAAAACCCTTTGGTTCCATCCAGGTGGTCTCGTCGATTGTACCGTAGAGGTAAGGTGTTTTGACGTCGATTTGCGTGAGTTCGTAGTCTAAAGTGGCTGCTAGATGGAATAGGATTCGGAGGGATTCTGCACGGGCTGTTGGTGAGGTTGTTTTCGTATAGTCCCTGCCATAGATCATTTGGTGGCCAAGGAGAACGTAACGCGCTTTGTACCGGGACACCGCACCCATAAAGTCGTGTTTCGTGCGAAAAACAAACTTCCCTTTCATGACTTTGCGGCCCTTTGGGACGGCTGAGCGAGGGACGAGGGCATAAACTCCCATGTTCTTGATTGATTCTAGTTCCTCATGCATAGCGGCTAACCATTCTTCAGCAAGTGGACTATCAAGAGCTTCTTTTGCGGGTTTAGGGTCGCTCGGGTGCTCGAGATTGAGCTGCGCATCGTCGGCTGTAAGGGCATGCAGAGCGATAGCGTCGATGAGTGCATGAGCGTCGTTCTCATTTGGTACGCGTTCTCGGTGTTTTGCCTCCCTGTTGGCCCTAACTCTTTCCCCGGCATCTTTTGCTTCCTCTACAGTGCGTCGAAGCCTCTCCTCTCTGCTCTCCCCGGGGACTCGACCAGTACGACGAGGGGTAGGATCTGCAGGCTCCTCTGGGACGGGTTCAGGGGTGCTAGGCGCCTCTTCCTGGTCGTCATCTTCGTCCTCGTCATTCACCACGAAGGGGAGATTATTTGGAGGTTCCTTCTCGGCATTTGCGATTTTTCCGGGATGTAGGGGTTTCAGGACGGTTTGGTGTGACTCGATGAATTCTATGTGGTAAGATGTGAGAACACGGCAGGAGAGTTTGTCATAGCAGATATATGCTTTCGAGTCGGTGGAGTAACCGATGAGTATGCATTCAATGGAGCGGTCGAAGATTTTTGGGTTATGCTTGTTTTGAATTAGCACGAATGCCTGGCAGCCGATTTCGCGCAAGTGAGAAAGATCAGGTTTTTCGCCATACCAAGCTTCATAAGGTGTTCTCTTGCGTTGATAGGTTGTGGGTCGCCGTTGTGCAATGTGAGCAGCCGTTTCAACGAAATAATCCCACAGATTTACAGGAGCGTTGCAGGCCGAGCACATAGTTCTGACAAGTTCAAACATGGTCCGATGACGACGTTCAACCATGCCAATGTGGGCTGAGGTATAAGGGGCTGTTGTTTGAAGTTTCGTGCCCGCTCGAGCTAACCAGTCTTTCATCTGGTGACTCTTTAGTTCCCTGTTATCAACGCGGTATATGCCCACTTCCTCACCGCATTCCTGGCGTCTCTCGTTTTCCCAGCACTGCAGCTCTTGGAAAGCTTGATCTTTCGTGCGCAGAGGTATGCACCAGGTCATATCCGTGTATTCATCAACCAATTCCATAGAGTAAAAATTCCGACACTTCGATTCTACCGCCTCTGGCCCGGTCAGATCAGCATACACCACTCCCAGTTTCCTCATCGACCTCGCGTGTTCCCTCGTCTTCGGAACCGGTGTACGGGTCTGTTTTCCGATGATACAGTGTTTACAGACTGGTGGCAGCTCCGATAGATCGACAGGCATACTTTTTGCCATTTCACCATTGGCCATCTTGCGAATAGTGGATACGCCAATGTGGCCGAGTCGGCTGTGCCAAGTTTCGAGGGTGGCGGGAGGGAGTTGGGTCGTGGCAACGTGGGCGGTGGGGTGGGAGATGATAGCGCCGTCGAGTGAGTACAGTGTCTTGCTGTGGCGGGTTCCCGTTGAAACGGTGCGCTTACAATACATTCTGAATATGCTTAGTTATAGCGTGTTGTGAAACAACACTAAAACCACACAAACAATATCTTATCACTCCCAAAAGACTAGCGCAATCCTTAGGTGAGTTCGGGTCCGGACCGTAGTATGCGGCCAGCAGGTTTGGATTGTACAGTTAACAACGAAACAAGTACTATGAGGCACTAACAAAGTCCCCGCGGCACTTCACTTGGCAAGTTACAGCAGTTATCTTTCCGCCGCGGCGTTGGATGAACGTTTGTATGAGACGGATACAAGAAGGTAGTGACTATAAAGATAGTTCTATCACTTCAGGGCAGAGTTTGTACTTGGTGTTCACAAAATATCCCCAGCAATGGCCAATTCCAATTGCTATAATGAGGCAAGCTGCTTCTTCCTTGGCAATTCTCTTTACTGCAGGACTCTCCCGTACAGCAGACCTAAACTTGTCCTCGTTTAGGAACGTTTCCTTCACTTTTATAGTAACGGCTTAAGCATTGATTGCAAAGTCCAACTAATCGATCCAACAGCTAATGACAGGACTCTCCCTGACGAGTGTGAAGGCAAAGCAGCTGACAAGTCACAACCAATTCTCAGGTGGTTAACCGTTTGAAGCTTAACTGATGAGTCCCTTGCTTGACAATTCGAGCCAACAACCAACTTCAATTTATAGACAAGTTACAAACAGAGATAGTAAACGAATCTCCGCGAAATATGCCTGAGGACACCCACGCCGATAGACGGTGTGATGAACTGGCTGTATGCGGGTTCTACAGGCTGCTTTTATAGTAATAGTACAAACGAAAGGAGATAAACTAGATATAGTAACTGAGATGTGGTGCTTGGTCATGTAGGTTCGTTCCCTCGTGGTTCTTTGTCGATCCCGCATGCTCTTGGGGCTGGGAGATCGTCGGTTTTGACCCCCCGTGGTCTATATTTGGTATATTGGCAATACCGCGGTGCCTTCCGCACCCGCAGTACGATGCCATGCCGGCCTGGGGTTGAACCCAGCCTTTTCAATATATTCCTCCTCGTGCTTGTCTTTGGTGGATCCGGCCGCAGGCAGTGCTTGGCCTGCGAGGTACCGGAGTGCCTGAATCACTGCGTGGAAGACAGATTCAAACACAGGCTGTCGGGGTCTGTCGAGGTCGCCTAGCAGACCTCGACTTGGGCTCAGTCAATATCAACAGGAATGGGGTTGACGAGACGTGCCGATGTCACATCTGCAGATCTCGGCTGATCCAGGCTAAATAATCTCGGCTGATGGTCAGCCGAGGTGTGTGTAGCTATTATGATCAGATCTCGGCAGACCTCACGTCCAAACAACGCGACACGTGTCAAGCGTTCTTCCTACCGTCACGACTCATGGCTTTCTACAACCACTTCACTCCCTCCACTGGACCTAATGACCTCCCAACAGTCCAAATTACGCCCCAGCAATATGCTTTTGCCCTTCATCAGTTCCAACTTGCTCAGCAAACGCAAATGACTGCAACAACTATCCCACCTCATCCGGCTCATTTGCCGTCACATTTTATTGACCCAACGTTACTACCATCACCCCCTATCGATGCTGAAAGACGAATCTTGAATCTTGAACGCGAAATCAAGGAAATTAAAGCCCAGAAACGTACCAATTCGGATCCCAAGGACTCGTCACCCAAGCGCCGCAGAAGAAGCCAGAAACTGTCGCCGTATATCCTCAAGGACGCAAAGAACTTGTCCTTGGAGCAGAATGATGTTAGAAAGGACCTGGTGGTGTGTCTTGTGGCTTCATTTGATTGCGCAAACTAAATTTTCACTTCCCAGCGCAAAGTACAAAAAGAACTCGCGAATTTGACTGGCATCAATGCGAGCCTTGACTCGGACCCCGATTCTGACACTGATTCTGACGTGGACCATTCTACCCCTAATGCCGCTTCAACTCTTCTCTCCTTTGACTTCACCAAAACTGTTGACCACGACACGAATTCGCAGATAATTGAGCGCGCCTCTAACCTGATTTGGATCGAACAAAATGTAATGGACGCGTGTTCCCTCTCTTCACCATCTGATACCTGTTTCCATAACAGGACCCGCAAGCGACGACATACTCTCTCCCGCACAAAAATGTGAAATTTTCGCGTGCCGATTTGGTCCATTTCGCAAAAACCAAATTCAGAAGTTGGAAACGGAAGTACAGTGCAGAGAATAATCCCGAACTCGCCGCCAGACACGCTCGACAAGCCTCAAAAGATCGTCAGGTGATGCGTCGCAAGGAGGTGCGCAGATCTCTTGTAAATGCACCTGGTTATTCACCATTACTGTTAGCTGAAGCAGAAACGACTCGGGGCGGTAAAAGAATACAAGAAGTTGCACAAGACAGATCCCGTGTGCTTACTGGAGACGGACTGGATGACTGATGAGCTTTCGACGCTGGACACAGACGATGAGGAGAAAAAAAAGGATCACCGCAAGCAGCTCGTGAAGGCGGCGCGTCTCGGATCCAGGGAACACGATGTGGCTGTATGGGAGGTTGTCCGGCCTGAGTTTCAGTCCACAGAGGTATTACTTTATACTTTATCCCTGAGCATTCAGAATCGTCCTCAACATCCACAGTGCATCAACATTAAAGATGAACTGGATCGTATTCGCAAGCAACCGAAAAAAGTCAACAAGAAGAAGAATTCTCATAGAACCACGCCTCGTGTAAATCTCGGTAACACCCACTCGCGCATTCCGACAGGCACTTTGTGGCCGTTCATGGTATCACAGGATTGGTACGACACCACTATCGCGGGGAGCCCGGAACTTGAAGAGGCGTTGATCTTGTATGCACGCAATCCGGAAGGGTTTGGAGAGGAAGGGTATGCCGGGGACGACGAGACCTGAGGCTAAAGACTTTTTTACCTGCTATTAATTCATATTGTACTCCTGTTCTTACAGAATTGTGCATTGTTCACTTAGCACGAGCGAAATCACACCGCGGTTCCCAGAAAAAAACATAAAGTGTGAATTGATATTAGCAGGACGCCTCGCTCTACTGCTGCCTATATTCAAGCGTAGAATCAGACTACTGCAACGTCCTATTAATGGATCAATATCCATGAATACGACACCAATTAATTACGAGGACGTACCCTAGTCAGACCAGCTGTAAACCACAGTTTGCGAATCGGGCCGTTTGATGTTTCGGCCTCGGTCTCAGACTCATCGAGATCAGTATCAGTGTCGGAGTCATTGTCGCCATCGGGGATCTGCTGTTTGACGTCGACGGTAAGGCGACAAGCTTGGGAAAGAATTGCATTTATTGGCACAATTCGCTTCGGACCAGGATCTGTCCGGCGAAGGTATTGAGCGTGTTCCCATGCATAAATCTCCAGTTCTGGACTGACGAAGGACGAAATCAGCATAAAAACAAGACTGAGGTGTCAGCAAAAATTACTACGGATCCCAGGTCGACATATCCACGTCGGAGCAGCGCCGCAGCCAGCGTATATCGAGGAGGTAATGGGATTGTTCGAGTCCCGGTTGTCGGTGAGTAAGGATATTATAAATTTGGCCGACGTATCTAGTACCACCTGCATCTAGCTGGATCAAGGAGCTGGATGCGTCGGTTAGGGATGCGGAGCTGGTTATTCGCCGACCATCGAGTATAAGATATTTGTGGACCTGGACGGAGCTGTGGAGGAAGTGATCACCGGGTTGGGTGATTGTAGCAGCGCGGGAAATAATGGGAACGGTGGGATACGTCATATTGTAGTACTCAAGAATATCGCGCTGAAGGCCAGATGGAAGCTCCTTGGTAACTGCCAAACCCAAGGAGAATTTGGTACCAACTGAGAGCATGATTAGTCCGAGAATAAAATCAATGTGAATACGTACGATCTGCGGAGAGCTCCTCAATCTCGCGAGTCATCGAGGCAAGAGTTCCGCGGATGTCGCCATCACTGCTCAGTATCATACGCGCATTTTCGGCGACGCACTGCTCCTCTGCAGTCAGGCTGTCCAGGCCATCCTGTTTTGCAAGTCTCTGCATCTGGAGCTCGGTCAGGTGCGGAATTCATGGGCGAAGTGAACACTCACCACTTCACGCAGATTCGCATCGCGCTGGAATTCACGGAAAAATGTCACCTCAAGCTCTCCATCGCCGTGATTATTTGTGTCGTAACTTTTGAGTAACTTGTTCAACCTTTCAAATAAAAATGTCCAGAATCCGTAGACTGGGCCGAAATCGCGAATGATTCGGAAGATGTGAGTGATATAGTGAAAGTTGGGTTTCACAAGATCCGGATGGTTCTGTCCCGAATGGTTAGTACAACTATAACACGGGGTATTTTTTTTTATAAAAAAGAAAACCTTAAAGAACCCCGCTAGATAGTCCTCAAGCAGCTGCTGAGCCCGTGGTAAAGCTTGGAGATCAATTGTACCCGCAAGCAAAATTTTGCAGCAGGCAGCGAGCTTCAGCAGAAGATCAGGATCATTCTTGAACATTCGGCTGGGTTTCGGTTGAGGAGGTGGGCCTTTGCGGTCGGTCGCAGATTCAGTACCATCTGCGATACGCTGGAGACGCGCTGCTTCCTTGTTTTTCCAACGCATTTTGGCTTTTTCGTGGTCTGCGGCCGCAATTGGCTCCCATTCGTTCCAGACATGAGGAAGCTGCGTATGTGAGCGTAGGTGTTTTATCAACAACTCGAGACTTACAATCAAAGGACCAAAAGCAAGTAACATCCCCTTCCATTCATCCGAGGTCAAATTCCCACCGGCAGGTAAACCGACTTTGCCGGGGAGCCTCGCGACCCATGAAGGCATTTCCATCTGAAATTCGAAGTGTTGAAAATCATACAGCCACGGAACACAAAAAGAAATATATACTTACGGCCTTGAGATAGTCCTGAATCTGGTCAATCTCACGTCGCTTCTTTGCCGTAGGTTTGCGCAAGGCTGCTGGTTCCCGTATCCACGCATCGAGCCATTGAGTTTTGACGACTCCTGTCAAACCTTTGAGCCATGGGAAGAAAACTACGCCCACGAGAACGTACCCAAAAAAATACAATGCATAGGGTCGATAATGATCTGGCGGACCGGATCGAAATAATAAAGCCGAGAAAATTCAAAAAATCTTGTTCCGTGACGGGCAGCAAAAGCGTCCCGCTCCTTCTTGTCGTCTTCCGGGATCTCGGCATATTCAGCCGCTTCTGCGCGATGCTGCTCGCCATCTCGAAGAGGAAACGCTAGACAATATAGTAAGCTATAAACTCGAGAATTATTCAACCCAATAACCTACCATCGACTTTCAGCCCGGCCGCTGTTTTGATATCCTTGTGGGTGATGGTGCAATAGGTACATGGAAATTTCGTTGACTTGTGGTCAGAAAATCCCCCGGCCTTGCACATGGCCGGGTGATCGCAACACACGGCAACCAGAATAACACGAACACGCCGTCCTGTAAAAGGCATGTGTCAAATTTACACTGTAATGGGTTGCGTGCGGAAAGACATACCCTTGGTATATTTTGGGGTCTGTACAAAGATGCCCTCTTCGTATAGTGCCAGGAGCTCGGTAACTACTGCTGCCATCGAGCGTTGGAACTCGTCGGCGGTTTCATCATGCGGGCCTGGTGATATCTTTGTGAGGAGAAGATTCCGCGGGCGATATCTACCGCACTCGGCAAGATGAATAAAATTGGAAAATAAATAAATGAACAAACCTGAGGTGGTTTGGAAGACCAGTAACACAAAACGATGCCGCTCCCGATGTATGTGTAGCAGCGTCTTTGGTCCTTGTGAATGAAAAGCTAAGCTGCGTCAATTTAATGAAACGTGTTGGAGAGTCTGTTTACCCGTCTTCCCCGAAACATAGTCCGATTCTCAGCTCCTCTAGGTCGGACGGTCGGGCCCGGTTTCAAAGAATTTTCGACCATCCAGACCCTTGAGCGACTGACAGATATCGCCATCCTGAATGTCCTGCATTTTTCCAGGGATGGGGTGCGGGTGAGGTACGATTCACAGGCGGCCTCATTGCCATCGCGGTTGAGAAACTCGATAATCTGTGTGGAAAGTGAGAGATACGGGGATTGCAGAACGGGACGAGGTTTTGGAGGAGGTTTGGGACGCGAGGAGGATAGTAAAGAGATTACAGTCGAGGTCGGAGCAGGAGGCGTGTTAAACAAAGGAATATGGCAGTGTGTGCACATGAGATCGGCAGGAGAAGCTTCGGGATATGCGCGACGACATTGAGGGCAGATGGCACGGATTTCAAAGTCCTCGTTCAGTCCCAATCGCTTGAATGTGGTCTTGAGTGTTACGGGAACTTTGTCTTCTGCCTTTACGAGTGCGAGACATATGAAAATGCTCCGCAAAATTTTGAGAAGAAGATCGCAAGCTCGGTGGGGAGTGTGGAAATGTAAATGCAGCCACGCGGTGGTCATGAGAATAAGCTGCCAGAACCAGTATGGCGATTCTTCTGCGAAGGTATTGCGTGGTTCCAGTGGCTTTAACTGCGATTCAGGGCTCGGAATCGTGACCGAGGCAGCTGATTGCGTAGATGAAGACGACGGTGATGTAGAGGGAGAAGGAACGGGAGCTCGAATAGGCTGGTTTGCACTCGAACTCACAGGATCGGATGTAAAATTGTCGACCATATCGACATCATGAAAAGGGGTGGGTGGACGCGGACGTGTCTCGGTGTTATCCAGTGACTCGGGCTCCATGTCTACATCCTCAGAGGCTACCGTAAGAGGTTGCGAGGGATCAGGATTTAGCTCGTCTCGCTTGGCACGTCTGCGCGACATGAAGGCACCGGCAGACATGGTCGGTACATCTTGTATATTCTGTTTGAGCTTCTCTTCGCGCTCATTGTCCAAATGGCGCTTTGCAGTAGTACGACCAATTCTTTCTGAGCCGGGACCGCATTTACTACACCCACATTCGATTAAATCGTGCTTGCGTGTCTTGGTCTGTGCAGCGCAGATAGAATCAGGATTCGACGGCCCGGGAACTCGGATGATAAGGCATGGGAGGCCACAGTGTACGCACCGAATTAGTACGGTTTGAAGTAGACGCCATGAAAGGACTTGATCGGTGGATGTAGTCGCTTAAAGCGAAGCGAAAATTTATGCAAAGTGCCAAGCCCAAGCTGACATCAGTCTAGGCTTCCGTAGGTAACATGGACAAACCTCGACAGACGTAAACTTGCTGACCTCAACAGGCTGCGAACCAGGTCTGCCAATGATACTTATGAATGGCTCAACAGGCCTCATTCCATGTATCCACCGCAAAGGTTATTCTAGGTCTGTCTAGGTATCCTCGGCTCACCTCGACAGAGCCTGTCTAGATCCGCTCTCCACGCAGTGAATCCGATCGCTAGAATCCGAATTAGGACTTGTATGTCTTTGATTTGACAGGTCGCGTCGCGCCGCGGCACCACGTGATCGTCCAATCGTTTTGGCAGTTCCCTGTCTTAGGGTAACAATGGGTATATGGTCAACCACAGCCCTGTAGCAGGCTCTGCGGTAGGCTATACACAGTTATGGGACGCCGGGCATGGCCGTGGCCGCTTTCCTCCATAATGTAACCATTAACACAACTATGTCTTTGGCAGAGAGGCGCCGTGGTGGCACCGCGGCAGCTCTCCTACGCAGTTTAATGTACCGCGCAACATGTCAAGTCTCGCTACTTCATCTATGCAGTCTCTGGGTCGCTTTTATAGGAATAAATCCCTTGAACAGGTTATAGGTGTTTATGGGTATATCTCCTTGGTAGTGTATTCAGAGTACAACACGCCGCGGCGTCACCGCGGTCGTGCTCTGAATACTACAGTCAGTAGTCGGAGCTCGCTCTGACTCTCCTTTATATCACCTAACAGAGTTCAGGTATACAGATATGTTTGTATAGCACTGAAGCTACTCTACGCCTCTTAATGATGTGTTTATAAGCGCAAAAATAGCTAGAGGACGTGCATTTGGTGTTGCGCTGTCTCACTGTTATGGTGGTGGTCTGGCTTTTAATGTCGACAATAGAGAACCCATCGTCTGCGAACAAGGTGTAGTAACCCTGGTCGACGACGCGCCCGATTGAGAGCAGACGCATGGAAGCTTGCAGAACATACAAGACGTCACAAAGGATGAAGATGCGCCCACTGTTGCTGCAGATGTGGATCTTGCCCTTGGCTATTGCTTCTATGTAAATGCCGCTGACACCCCGAATCTTCTGTGGGCTGATGGGTTGTAGCGTATCAAAGTCTTCTTTCACTGGGGAGATGTGGACTGTCGCACTGGTGTCAGCAGTGAATGGTTCGCAGTTGCTGGCTGCGACGAGCGCTGTGTGCATGTCTGGGTCCGCGAACATCGAGAAGTTGGATGTGTTGGAGTCGCGGTGAGCGTGGTACACCTTGTAAAGTTCTTCGAGCTCGGAATTCGGAGTGACTTCGTTTATAGCAGTAGCGGCGCTGTCCGCGTTGTCGTCGGCAATTGTGAAGTAGACAGTTTTGCCGCTTGCATCTTTCATGGCGAAGCGCGGCTTGCCGTCAGGCTTGGTGATCGAGGGTTTGTCCGCTTTGGACTCTTTGTCCTTGCGATGCCCCGCCCTCCGCTCGAGTACCTCCTCGCGCTTGCCCTCCATCGCGCTGCCCGCTCCCCAGCATTCGTCGGTGCGGTGCTTGCCACTGCAGGTCGAGCAGAGGCTGGTCTTGGATCCTTTGGCTGCCTGGGAGGACTTCACTGCGTGGGCTGCGTTCGCCCGCTCCTCTTCCTCGTGTGTCTTCTTTGTCTCTTCATCCCAGCGCGTTTTGGCCTTCTCGAGCGACTGGACTATGTCAGCGGGGGTGGATGTCGCGTCATCCTCGTATTTGTCGCGAACGTAACGGAGTTCGGATGAGAGGGCGTGGAGGAGGATGACGTGCGCGAGTTTATCCTCATCAAGTGTGCTGATTTCGAAGATGTGTTTGCAAATCTCGCGAATCTGCGCCGCTTTGGTGACCATTTCACCGTCGCGCTCGATGCGGATGGAGAGCACGTTGTCGAGGAGCGAGGTTTGAGTCGAGTCCTTCCGATGGTGCCGCGTCTTCAATTCGGTCCAAATGTCCGATGCGCACTTGATGCTGCGGCTGCGGAGGTAATCCTTCTCCGCATCCGAGATGTGCACGCGAATGCTGGCCTGCGCAAGGTTGTCGTTCTTTGTCCAAACAGGTAAATCGGTGTGGCCGGCTGCGGGCTTTGTGACGTCCCCCAGCACGTACTCCTGGATTCCCACGTAAAGGAAGGCGTCGAGAGCCATCTCGGCCCATCGAACATAATTCTTCTTGTCGAGGTCGAGTACGTCGAGGCCGGATATGGTTTTGGGTTTGATTGCTTCGAGCGGCATGGTTATTGAGAGTGTAGACAAAGAAAGTGTAAGGTTTTCGATGTCGGTGGGTGTTGTCATATAACGGGGGTAAGATTAAACGTCGTTTGGGTCCAACTTTCAGCAGCAATAGCCCATAACCTGTTAGAAACTGAACCGTAGTTAATTATGTATGTACTAATGTAAATGTCAGTCCAATGCACTGTCCATAGTGGATACCTGAAGCTTACCTCAGTACGACGTGAAAGTACTGAGGAAAGCTTTGTCCCGGCGCGCCTCTTTCATAATACCACGCGTCCGGTCCGATCACTCCGCTGTCTCCGAGATTGCTGTGCAGCTTTGCTGCCAACACAAATACCGAGGAGGGATTTGAACCTCTTTTCTCATTGTAGATAATCTCTGCATCACATACAAGATGGGTGACTAGTCCACAGGTTTCCTGCCTGCATATCAGAACACAAAATACCGGGATTGGGAAGGGAAGGGAAAAAAAAAATACATCCTATTGAAATGCACACGCTGCTGGTGGGACTCGAACCTACATTTCCTCATTGGACTTCCTTTGCATATTGGCTATATGTATGAGGTGACTGGCCATTAGTCCACAGAGGCTTGGGGGTTTTATGTACAGTATGGTTGAAATGGGGTGAGAACCTATGCAGGCTTCTTGAGCCCTGTCTTGTTTGAGGTGCAGTGTAAAGTACAAAGAGAATTCATATATCACTGTAAGTTGAACTCTTATCGGATATTTTTTCATCTATGCAGAAGAAGAAAAAAAACTGGGTCTTGACTAAGTATTGCCCTGGGGGGAATCGAATCCCTCCTCCTTGTTACAAGAGAATTTAACCACGTAGCAGCGAACAGGGTAGTCACCGTGATCCATAGAGGCTCCTTGTGCGATTTCAGTATTTGTGAGTAGTGTTGTGTCTGGGTTTCGGATGCAAACACATCCTGTACAGGAAAATTGCGATAAATGCAGGTAGAGGGATTCAAACCCCTGTCGAAGGAATCTGGTTTGATTTTGGTCTACAGGCATCCTGGATTATTCTAAAAAAAAGCCTCACAAAAACACGCACTCTTTTCCAGACTGGTTTGAACTGACATTTCCCCATCAGACTTTGTGTGTTGACGAATATATATGAGGTGACTTGGCGTTAGTCCTCAGCAGCTTCATCTTGCGTGGTAGGATGTGCTATTTGGGATGAATTAAATCCGAAGGCAAGGAAGGAGTCATGGTGCCAATATTAATGTTTTTCTAGAGGGAAATTGAGGTTGAACCGTGTTCTTTTAATTTGAATATTTATGTTACGAAGGCAGATCCCCCGTAATCCATTGTTGGAGGCTTGTGGCATTCTGATGTCTTTCTCGAAAAATATCTCCTCCTTGCTAAAGTCTCTGACGGGATTCGAACTCATCTCCTCGTTTCAGGCATGGGGATTTCTCTCTTACAGGCATGAAGCGACTTTGCACCCTACAGAGGCATGATGATCCGTTAACAGGAGCAGCAAAGGCGAGATTTGAACGATTGAGAGCAACTTGAGTTGAGTGGTCTGTGCGTACTGGCTTATCGGGCCAGACCTCACCATCATCCAATCATCTTGTCTTGAACCAATTCTAACCTCAGCGCTCAGCCTCCAGGCGAAGAACAACACAGGTGCTCCTCCCCCTTGTGAATACTTGTTGGCCCTGCGCCACCCCAGCTACACGCCGTGTCCGCACGTTCGCTCCCACCCACCAACCTCGTTCTGCACCGAACTCGACAAACCACAAACTGGTCTCGTGCGACTCGCAATCTACGCAGCGAGGCTCATCCAAGACCTACACCGTGAGCGGGACAGCCGTCTTACATCCCGCTGCCCCGGCATGCATTGTCCCGCCCCTCGCGCACGGTCGGGCAGCGCTGCGCATGCGCGTCATCGATGTGTCCAGGTGTCTTCCTTTCGCACCCTTACACAGGGGGCATGCCCCACCGCTTAAAAGCTATAAGCCGCAGCCGCTCATAAGCGGCGGGTAACTCGCAGGTTGCTCGCTTATTGATGGCTCGGAGAATTGGCCTCATGTTTCCCTCGTGCATATGTGTAATAAATATTGATGTGTAGTTGGTTCGAACCTGGGTAGTGGTGTTCCTTTTGAAACATTGCATTTTATTTAGCAGCAGGCTAAAAATACAAAGGAATGTTGCCTACACACCCAAAGAATTACTGAACTCTATAGGCATTTTTCTGTCTGCATCATCGACATTCTTTTGGATGTGTTGTTAGGTGCACAAGAATTTTGCTCCAAAAAACATTGACAGAGTAGCACAAGTGCGACCCACCCTGATGGCAGATGCTGTCCCCACTTTTTCTCTGGGGAAAGGAGTGAGTACCCTGCTCAATGAGTTGCCCTGGGCATCACAACGATGAGTTGCTAGCAAAGCACACAAGATTGTGAAGGTTGCAAAGATAAAAAGCCAATGTAGAGAATATGTCTACAGAGATATCAGCAATTTTTTGGATGTGTAGCCAACATTCATTTTATATTTTAGGCCACCACTAAATAAAATGCAATGTTTCAAAAGGAACACCACTACCCAGGTTCGAACCAACTACACATCAATATTTATTACACATATGCACGAGGGAAACATGAGGCCAATTCTCCGAGCCATCAATAAGCGACCAACCTGCGAGTTACCCGCTGCTTATAAGCGGCTGCGGCTTATAGCTTTTAAGCGGTGGGGCATGCCCCCTGTGTTACACTCCTTTCGTATTTCATCTTACCAAGCCAACCTTCTTACTGATACTCACATGCTTCTAGTCAGGATTCTCATCGATGTTTTCCCGCCTGCGGGATGCTCTACCTCGCATTTGCCCGCCACTCTCACCGCCATCCAATCGTCCACCTATGTCGACGCATGGGCACAGCACGACAACCGCCACTCGCTATCGCTAAGCCCCGAGACGTATGCGCATCAGGAAAAAAGCACTTGGTTATGTAGTGCTCGGTAGCCAAAATACCTGTGGTAGCCCCGTAGGCAAGTCCCCCTTTATGGTAGCCCCGTAGCCACGTGCCGTGGTCTGATAGCTCCTGGTAGCACCCGGTAGCTCTCGCGCATGGGCTCCCGTAGCGTCTCGTAGCAGTCTCGTAGCACCTGATAGCTCTACGGTCATTCTTAGTAGAGCTCAGTAGAGCAGTATACCAATTAATAGTGAGTAGTAGTCACCCATAAAATGACGCGAACGATATGCATTCAAACTACATAAAGACATAAAATTGCTCTAAGCAACATACCAGGCTGCTGCATCCCTCTGTACAAGCCCAGAATACTCGCACATAGCTGCAGACGGCTTTGAGTTGATACATAAACACCAAAATCAGAACCGGTGAAAGAGGAGTGAAAGGAACTCACCCGATGATCCCACGCACATCCTTGATTCGGAGCAACGCCGATTCTGAGGTGGATGGATGAGTCAGAAATGTCACAAAGAAATGAAAACTCACGCGTGATGGCCGGCGGTCTACGACAGAAAATGCTGCGCAAACATGGCGGTAATGGGAAGAACCGGTGGGATAAACCCGAATCAAGACCAGATTGGAAGACCCTTGAGGAAGGAGAGCCATTGAGGTAACTTGCATTGCAGCCATATTGCGAGCGATAATCTTGAAACAATCTTGCGGTAATCTTGCATGGATCTTGCAACAATCTGAGAGCATTTTAGAGAGCAATATGGAGGGTGATTGCTTGCAATGTCTTGAATAGATCACAGCGACCCGTGGATAGCACGAGCAGGACAAAGGGATTGGATTGTAACTCATTGAGCCGAGCCCGGGCAGGTAGCAGGTGGCGGGTGTGTCACTGATGGCCCGGGAACACAGCTGGGGGTACATTACAAGACATGGAATAAAGGGCAGACCCTGGGGTGTCTTCGCGGCATGGAGAAGGAGAAGAATGAGGGAGAGGACACAGGGAAGATGGGGGGAAAGGAAGAAACGAACCACCGTTGTGTTGCCAACCAACAATCACACCTGATCACGCCATATCATGCACACGTGCGGCGGACTTTGAAATGGACTTTGCAGATTTCTAGCTGCACGATCATGTCCCGCGAGTTATGTATCCAATATGTTTCGGTGAATGTTGTAGACGAGCCATTAAGTTGGAATGAAGTAGTAAGCATTCGCCCGAGGTTCAAAATATCAATCGGCTAAACACCAACTATTCGGCGCTACTGATCTCCGTGAGCCAGCTATCAGATAGTACTGATCCTGCAGTGACGGCTATCAGGGCTACCAACTGCTACAGATCCTCGCAGAGAGCTACGGGCGCTACCGGTGATATACAACTGACCTTTGAGCTATGTAGGAAAAACTTTTTTCCTGATGCGCGCACGGACCCAGAAACACCAAGGCGGAGCACCGCTGTCTCCGCCGCCACCTCTTGCCCTCCGTGCCTCGTCGGCGTTGGCGCGTCCCCTCCCGACACCCACATCCAGCGCGGCTTCCTCACAGACACACCCAGCTTTGGTCCCTCAAATCTGATGTACGCCGGCTCTGATATCGATACGTCTGCCCGCCTTGCACGCTGCTCGGCTCCTCTCGTTCGCACCGTGGTGTCCCCCTGCGCGGACGATGTCCTGTGCAATGTGTTTACATGGACAGGTGCGCCCACCCAGCCTAGATGCGCCACGAGCTGTGCGCTGTGCGCTACGCGGACGACGACCTCGCTCGGTGACGCAGGCGGGGAGCGGGGAGGTGAGGCTGTGTAGGGGTGAGTGCGCCCCAAGGGTGGCAGACGCGCTTCGGCTTCGGAGGACTGGCGGGAGGAGAGACGGCGCGCGGCGGTGGGGAGGAGGAGGAGAGGCTGGATCCCCGCACGGAGAGATGCGGCATGAGGACGGAGTGCTGGCGGTGGGAGACGAGGATGAGGACGAGGATGCGCTGGTGGAGGTTAGGGACTCCAGGACTCGCTGCGACGATGACGAGCTCGACCACATAGAACGTATTTTATCTCGCTGCGCGCACTCGCAGTGTATCGGGCAGGACTCGTCGCTTGCGCACTATCACTCTCCCACCCTCCACTCACCCACATCGTACCGAGGCCTCGTGCGGTGCGTTTCCTCCGCTCCGCTCAGTCGCGCTATCGCTTGTGGGAGGAGCCGAGCCCGGATCCGGCGGCTTGCACTTTGGGAAAGCGCGCGCGGGCGATGGTGTATGCGAGCGTTTATTGAAGCAAGGGGAGGGGAAGCGCATGGTGGGAGAGGTAGTCGACGCATACCCCGGGTCAGCGTCCTCGTCCATCCACGCTGTTATCTTCATCCCGGGCCTGCTCCTGAAGTTCGTCTGTCCCTTTTCCTCTCTCTCTCCCTGCTCCCGCTCCCGCTGACACAGCTCTCACAGCTCCTATATACGTAGGTGTAATATCAGCAAGCAAGCACAACTCCCTCACAGGTGCGTGCTACCTAGGCCTGCGCCCGTTCTATGTATCTTCTTTCTTTCTTTCTGTTTTCCCTCTTGCATCTGTATCTGTGGCTGCTTGTAGGTGGTGGCGTTCCGGGGTCGCAGTTCTGCTGCTACATTGCAGGCGAGAATCGGATGTCCATCTTTGTACACCGCGCGAGTCCGTACGCCGTCGGTAGTATGGGTGGCCACTGGCTGCTGCGTGCCAATGGGGATCCGGAAGCATCGCACGATGATTAATTGTCACAAAGATCGTTTCGCTTTTGGTTCTGCATGCACCTGGGATGACGGCTGGGCTACATATACTAGAAATGCGTCATCAGTGGTCACCTACCCACGGCCGCGCATTCCAACGTACCCGTACGATGCCCGAAATGATATATACATATCCTTGTCGTTTCAAGTCGCACGCAGTTTTGGAATATAAACTTGATTATCACGAAGCCAATCGAGCGCAATCGGCACTGTCGCTTTGTTCCTCAACCTCACGGAGCTTTTCCGGTCGAGTTTCCAGCTTAAGCGTACATGGCTAAAGATTACTGACCTGAGATTCTGCTGGAGATGCGGAGGTATGGTCCCGGGCCGAAGTCCTGTGATCGTCTCAAACTTGTATCGAGACAGAGCCCCTCGCGTACGACGCCCTCGGATTTGAGGCTCGAGCCATGGGGCTCCGTCTGACTTGCCGGTATACGACGGCCCACCCTCCTCCGATAGCTCCCCAAGTCGAACGCAGACCCAAAGAATTCCTACCCACCTTCACGAACCGTAGCGGCAACCCATGGGTAACTTTCACAGTTCCAGGAGACTAGACCCATCAAACTACAATACTGCACTTCTTGGCCAAAAAATAAAAGGTCATTTAAAAAAAAAATCCGGCCAGCCGGCTGACACCTCCCTGCCCTAGGTCCCGGCTTGGCCAGCCTGCACCCCCTTGTGCAGAACGGGTTCGTCGACAGCCATTCATTCTAGACAAAGCTTAATGAAGTGTTGGGTAGCACTGGCTTAAAGACATTTCGTCATATTCTCAGATTTGGTGACTCTTCACATGTTATGCCAGTTCCGCGCATTGAATTTTGTGTTCAAGACATCCCCATTTACTCCAGTTATATAGTGTGGCAATTCATCCGGACTACATGCTGCTGTTCTTCGTGACGGTTAGTTTGTCTTCATGAAGAACAGCAATATCCCAATAGTAATACAACATTAACTAGAATTGATTCCAGTGAGACTCGTTTTGGCTGTATGGCTCGGATACCCCACTATTGAGGTGTGGAGACAAGTGGAGCTTCGGTCGTGGCATTCGGTTGTTTACACAGGCTTACGTTCCACGAAGCTAAAGGGTTCAACCAAGCCTACAAGCCGGAACAAGACGCAATCAAAATGTCAAAACCCTGATGAATTGTCTGCCTCTCGCCGACCCAACGCGAGGATAATTTAATTCTCCAGCGCCCACCGGAAACACTGCGTTCAGAGAGGTCCGCTGCCCATTTTGTTCAGTTATATGCACTGCTGTTCGTACACGGACCTTGCGAAATATATGTGTTTTGACGAAAATTTTGGCGATTTTGAGACTTGCACAAGGTTAATTTCCCACGACTTTGGGCACACTGTGAACCCCCGAGATAGTGAATTTCACCCGGTTCTTCACTTGCAGAAGGAGTGAAATTCACCAAAGTTTCATGTACAAAATGACCCTTTTCATGATGTTTTCGCCGATTTCAGCTCAATCATCACTTTTGGAATGCACACCGGCAAAAGGAATATCTCGACCCATGCCAATATGTTAGCGGAGAGTAGATAAACTCGAAGAGAAATTAAAGCTTGCGGATTCTTAATAATTTAATTGCATGCAAAACCGGCGCGGAAGTAGCCACAATCAGAAGCCCTTTTAGGACTCACATATTTATTCTTTGTCTGCGAGCACTGCTGAAATATCAACTTTCAGCAGGCCTATTGACCTAGGTCAATACCTTCTCTTTCTAATATTTACAAAAGTCTTTGTTTCAACTGACGTATTGACCTAGGTTAATATCCCATTTGAAACAAACACTATTGTAAATTTCGGAAAGAAAAGTTATTGGCCTAGGTCAATACACCTGTTGAAAGCTAATATTTCAGCGATAATTTCCGTGCTTGCGGACAAAGAATAAATACACGAGTCCTAAAAGGGCTTCTGATTACAGCTACTTCCGCGCTGGTGTTGCATGCAAGTAAATTACTAAGAATCCGCAAGCTTTAATTTCTCTTCAAGTTTATCTACTCCCTGCTAACATATTGACATAGGTCAAGATATTCTTTTTGCCGGTGTGATGCGGGAGCATGATTTTATTGACTTTTCTGGTCCACCGAATCAGGTTAGGTGCCACACTGAACAAACAAGCAGGTATCTTTTTTACCATGTTTTCACCCTTCTTCTGGGTGAAAAGTGTATTTCGCGCAGATCTACCGTGAATTTCGGGATCTCTACTTTTCACAGTGGCAGGTAAGCAATTCGACTGATAACAAGTCAGTTTCTAACTAGTTTGTAGTCTAAGAGCCAGGTTTTAAAGTGAACTTATCACATTTCAAGCCTTTCATCCCACATTCCTTCAATTCTAAAGTCGTGCTGGCCACATGTGAGATACTATTTGAAAGTACTATCTGTGACCACCTACTTGGCCACCAATTGGCCACCCTACCTAGTTGGCCACTTGGGAGCTAGAGTGTTCACTACTTGGTAATTACAACTGAGCATAATAGGGGATCGGAGTACGAAGGTCTGGACTAAATTTAGAGCCACAGTGATGGGTTGATCAAAAGTATGGCATGTCGGATCGATATCGGGACCCCCAACGTGTGAACATCAATTTCTTATGCCGAGAACGCTTGCCTTGCTCGTCTCGGCCGTCTCTCCACCAATCCTGGGTCGTTCCACGAATTCTTGAGCTCAATCTGCTCCCCCGATGCGGGGCACCTATCCCCCATGCTAGTCTATGTCGATGGGTCGGATTCCTCCCCGGTACGCACTCAAGAAGGTGTCACTGCTGTTTTTGGTGGCTCAGGCTGGCCAGCCCCGTATTGCACGACACCGCCATGCTACCGATCTGGAAATTTACATGCGACTTCTCAGGGTTTAACACCTTAATATCGGAGGTATCTCGAAGATTTATCTATCTGACTCTCTTCTCCGTCAGCATTGACAACTCCCGAGAACTACCAGTCTGCCTGCGGCAACGTGCTTGCGCGAAGATCTGCCATCCATGGCAGACTGGTGACGAGTCTAGGACCAACAACACGCGTCCGTGAGATCTGGGAAATTGTTTTTGGATCTTCCTCGGCATTCCCATCGGTCTTGCACCCGGGATTCTGGCTTCGGCGCTTCGCGTAGCCGTCTTCTTGCCCAAACGCTACTGTAATACAAAACTGTGTTCTCGGTCACCCTCTCTTGTGTGCCTCGGATTAGGAGTCACAAGAAGGGATTTTTTTGCGCCTCTTTGCCCGGTGTTGGATTTGACTGACCATCGATTTGAAGAGGGCTACTGCGGAAATTCTTAACGAGGTAGCACGGGCCGGAGGCTCTGGGGCTATTTAGAGTTTTGTTTGCCGTTGATACAGGAGTTGTGACGACGACGGTGCGCTGTGAACTTCGACTTCAACAGAAATGTCCCCTTGCTTGAATTGGTTGCTCAATATGGAAACCTTGCGCGCTAGCAGCTGACAGGCCTCACGCAAGTACTGCCCGCAAGCGATGCAACAATCTGTAATTAGGAAACTGATACATGAGGCTGTGTAACTGTGCCCTGTCAGTTGGTCTTTGTTCTCTCACCTCCACGTCCACTGTCGCGCAGACGCAAGATCCACACCGAGTACTCTGGGTCTCTAGCAATCGATACTGGCCTTGTCATGGGGTCCCAGGCTAGCAAATCTTTCACTGTTAATCACCACATCTATGGTGCGTAGCGAAACTGATAAGAATACCAACCTTCTGGCTTACCTTATCCAGGCGGCACGGGGGGCAATGGTGGAGTGGGCGGCGAACAGGGAGGGAGTGGAGGTCCCGGGGAGGGTCCCAGGCCAACTTATAATATCCATACTATTAGAAACCTGAAAATGTTCGTCCGCTTTTCTCTTTCCCCTCATTGACGCTTCTCACCCTCCTGAGGGACATCCAGCAGTGTAACAAACCACAAACACAGCACTCCCCAACCTCTCCCTGGAGTACCCCCTGGTGCGCACTCTTTGATTGACTTAAAGTACACACTGAATTATGGGTAGATTTCCTCAGGATCCCGCTGGTAAAGATAGATCTCCGCCACGAGATACGGGTGAACTATCTATCTGGTGTTGTCAACCGTGTCCAGCCACCGTAGGTTGATCTACTGTGCGAGAATCGATGGGTGCGAATCGGATATGACTGTCGCAATGTATCAGGGAGACCATGCGAAACAGGTGCGTCGACAGTTGTTCATCTGAACTAAACTTAATCAAGTGTTGGGTAGGACTGGCTCAAAGACATCTCGCCATATTCTCAGCTTCGGTGACTCTCCACATATTATGCCAGTTCCACCCATTGAATTTGTGTTCAAGACATCCCAATTTACTCCAGTTATATGGTGTGGTGATTTCATCCAGACTACGTGCTGCTGTTTTCCGTGACGGTTAGTTCCTCTTCATGAAGAGCAGCAATATTCTAATGCAATGTTACAGCTCTTTGCGGTACAACAGGCGCGGAGCATTTTTTTTATTTTGGAACTTTTTGACTAGGACAGTCGCTACAGATTCAATCCTCGTCCGATTCCTTTGAAAATATACTCATTAGAATCACGCTGAAAATCCGGAGCGAATGGTGTCTTACGATTTCTGATGCCATCAAGAAATAAACTTTTCATCATTTTCAGCATGTCCCAGCATAGGACAGTTGTAACTTTGATTTCTGATGCTCAATCAACCTGGACTTTTTACACAATGTCTTTCAGCATATTACCTAAATAATGGTATACTGGGATAGTCAATGTGGTCAAAATTGACTCCATATTGTACTTTTTTTGTGGGGCATGATTTCACTGTCCCAATGCACAGTGTCCTATCTAGGTAATATGCCCACGAAACTTGCCACAAGGGTCCCATTGTGTAAACACCATGCATATGTATAGCATATTCGGGAATTAGGTCAATCCAAGCCCTGTGACCAAAGTTACAGCTGTCCTATGCTGGGACATGCTGAAAATGATGAAAAGTTTATTTCTTGATGGCATCAAAAATCGTAAGACACCATTCGCTGCGGATTTTTAGCGTGATTCTAATGAGCATATTGTCAAAGGAATCGGACGAGGATTGAATCTGTAGCGACTGTCCTAGTCAAAAAGTTCCAAAATAAAAAAAAACGCTCCGCGCCTGTTGTACCGCAAAGAGCTGTAACTAGAATTGATTCCGTTAGAAGTCGTTTTGGACCGCGTCCAGAACACGCATGTGAAAAAAGTATATCTATGGGCGTACTGTGTGGGTAGATCGGATGTTGATCTTGTTTTTTTGCTCACCCTATTTACAGGCCTCAGATTTTCGTCTGGCCAAGGAATATGTGCAAATGATGTCTCACCAACAAATAGTAAGGTACTCAGCATCTGTGTGGCCAGACCGCTGACTGCCATCCAGTATCCTCTTGTCTCAAAGATGTGGATACGCTCCTCCACGGGACGCCTGTGTGCAGAGCCCGCGGAGGAATCCTTTAGACCCTCTTATTACCTCCTCGATGATGCACCAGAATCGTCTTGGACGCCATCAGAATCAGACTCTCTTGCTTTCCTGCATGAAGCTCAGCCAGAGAGTTATATGGACATTGTATCCTCCATGCCGCTGGAGCTGTATCACTCCCTCTGCTTGCGGTTTGACTTTTCTTTGCTGCCTATCAAAATTCCCCTGTCCGAGACGGTGCGGGTCGGCGCCCCCATATTCTGCCCTTCAAGCACGGAATCGTTTGACAGCCAGGCTCAGATTGTAGCCTTCTCTGAGCCCGTCTCAGTCCATTACGATGGGTGGAAGTGTTCATACACTGGCCTTACAGGAAAGCTACTAGACAATGGGTGGACCCGGTATGCCATCCAGATACATCGAGTGCGGTCTCTGTCTGATCAAGTTGAATATTATAGTTTTAGCATTCACGATGCAGTCTCTCATCCGCATGAGCATCTACTGTGAAGACAGGGGCTGGCTGAGCCAGGCAAATCACATTTTCGGTCAGCTACACGCAAATTCCAACCACCACGATTATGGTCAGTTTCAGGAATTTGAATTCCTTGTTCAAACTGAATACCTTTTCCTGGAACCAGGGTATATCCACCGTTGTGGCTTTGAACTCAGAATTTCAAGGATTGGCCCAGATGTCCCAAGTGGATATCTGTTTGTCTGTCCACAAAAAGACCTCCAGGTGGGACCTTCCTCGTTCCAATGGCCCGACCGTCCAGCCTACTGGTCGCACGATCCCGACGGTTTAGACCCCATAGACACAGAAGAGGCTGCGCGGCTCGGATACCCCACTATTGAGCTGCAGAGATACGTGGGATTTTGGTCGTGGAATTCGGGTGTTTACAAAGGCTTGCGGCAATTTCACAAAGCTAAACGGTTCGACCCCGATAGCCAGGAGCTTGCACGACACCTTGGACACTCCCTTTTCAAATTGACTGACCCGCTAATTCCATTCAGTGCAGTGCCTTTCACATGTCCTCGGCTTTCGCAGGCTAACTCATATATTCACCTAGCCATTGAGCGCCCAGTCTGGTACCCAGTATTTGATGAAAAGGATGATGACCATGAGACTCCAGACCCACTTGTGCTGGATACACCAAATATCTCAGATGTGGCCCAGGATTCAGACGTGGAGGATGAGTTGCATCTGTCTGCTTTGTAGGGAGCCCTCACATACTTCGTCACTACGTAGGATTACAGGAGTTCGTCAGATGATGTGCAAATTCGTCAGCTTGCAAAGCAAGCTCGTCATATACTAAATTTGGCATCGTGAATGAGCAACCTCATCGGATGAGAGGTCTATCGATTACCGTAGGATAAATGTTCAATCGAAACTGGGTGTGACGCCTGACCTGGTTGAAACACATCCGATCATCATCGGACTCTTCCTCAAAATTTCGGGGTCATAAACAGGTTTAGGAATGTTAAAAGATGTGTACTGAGGTCCCGTTGAGTCAGAGAATAACTGGAGAAGGAGATAGAAATCAACGGTACAGAGCTTTACGATTACCATGCCTGTGCCCAACCTGTACGTCGTTGAGGAAGGCTTGCATTATCTGTTTGTCTTATATGTACCTCTTTTTCCGAATCATTGGCACAGCTGAACGAGCTATGGTAATTCGAGCCCAGAAAACTTCTCAAGTTACCGTGAAATTGCCGCAGCGCAACTAGGTACATCATTCATGATCCAGTCACGTGAACTCATGTTCAACCCGGTTTGGATATGTGCAGGGCGGCAAGAACAGTCCTGCGGTCACAAGTTTTTTTGTTTTGTTTTGAATAGTCCTACAACCACTCTAAGTCCTCAAATATTTCCAGATTTTCTCTGGTTCATTCTGATTGGTATAAAACTCAAAACATTTGACGAGTTGAGTTTTGTACTTTGCGAGCATACTGGGTGCGACGGACAGCTTAGGCACCAATGGTGAATGGCTTGAGTATGGAAACCAGCTTTGGAAGTCTGAACTGCACTTATGAACTGCATTTACACCCCAATACCATTCATTTATTAACCCAGGAGACCAATTGAACTAGGTGTCTGACTAATGGTAACAAAGCGGGGTTATTCAGTATTATTAGACCAATAGAGGGACTGCAACAGCTGCCCTCGCCGTTGTATTGTCGGTGCACAAGCCTAATGTTAAACGCTGGGACCCGAAGCACTAATACCGGGATCGAAAAATTGTTGCCACCAGGAGATCGCTACTGGGATTGGACATTCAGCCAGATGAAACCCCACTAAATCGAAATCCTACCCGACCCGTATCCATCATCAAAAAATTCCCTACACTCGAATCCGTGGAAGGGGCGTCGAATCAGCGCTGGCTGAATGCTGTAGAGGTGCACATATTTCTTTTTATCTGAACACACTGGGAGATAATGGAACCAACTGTCGCACCTGGAAACAAAATCATCAAGCAGGTCCCACAAGGCTGGTGTCGGAAAAATCAGAATGAAAGGTGAACTGTGATGTACCAAAAGGCAAATCTGAAAGGCCGCGGTAAGCTTGAAGAACACCGTACGCACCAGAAAGGAAAATCGGCGTAGGGCCTTCAAAATCAGTGAGATTGATCGACAGTGTTGCCATGATTGCCCCAAAACTGGAGTCAGCTGGGGATAGAACAACGTGAACGCTCGGAATGCGAACAATGCCTTCAACAAAAAGATCCTCGTACCTCGCATGTTGGAAACAATGGCATTACACGAACTACCATTGTCTGAGCGTGAGCAGGAGGCTGAAATCGTTCAATCGGCATGCTGGTTTAAACTCGTTCAAACAGGTTGATAGTTCCGGCTGCAGTTTAAAGTTCGAAATCGTTAAGCTTCAAGTCGGTTTACATGGTTGTCAGTTTGATCCATGGAGACAGTTTAATCTGTGAACTCGGTTTGAACGCGCTGGTTTAATCCCGGCTTAAGCGCGCTGGTTTGAACCCGATTTAAACGGGGCCAGTTTAAACTGGAATTCACTAATTACTGGTGTATTATCAGCTACATAGTGTACAGCTTAAACTGAGATTGAGAGTAAACCCAAACTGACTGCACGTCTCAATGGCCTGAGATTAATCTGGAGGGGCTGGATTTTATGACAAGCCTCCTTCAACAGCGTGTCCCCATTTAACTCACAACTCGCAGCCCGGGTGTTCAAGCCAATGGTTTGGATCCTTGCAGAGTATTTTCCGGAGTGCTGCAGTGACTTATTTCTCTCTCTCTCTCTCTCTCTTAAAAAAATCCTCCAGATAATGATGCATCCTCAGGCTGATAATTACGCCTTCGCGCGACGTTGCGGTTAATTCATAATTCGTCTCCAGAGTCCAGAACCCGGCTACTAGTAGGCACGAGTTGAGTCAAAGCGCAAGGCAGGACGGCAAAGGGCAAGAATAGAAGGCCCCCGTACCTCAAAAGTGAGTCAAGTTCAATGCGGTATAAAAATAAATAAAAAAGGACTGAAACGATTTTGAAACGCAAGGACAGAGAGGAAGCCATGTCCATGGAAGATAAATTCGCCTGCAAGGGCTACGACGCATGAATGAATCCACGAATTAATATAATATTGAAGAGGGAAATTCCGAACGAAGTAAGCAAGAAAATAATCTGCAAGGATCCATAACCATTATGTAATTGGCTTGAACACTAGCACCCGGGCTGCAAGTTATGAGTTATACGGAGACACTAATCACTAATAGGAAGCCTAGAAGACGCGTCGCCGCATAATAAAATTGTAGCAAGTTGACTTTAGTGATCATTTAATTGATTAATATCGACTACGTGAATAGGGTCTATCACAGTCAATCACTACAACACTTTTCGTCCCAAGATCCCGCTCTTGCGTTATTCGAACCGTTCGCAAAAGTTCAGCTTGAACTTCCACAATCCAACCAAAGTTGAACCAGGCTTGATAGATTTATTGACCGCTTCAGAGGAACTAGATATGTGAGATCAAAAAATACGAGTCCATGATTCAACGTTCAATCAGCTCTCCACCACCATGGTCGCAAATCTCTACCTAAAAGTCGGTGATATCAATCCCCGTAGATATCCCTCCAACAGTGATCATGCTCTCGCCAGTCGGGCCCGCCCGCACGAAGCTATTGTCCATCATCACCGAGTACTGCGCGTCGGCGAAGTAGAACCAGTTCGGGAGCTACATACGCGGCGTCATCTAGACTCGTAACCAGTCTGCGCTACAGCAAATCTTAGTATGCCGTAGGCAGACTGGTACAACTCGGGACATGTCAAAGGGCTGAGCCCGGAGTTTGAAATCTTTGATCTTACTTGTGCTGGACTCAAATCTTATTACTTTTTATTGGTTAAAGCTGGAGATGTGAATGGAATGTACACAGCTTCATTTCTGTCTACTCTGAATTTCCATCTAAACCCATGGGCGGGCCAAACACACAGGGTGATTTTAATTGAGAAAGTCATTTTTCGGACCGAGATCACCGAAGATAACTTTGACGGCATGATCGGCACCACTTAAGAATTTCAAACTCCGGGCGCAGCCCTTTAACATGTCCCGAGTTGTACCAGTCTGCCTACGGCATAGTGCTTGCACTAAGATTTGCCATTGTAGGGCAGACTGGTAACGAGTCTAGGCGTCATCAGCCACACTCGAAAAATAAATATTTCATCTCGTCAAGACGTACCACCGCAGTGAACTGATCAATCGTCGAGTTGTCGTACGTTCTCCGAGCGATGAGAATGGAGCCCGAGCCAGTGTACAGCGTCGATGTAATAGTCAAGGAACGTCGGGGTGTTGCCTAGTTGGATGGCACAGGTCAGGTTTGCGGTGACGGCGAAGGTCTAATTCGTCATTGTGAGTCCACAGCGCCCGGACAATAAAACGAGATAAATTTACTTTTCCGGGAGAAAGTCTTGTGGGCGAGACCTTGAGGAGCCTAAAACGCGCGGCCTCAGGACAGGAATTGACCTGCGAAAGGACGGTGGTGGCGAACGCGGAGGCGATAGAGAGGAAGTTGAAGCGCATTAGGAGTTCAAGATGAGCTTGTGTAAATATTTGGAGGTTTTTATATCTCGAAGCCGGAAATGACTACTTGCCGTGGTGGTACGCTGGAATGGAGAAGCCGCCAGTCAAAAACAGGTTGTGGAGCCGCACAGGTCCCGTACGCGTTCGAGAATTCAATTGAAGGTAGTGCCGGAGTTCGGATTAGCAGAGTTGTTTTGGAAGGCTGTATATCAGCTTAAGCGCTTCATGTTGCGAGGAAAGGGTTGAGAAGCGAACAGGATAAAACTATACTATATTAAGCAGCTGAATGCGAACTAGACCTCCTCGAATGAATTTGCGCGAGAAATCCCAGGTCCGAGTCAGCTTACGTATTGTTTCCAAACAAGTGCTCGATCGGCAAAGTTGAGCTTTGCAGTCGCCGATCCGAGCGTGAACGTTAATTCGATTTTGGTTCGGTCATTCTTTCCACCAACAGATTCCGCTTCGGACCTTTACTCGTATAATAAAACCCAAGTCGCTACGTTTTTCCTTTCCAACGTCCATTTCCATTTCCATTCTACATTCAATCCGTCGGATTTCCCATGACATCTGAGGAGTAGGGTGAGGCCCCCGATTCCTGCTAGAATCAAGTACTCACAGGTCTAGTTGGCAGGCGGATACGCCTCGAGAGCAATGAAATTCCCGTCGAACAAGGCGATCATGGTCTCAACAGCCCCTTCCCCAGCAGGGATCCGCACGGCTTTCACGGCCCCGTCCACGGGGAACTTGAACACGTCAGGCTGCACCAGCTCGTCACTAGACACGGCAGTGCAGCTGCTGCTGATAGTGGTGGTCCATAAAGCCCTGGTTATATTGACACCGGACGCCAAGTAACAGTCCTCAACACTGGGACCATCCTGATTGTTGAAGTCAACACAAGCTTGCATCACTCCTACGCGACAGTCGGTGCAAATATAGTCTGGGTCGTCGGAGTCAAAGGGCAGGCCCACGTAGTCAATCGCAGCTCTAAATCCAGTGGGCAGGGCGCCACAAGAAACATTTGTGGCGACGTTCGAGCAGCAGACCGCGGCATCCGAGCACCCAAGGGTGTCGGAATAGCCACATATCTTGACGCCTTTGACGACCACGAGGGAGGCGAGCACGAAGGTGGGGAAGGTGGGGGAGAACATGATATTTATCGATGAGGATATGAAGTGGATGGGAGCAGTTGTGGGGCGGGCTGCTTGCAAGTATGCGCTTTTGCTTTCCCGTCAAGTGTCGTCCATCCTTTATACTGCCTCCAGGTGGGATTCCGACTACCTGAGTCTCCATTTCAGCCGTACTTTCCTAATATCCCGATGGAGACGTACGTGAGCCCTACTGTGCTGAGAAGCCCTAGTCCTGAGGTGGCGAACTTTGGCGCTCAAGGAATATCTCCATAGCCTGTGGTGTTGAATTAAGTATTGTGACTGATGACTGTATTACAAAGAGCCGAATCTGCTGCCGCCGCGAAACCGGGTCGTAGTGTCCCGCCAGCGGATGGCGCTGGAATAGAATGTGCCTGTATACAAATATATTTTGCCGTGTTCACGGCCTGCCCTGCCATGTGCAACCCTTGTCTGTTTAAGTCGCTGTCGAGCATTAATTCGAAGGACGCACATCAATGGATCTCCAGCAAGATTGCAGCTTATTAATTACGCGGGCGGCTTGACTCGGTCTCCCGCGAATTCTACAGTATGAGTCGAGCGTAGCCACCAAATATTCTGGGCGGAATTCTAAGCCGAGTATTCGGCCGCATCGGCTAATCATCAAAGGGCCAGTGTACGATCAATCGAGAGGGGCCTATCAGGACCGAGGTGAAAGCCATAAAAATAAAAATAAAATAAAACTTCATTCGACAACGGTACATTTTCTTTTCGGCAAAGGAATGTGCAATCGGGAATGTGGCCGCTTTAGGTCGAAGGAATTCCTGGAAATTTCTCATCGAGGCTACTTCAAAGTTAGATTTACTGGAACCGGTGCCGGTGTGGGGAAGTGGAGAAAGAATCAGCGAGTTGGGTTATGAGGCAAATGCCTTTTACTTGGTTGAGTGCAAATGGTCTCAAGGCGTAAATCTGACGCGGTTTACGACTTGTCGGATTCGACTCCCCAGCGCCACCAAGTCTAGCGCTGTGCCATCCACTTCCTCCCTGGTTGCACCCCGGGTGATCCATAAAACGGGCCATCGCCAGAAGTAGTGTGAAGAGTATGTGGCCGCACCGGCCAATCATCAAAGGGCCAGCAGTACGTTCAGTTGAGAAAAATGGAGATCTCAGCGTCATGTTCTTCATTCCGGGATTTGTCGCACTTGGGCCAACTTCGGCTCTTTCTGTGAAAGGAATGAGCGTCGTCCTCGAGTCAAGTATGTACAGTGAGAAGGTTTTGGGAAAGATTTATAGTCTCCGAGCGATGGAGGCGATCCTTGCTACCTGTAAACATAGGGTGCTATAGACGCACACCATGTCTCGCACTGTTAAAGAGGAAGAGATCTAATGCATCGATGGAGGTGGGATTGGATCAGGCACTGACCTCCTCCATAATCAATCTTGAGGTAAGGAGAACTGGATATTCAGGCCGTTGAAGAAGTAGGGGTTGGTCGCTAGATGGACCAGAAAGGGCGGGTCGGCAGAGAGAGTGTGGCTACAACCACGAAGTAAAATAATCACAAAAGAGAGAGAAATGGACACTCAGCTTTACTGTAGCTTATGTGCCGCAGAGCGTCCGCCTCTGGAGCTCGTATACTCGGATATTCGTTCAGAATCTCAGGGAAAGTGCGAGAAAGATGAAGGAAGAGGGAAAGAGAGGAATCCCCTATATGTCACATTGCCAGGCAACACATGCGATCGGGATGGCTCAAACGCGTGCTCCTGCGTGACCAGAGCCCGAGACCAAATCGTACAAACGATGTATAGCTAGAGAGTCTGTGAGATAGAGGAAAATAAAATACCTAAGGCCAGCCGTGCTGTTGAATCGCAAACTGATCAGGGAATGCGCAAAGACGTGATAGAGAGAGCTCGTCCCCCGCAAGACAATGACAAATGGGTGTCCAGGCCACAGTCGGCTCGATCCCCGGCGCAATCCGAACCAGCCGCAACTCTACAGCATGAGCATGACCATCGGTAAAGAAATGTATGTGGAAGGAAAGATATATAGGTAGGAATAACGAACTGGAAGCCGAAAGTGAAGGGAAATGATATATAATATGAGAGACTCGCCGCCGATTCTTTCAACACGGGTATAATCGCGGTATCACGCATGTTGCTCGTTTGGAGGCACGGTCACGTGGTCGTCTTGACGTGCGCGAGGACTTGTATGAAGCGTGGAAAGGAGTGGTGAAGCTGCCAGCTCGTCGTGTAACTAGAGAGAAGTGGAGGAGGGGAGAAATATGATGAGTACAACTGATAGGACGAGGAAGTAGAATATTTGTGGCTGTCAACACATGATGAGAAGCTCGCGCGCAATGCCTTGATCCGTATAAGCGATGAGCGTGCCAATGGGCACTTCCACACCGTCAAAAAGTGCACCAATCTAAATCAAGCGAGAAGCTTACGATAGGGACCTCTCGCTGAAGATTATGCGGAAGATCTGGCTGACGTTAACAGACAGACGAATATCACGGTGTGCGCGCGTATGCATACACCTTGTAGGATTCGCCAGCGATCCCGGATCAGCAGAGAGTTGCTGCGCTGATATGATCCACGACGGATATCCTAATGACTGTCTGCTTCTCCTTCTGGGCCCGGCCATTTGTAGGTGACTACCTCATAACTTGTATACCTCGACTAGATGTGGGACCAACTCCTGTGGATATTTTGGGCAGAAGGCAGGACCGAAGGCAGTGATACGCACGAGGAACGAAGGCGACGAGAAGTTCTCGATTGATGAACTAAATTTTCGCTGTGCTATTCGAATTCGTATTCTGGAGCACACTCAGGATAATGATCGCAGGAACTCTATCAGCCGTTGGGATTGGAAACTGGGAACAGCGGCGCACATAGGAGAGGAAGCTAGAGGTCACTGCGAAGATATTAATGTCGCCTTGCCTAGATATGGGAACCAATTCAGCTGGAGGCTCCGAGCAGGAGACTCGTGAAATTGGAGATTGGCTTAACCGTAATATTGATTAGCTCGTAAAAAAGTTTGGGAGCCAGACGAGGTCGTACCGATAGTCCTCGAGCTGCATCCGGGGATTCCTACTCCATCGGTCAGGCCATCTTTCTAGAGCAGGATTTTGGGGGTCATCACTCGGCGAGACGGACGCAGCCAGTCCAAGAGCACAAAGAAGTCGGACGAATGAATATTTCGAAAGAAGGTTCTTCACGAGAAACTATGACAAAAGCCCAGGAAATTAGGATCTTGCTCGAGACGGCGCATCCAGTCCGAGGGCACAAAGAAGCCGGGCCGATGAATTGTTCTCCACGAGCAAATGCAACAAAAGCCAGAACATTAGGTGGGATCTTGCTCGACGCTGCCCGGGTTCAAGCTAGCAAATTCTCCGGTCCTGCGCCGACGTCATGCGATGAAATTCGAAAAGGCGGCAGGGGCAAGAAAAGAGGCTCCTTCAAGAGTAAAGTGATCGCGGCCCGAGGGCAAGCCGTGAGTCATAACAAGTGACGCCAACGCCAAAAGCCCCCCGAACCAAACACAACCACACGCGTCTCCCTTAGTCACCACGTCCCGCTCACTCGTTATCCTTCGCGCTGGGACGATGCTGATCCCCGGCTGGCATTTCAATTAGTTCATATGCACTAAATAACAAACTCACCAAAGCCTGTCGAGGCCCACGGAACTTGAATGTCGTTTGCAAGATGAGGCCCGCCTCAATTCCAAGCTTTGATTTCAGGTACGTGGTCAACGTCCCTCACCTCGCCTCGGGGCCCCCTCTCTTGCATCCCCCGGCCTTGGCTTGCCGCGGATGCTGCATTGGCGCGCGGAGGATTCCTTTTCCAGGATGAGGAATGGGGACGCTTCTACAAGCGATAGGATCGGATGGGGTGGCACTACGCGGGGACGTCGCGTCGCATCTTAGATCTTAACAGACCTGCGCTCTCGGTGCACGCCGAGCCACAGCGTCAGCAGCGCGAGCCCGTCGCCTGCCGCGCGCTAAGGCGAATCGGAGAAAGACCGGCTTGTCTGACTTATTTTTCACCTTTTCTTGCGCGCATGTCCTCATGCTTCGAGGTCGGGCACATGCGCGTCGTCGATGCGTCCAGACGTCTTCCTTCCACGCTCTTCGTCCTTCCTCCTCCCTCTCCTCAATACTGACCTTACCCCTCAGATATAACGCCGCTCTCATTCACCGCCCTGTTGGTTTTACTTGAGAAATGGCCTTAGGCCTTTTCAGATACGAGATTTATGTGCCAAAACTTTTACTAAAATCCCGAGCTTTCGCCCTGATACAGTGAAAGTCATTTATGTGCTCCAGTTTTATGTTCCTGGTCAAAAACAAAGACTCAGCCCTGCTCTAGATGGCCATAGGGCCTTGTATGATACCTGCAATTATTGGAGGAAACTTTAGTGTCGGTCTTTCACATTTTACGAGACTGATAAAGTCAGAACAAACAGAATTTATACCGAATTGAAAACAGTTATTTGAATTGAGATGCACTGCAAAACTGTGGGGGAGCCAATGGAGATGCCTATCAGTAAAGCACTTCTGTCGTATTCCAAGTTTATCAACTCTCCCGCACTTGTTTAAGAATTTTTCATTGAGAGACGTCGAGAAATAGGGGCGGATCTCCCGATCGGCATGTCTCGGGCCGAGATCAACCCGTGATCGGGACTGAAGACTTGAGAGTCAGACTTGCACCGAAACTTGGACGTGTGACTCAGAATAAAGAGCGATAAATAATGCCATACTTCCGGACCGCAATTCAAACTCTGCCACTATCTGGTTACCGGTATCTGACACTTGATTTCCATCAGTATCGAGCCGCACTTATGACTGACATGCGAACCGGAATAGCACCGGATCCGAGTCTGAGCGATCAGACATGGGTGCAAATTATGCCTTTTCGGGACTTAAGTCTCCACAGCGACTATCTATGAGATCTTTTTTCGTTGTTTATTCATACTCCGATGGCCAAGTCCCAAGAATCTGGCTACATCCTAGTCATTATTCCCAGGTTTTGGCAAAGTCCCAACTTACAGATCCAAGTCCGTAGTCTCAAGTCCCAAGTCATATTGATGATCAATTTGATTGTCGGTATCGGCATCGCGGCTATCCAATCATTCCCATGCATACCTTGTCCGTTAAAATATCTTTTGCTTTCTACAAGTGAGGCCGTGACCATCATCAATTGTCGGAAAAAATACCTTGATGTGTAGTCTACATGGGTAGTCAATTTCAACTGTATGTACATTTGCAATTATCAATGGGCTGGAATCCCCGATATCTTCTGAATTTCTTCAGCACATTGGATCCCCAGGATGACTCCGAGAAATAACCTTGTATATTAATTTGAAGTTACACGTCTATTACAGCCTCCTGGCCATCTTCTACCTCAATACTGTGATGGACAGGATACCACTTATACTCACTGTACCAAAGGGGTCCCAGATCAACACATAAGTGTATTCTGTTAGATTCCTGTGAGTCAATAATCAATTATGATGTGCTCAAAGAATCCCTGGCGCACTTCTGTCCTTCAAAGGTCACATAAATCTGGAAATACATCAATATGCAAATGGTTCAATTATTAACCCCTGATACAGTATTTTGGAGGGATTGATGCTGAAGCAAATTTTTGGAGGTCCATTGGCCAGGTTTCATTCATATTACCTCTGACAAATCTCTTCAAAGATTTTATACTGGAGATAGGCGGTAAACATCCCGTTTAGGACATCGGCATGTCTCGGCCCGAGATCAAAACATGATCGGGACTTGAGACTTGGGACTAAAACCTGCATCAAAACTACAGACTACAAACCTGGAACTCAACACAAAACGTGTGAATAAAGAGCGATAAATAATGCCATAACTATCAATGAGCCTTTATTTGACAGGTTCAAACATCTATCAGCGGAGTTAAGGATGCTCCGGAGTCTTAGATAGAGACATCACAACTTATGTGCGTTATGTGCGCGATACCATCGCATCGGCATACAAGATAAATACCTACATGTCTCGAGCCCCATGAATCACCTCTCAAGATGCCCCCCCAACCTACTGTTGCCACAATTCGACTGAACAACATTACACCATGTTTGAATCTCACTATATGTACTCTGGAAACCCTTGCCAGCAGTCTGAAGAGCCCTCTCTTGATGGCCATGGCTAATACAACTCAGTCTCTCTTGAAAATATGCAGGTACATTGTCAGTGAATCTGCTGCAATATAAATCTCAGTCAATCATGAAAGACAGTTAAACAAAATAAGAATGAATGTAGCCAATTGATGGAGCAAACTCATGAGTTGCTCAATGCAATTCTAATTGTTCACATCAAGTCAGATACAGGAGGAGAACTGCCACCAAGTGTGTTGAATCACATTGGGAAATTCACAGAGTATGTTGCTCGCCTTGGAAAAAAAAAACTATTGACTACTGTTATCAGGACTCTCCACAAAATCCACACATTTGTTGAAGCTCAACAGAATGGCAGCAAGGTCAAGAAGTTTTTCCATCAAGGCGAGATGAGCACACTCCTCAAGGATTGCAAGGCAGGATTGCAACAAGGATTTGAGATTTTTCAGGTGTGGCACTTGTTTGGTGATTCAACCACTCAATGAAGAATGTGAGATGTAGGTTCCAATGGTCAATCATATGAAGGACATTACACAAATGCAAGAAGATGCAGAAAAGCGAAACACAGAAGTGCTTGCCATGATTGAAGCTTTGTCGGATACAACCAGTTCAGATAGATCATCCTCTGTGAGGAAATTCTACTCTACTGAGAGAATCAAATAATGAATGCTGCACAGATCAGTGGGCTTTATTCGGGCTCTCATAACAGGTCAGTTTCCGATGAGCTCTCCATTAAATCTTTTGTATCTGACATATACTCAAGCTCCAACTCAATCTCCATGCTACCATCGGAGCCCAAGATATTCCATGGACGAGACTCAGAGCTTTTGGACATTCTTCACCTTTTCAGCCAAGGAACACCCAGGATAGCAATTTTGGGTGCTGGTGGAATGGGAAAAACCAGTCTTGCAAGAGCTACCATCCGTCATACAGAAATTACTGAGAGATATAATCAGCATTGGTTCTTTGTTGCTTGTGATTCTGCAGCAACCCAAGTAGAACTTGCTGCTCTCATAGGAGCCCATGTTGGACTGAAGCCAGGAAAAGACCTTACACACCCTGTCATCCAATACTTCTCTAGCAGCTCAGACTGTCTCCTGATTCTGGACAATCTTGAGACATTGTGGGAGCCAGTTGAGACCCAAAGCAAAATAGAGGAATTTCTGTCACTCCTCACAGGTGTGGATCATCTTGCATTGGTGGTAGGTCTCAAGCATTTTTGATCTGTGCTTTGAACTCATGATGACTAGATTACCATGCGGGGAGCAGAAAGGCCTGCCAAAGTAGCATGGACTCATCCATTTTTGCCAGCTCTCAAGCCCTTGGAACAGGATGCAGCACGACAAACATTTATAGATATTGCAGACAGTACACATGATCCAAAAGAGGTTGACAAGGTCCTCTCTCTGACAGACAATATGCCTCTTGCAATCAGTCTCATAGCTCATTTGGTTGACTCTGAGGGCTGCTCTCATGTATTATCCCACTGGGAGGAGGAGAAAACATCCTTGATCTCAAATGGATATGACAGAACATCCAACTTGGACTTGTCAATTTCACTGTCCTTGTCAAGTCCCCGACTCAATCCCCATTCAAAGGATCTGCTGAGCCTCCTGTCAATGCTCCCTGATGGTCTTTCAGATGTTGAGCTGGTGCAGAGCAGGTTCCCAATTGACAATGTCTAGGGTTGCAAAGCAGCATTGATTCGTACTGCCTTGGCCTACAGTGATGGACAAAAGCGGCTGAAAGCATTGTACCCATCAGAGAGTATATGCAGAAACATCAGCCACCTGGAGATTGCCTCATTCAACCTCTCCTCAAACATTTCCAGCAATTACTCGAGTTTTACGTGCAATACCGAGGAAATCAATCAAGTTCTAGCACAGTTGCTCGAGTATTATCAAACTATTCAAACATACAAAATGTCCTTCAGAATGGGTTGCAACAGGGTCATCCAGACCTACTGAACAGCATTTACTGTGTATGCTATCTGAATAGCCTTCACCGACTCATGGGACAAGGACCTATTTCTTTGCTTCACAGATTCACAATGTCCTTCCAAGCCCATGTGACCATCGTCTCAAAGCTTACTTTATTACTGAGTGCCTTGATTCATTGCATTTGAATATTTTAAATGCACATACTTTGGTGTCTGAAACTTTGGAAAGCTCAAGGAGTTTGATGATCCAGATCTTAAATGTATGCTCTCCGATCAGTGCTGGGCAATTGATACTAACCTGACTTGACACAGGCAGACTCTATAATGTCTTGGCAACCTATTATCAATCTAAGGGTGATATATCCTCTGCCAAAAAATCTGGTGAAACTGCTATATCTTTAGCACTTTCAACTGGGAACACCAAATGGCATTCACAAAGATTGCGCAACCTGGCATGTTTAAATGGATCATTGGTGATTACTTTGCAGCTCAAATGCATGCAATTGAGGCCCAGAGATGATATTC
>JARJLF010001070.1:0-103878 GCA_029378395.1 Mycena leptocephala | reverse complement strand
CGCACAGAACTGCATGGAAATGAATGTCAGTGAATGAAGCTTACCTCTACGGGACCCTATGAAATCACTCGGAATATGTGAAACTCAGTAAAACTTTTAAAAGTCGTTCAATTGACGCCGCCGAGACCCTGCAGCTGTCCATGCAGAGTTCATCGATAATGCCTTGAGTTGTTGGTGCTATGGACCTTCTGACGCGTTAGCGGGGAGTTTTTGAGTGAGGGGTGGTGGTGGGAAGAGGAAAAGAGGCGGAATGCGGTACGTGGGTTTCAGCCTGGTCCAGAATGATTGGTGCCAAGAGCTCTGCCAAGCCCGGCACATTTCCAGAATCGAATGTGCCACCTTTCTGTTCACGCCCGGCACATTCATTCAATGTGCCGCCTGTGCGCTGAATGTGCCGGGAATATGAATGTATGTATGTGCGTCAATGGTATATACCCGTTCTGTGGAGCCAGGGGACGCTACGGTCTGCGAAGGCATAGGTGGGTGGAGTTTTGTGTGGGCTGCACAGACCCAGATAGGAGGAATTGCAGGCTGTAAAGATGTAAAATGGGAGTTGTAAAGGTTTTCAATAAGCCCCTCACCTAGCTGAACGAATGGAGGAAGCCGAAGGGCCGGAGCGTGCGGCGGGTAGGAGGAAGCAGGGATCATTGATAACTAACAACCGCAAAAATCAATCCCCTGCCAAATCACCCGTTTCTCAAACGCACTAGCAATGCCAGTAGGCTCTGGGAGGCTCTACAAAGCACTGGTAAGAACATATATATATCATCTATCTATCCTACACTTAATCTAGGCTGCTGGGCCGGCGAAGCAACTGCCATATCGGGCAAGGCGGGAGAGCACTGCCACCTAGCGGGACGGGTGGCGGGGAGCAGCGAGAGGGCGCGCACGTGAGACCATTTACCTAAAAGGTATTGTATTCTCGTGTGATACATCATGGCGCATCTCTCACAAGAGTTTGTGATGTATCACGGCGGATTTCCCTCCAGAGTAAGGTGATGTATCATATCCCCACTATAGCCTGAGAGATGCCGAGTGGAAAACCTGGAGGCAGAGGTAGGCAGGCCGTGTGGACGCGAAGTCGACAGATGTAGTAGAGGTCGACCCAGATTTGCTGACCTGACGTCGGCAGACTCTGCCGACCCCGGTCGGCCGAAGTCCTCCGACGTCAATCCAGTCTGTCGACAGGGGGCGCGGAATGGAGTGGATGGTAAAGTGAATCAATTCTCAATTGATGGTACCAATGTGCCGTGGTTTAACAGACACGGCGTCCAACAGAATGTGCTGGCTGTGGCACCGAATATGTCGCCCGTAAGCTGAATGTGTCGGGGGTTCGAAATTCAACGAATGTACATGTATGTAGGTGCCGGCTTTGGTCTATCCCGCCCAACTGCCATTCATCGAGTCTGGCTGGTATGATGCATGTAGACGGCGACGCCGCAGCTATACACCTAACGCATACCCAACCGCCAGGAGCACTACGACGTTCCGGCGCACCGGCGAGCGGCAACGCGTGCGCGACGACAGCGACCGACTCGCGCAGGCGAAGGATATACCCCCGTGATCATGCCCACGAAGGTGCATGACCTGCCTCCCACCCCATCCCCATACCACAATGGAAACCGCCGGTTTCTTTTGGGAGGGATTTCCATGGTAAAGCGGAAATTTTGTTTTTCGATTTTAAGGCCTATTATATTAGATCATTTCTAATGGCCTATTGTATTGAAGGGGTTTATCTCAACTCCCCCAGGAAATATCACACGATCTCAGATCGAAAGGCCTCGCATTGGACTAGATATCATAATACATTTCATCCTCTGTATTTAACTTGGGTTTGGGCTCCGCGCGGCGGGTCACGGTCTTCCGTGGCTGGACAAATCCCTTGTACACAATATTGAGGTGGCCGCTAAGGCCCGGAGGGGCGCGAACGGCAATTCGTTGAGCAGCGTCGTCGCTCGCTCAGCCCACGATTTCAGTTCGCTGAGATCCCGCCTCGCGTGAATCTCAGCAACAGGTTTCACCGCATTCTGGATCTCAATGGCGTTCTTCAAAGTGCGTCTAATCGGGACGTCAATTCCGAGATTCTGACATGATAATAACGGCTCGCTCACTGAGTATGGGTAAGTTTCTGATCGAGTTTTTCCAAGACCTCGCAGTGTTCTGCCACAAGCAGGTCTTTCCTGATCTGCTTGGCCTCTTTCTGCGCCTGAGTGTGAACGATGTCGAGACAGAGAAGAAGATGGGGAGGCCCCAGGAAATAGATGCGGTATAATCGATGCGCCGGGTCCATGGTTGCAGATTCGCCTTTGCATTCCGCGAAGAACTCGGAGAGCCCTGCAGCCAAGCTAGACTTGCCGGTGGCCCGCTTGCGGTGTTTAATTCGGCGGTGCGCGCGCAAGATGACCTTCCGTAGCGTGGCAGCAGCTGCTAATTCTTCCTTTGAACGGGCTACAGGCTCCGGGACCGACGGCAGGACAGGAACATCTTCGGGCAGACGCTGGTCGGCAACTGCATCACCATCGCCGGGCGCGTCGGCAACACCCTGCTGCGTCTCCGTCTGAAGTGCATCAGTTAGCTCGTCTGCATAAGATGCGAGCTCGTCAACACCGCCGATGAGGAAGCGCAAAGGAGTCGAGGGATATCCTCAATATTTGTGTACCGAATTTGGCGCCGCCACAAATTTCACGGAGCGGCGATCGTGAGATATGGAGTAACTGGACCATTTCGTCAAGCGAGGATCCCTCGGTGGAGGACCTGATGAGGCTTATCAAACTGTCTGCATAGACGTATCTAGAATGAAGTATGAGTTGGAATTAGACTTGTCGCAGCATGCTTACTTGGTGCATAAGGTAAACGATGGTCGGGATCCTTCCGGCGCAGTGAGGTGATGAATTCAACACATAATCTGTCAACCCATCGTTTCTGAAGTTGTACGCAACTAAGGTTATGTAAGTCGCGGATTATCTGAGCTTAGTGTACTCATCGCACGCACGAAGACAGAGACATCTGCAACTGCGGGAAACGGTGGGCCAGTTTTCGTTCGGTTATGGACGGACACTCACATTCTAGCCAAGAATACATCCCGGATCATGTAGTCAAGAGTCGCATCTGCGAGGTTCTTGCTCTCCAAAGCAGATGGCCTACATCGAGTCCAGAATAGACAGGTTCCACAACGCGATAGAGACTTAGCGAACAACCAGAAGTGTCTGTGTCCCTAGCCGATCCGTTTCGTTCGCCCGCGCTAAATCTTTTGCCCAGCCAGCTTAATGGAGAGTTATATCATGGAGCGGTCCAAAGCGCAGGCAATCGGCAATAACAAGCCTCGCACAAAATACTCCGCAATATCACAAAGTACCTCCACATGGATACTCCGTCTAGAAGAGATGATGTGGCTAATATATTACTTTAGCGCAGAACAGTAACAATAAAACATGACTCACTGGAGGAAAGTGACGCCGGCGGCTAGACACCCTGAGTGCTGATTTTTTAGCGCAAAAAGAAAATCGGCAACGACATATCGTCCCTCTGGAGGTCGTTGATAGATCAGCGGCTTCTCCGGGTTCGTCATAAACGGAACATGAGTGAGATACGACATAGCGTGTTTCGGCGAGTTGGAATCCAAGATGCGCAAGTTGAACCACGTGCGTCAAGAATTCCAACTCGGGGACGAATTCGAGCGTGTGGCCCAGCTCCGGATCCATTGTTTTGCGATTTGCAGCCCTGCCTCGCCTCTGGAATCAGGCTAAAATCCAGGTCAGATGCCGGCCCCAGTTGGTAGGATGGTGGATTCAGCACAGCGTAAAGCCGTGAAATCCAATATCTGAGGATGACGTCAGCGAATTTTTTCAGCGTCAACTTAAAAGGTGGCTTATACCTCCTTTCCGAATCATCGGCGTCGATTTTGTGAAGGGTCTGGTATATTAGCATCTGCTGCAGGTGTATTCTTACTCGGAGAGTGTACTCTTGGGAACTGAACGACGACGCCAGAATGTGCTCTTGAGGGCAAATGTCACGGTTACACTGGCCGTTGAAGATGGCAAAAGTCAAACAAGGGCCTTGAAATGCCTTGGTAATTCGGCATAGTCTGTTCTCCGCCTTTACTCTTTCCGCCAAGCGACCGCTGAGCGATCGGCGGAAGATGGCTGCAGTTCTGACCCGGTGAGAAGAATGTTTCCTTTTGAAGAACGGTTGGCGTGGGCGCGGTATAGAAATGTTCCTTGCGGGATTGAATAATTGTTTTACCTTCCCTCTTATATCCGAAAAGTTTTTCGGCCGCAGAGGAGCTGCAAGGGTCGACATTGAACGCAAAATGGTGGAGAAGCTTGACGTAGGCGTGGAAGACTTGGAGGCTTCCTGCCACTGCATCAACTGGATGACCCTGTATCTCGGGAGAGTTGACGAAGTAATGGTCGAGGCATAACAAAGTCACTGCTTCGTTGGTGCTTTCAGACGCGACGAGGAGCTTGTAGACTTCTCGACTAGCGATGGCTCGGAACATCGAAATCTGGGTGCAATAAGTATCGGCGTTCAAATTTTGCAACTGAAAGGCGAGGCGAACGAACCTCATCGTTAGTGCTTCGCGAGACAAGTGACACGTCGATTTGAGCCGCCAAATCCAAAAGATGGGAGACGAGACTATCTTGCGTGTGCGGCATGACTGCAAACGAAAGTTTCTCCCAAAACCCACGAAGTACACACTCGCTGGCTCGAGCAGTATTTTGATCCTTGAGGAACAATTGAATGGCCCTGGGGGTCCGACCCTCCTCGAGATGGACTTCGGCTGCGTCGGAGAATTTACGGAGCCACTCAAGGAAATTCGCACGCTCAAGGTTCAGACCACGATCTTCGAGATACGCCAAAGCTTCCTCGTGACCATCAAAAAGCCTGCCTGCCTTCCTTGAAAAAGGAACGGATGTTAATGAAACTGATGCTAGAAAACCGAGAAGACCTTACTCGAACTGTCCTTTTTTGAAGTACGAAAGGCGCGCAATACTGAACACCCGCTGGGAGACGTTATGGTTTATATCCCGGTCGTAGTTCTTCACAGTGGCGACGGCCTGGTCAATCTTCCCCATGTCCAGATAGAGTTCGGCAACCCTGCTGAAATATTTTGCGTGGTTGTAAGCATCTATAGCTTGTTTGAAATCCCCGGCGTCTTCGAAACATTCGCCAGCTCTGCGAAAATAAGTCTCTGCCGCATTCTTGGCGCGCTCATTCCTGGCACAACCCAAGAAGGTCGCAGCTACTTGCAGGAGCGCCGTCCTTCGGGCCGCAATTTCGCGGCGATGGTTGTGCGGCATTCCGCTAGCCTCTTCACGAAGATGATACGCATGAGAAACAGCTGCTTCGTGAGGCATAGAGGCACGTTCGTAGCATAGCTTGGCCTGTGAGAACCGCTTGCTGTCGAATAATTTTCGTCCTTGTTCTTGCCACTCTGCCGCTGGCAGAGACGCAAGAGAAACGTTCAGTCATTGGAAAGAATACTAGGCCGTGACGTACGCATTGAGGATATAGCGAAGCGCGGGGTATCCGTGCCTAGCACGCAGTTTTGCACCTGATCTTTGCTCGTCCACAGCATCTGTTGAGTATATTTAGTGTTTGAACGTGGAGAATGTCTAGCCACTGACCCGCATCGGCTCGCCCTTGGTAGAACAGTCGGCAATCCAGATATTGTTCCGAGCTCGCGTGATTGCGACGTACAAGAATTTAAGCTACACCGAAGTTAGGTAAATTAAGTTCTTGGCTTTGAGTGTATGCAAGTCACCTCAGTGCACACGCTGGCGTGGCGCATTTTGTCGAAAATGGGTGCAGACGGCGTGCCATCGGTGGTTCGTTTGTCCATGACATTCAACACGACACGCCATTGGGCCTCAGCAACAGCGGAGTCTTCGAAGAAATTGTAGATAACAACCTGGAAAGGTTTATCAATCTTTCAGCAGCGGCCAGCTCACTGGAAATAATACGGACATCGTTGAACTCGAGTCCCTTGCTCTCGTATAGGGTCCTAAAAAGAGTAAGCAAAAGCATCTAAAATCGACAAATATCTGTTTACATGATTAGTCCGATATCTCCCACCTGCTTTCGCAAATTTTCTTTGGCCGTGTCATTGCGCACAAGAATGCCTTCAAAGACGGTGAGATCACGTGTTGTAGGTCGACAAAATTCAACGCACATTGTTGGGCACCCAACTCGATGTAGCCGCTTCTATTGTTTAAAATCGTCCATCAAGTCAAAATGGCGGAATATGAGCAAACCAAGAACGTACGATGATTTATCCCCAAAGAGAAACTGTTTGGACTGGACATTTTCGGAGTTCCAATTGATGAAGAAGATAGGCCGCAACCCGCCAACAGTCCCTCTTTCCCGGTCAAGACTATCAATGGCATCGGGCCAGAGCTTGGTTATGACCTCTATAACGGAATGTGCACAATTTATAATACCGGTGTGCGATCGGTAGTTCACCGTGAGTTGAAAAGGGCGCGGAGGGGTGACTGGTTGAAAACTGAGTTCTGGGTGTTTCTTTCGCCGCCGTTCCTGAGTAAAATTACTAAGAAAAATCGGATTAGAGACAAGCTGTAACGAACTTCAACCCGGTGCAAGAAAGCCTTCAGTTCATTGAAACGGAACGAGCTGCCGACAGATATAGTCTGGGCTGTGTCTCCCGCCCAAAAAGACCGTTCGGGTTTTGACAAATGGAACGAAGGACTGTCGACATGTTACTCGACGGATATTCTCCATAGATAAATTAACTTGCGTAGTGTGTCAATGAGAAGATTATCCTGAGTTTCGTCCACATATCTTCGACAATAATTTTATTGATATCCGGAGGGGAAGAGGAACAACTTACAAATAATCCACCTTCTTACCAGGCACACCGTGGTCTCGGAAGAATTTGATGATTTCATGTGATCTATAATTTTGTTAATCGCGCCACAAGATTGAACAAGTTGGTATTACCGATCCGCTGGATCAGCATCGCCTTGACGGCGTTTCTGGCTTGAATACTTCTCGAAGAGATCATAAATTCGTTCACGCTGATCCCCGAACGTGGATTGCCCTCGTTCACCAAGGTTTAAATAAACCCCACGATCCAGGCAGTACGTTTTGCTGGGGAGGGCCTTTTCTGAACCCATAATCACCCCTGCCAGTGGTTGACGGATTAGTATCGAATATGGAAAGGAATCAAAGGTATGTAAAATTACCCATAAACTCAGAGAACACCATGGATGGTTCTTCGTGATGTTCAAACTCCGGAAGGAGAAATAAACAAAACATACCGAAGCCCTTGCATGCAGAATGTGAAAAATGTGGCCAATATTCCCTGCGGAACTTGGCGTAGGTTAGTCGGGTTGTTCCCCCGTGTCCGTGCGGTAACCACTGTTTTGCATGTCATGTTCAATCATTGTGCAAAGCTGAAACCGGCGCTATCAGCACTACCGTACTGAAAGGAATAAAACCAACCTGGTCAAAAGAAACAAATAACGGAAAGTCCGTGTCCTGCAAATCGCTATACTTCTTCGGCAAATCAATTCTCCAATCGCTTTCCTCGACATCTACTAATGCTCTGTCAGCCCTCCTAGCGGCTTTGAAATTTTCAGAGATGGCTGAAGGCTGGTACCCTCCGAGGAGCTTCGCAAAATACTCCCTGACTTTGTCCGCGAGCATGCGAGACTGAGTCACAAACAGTTGTCGACTCTTTCGGGTCTCTGGAGTCGACAGCTCAGAACTGGCCTCAATCAACAACATTTTGTATAACATGCTCGTGGTCTTCCTGTGGAGCGCATCGGATTGGATTATTTTCAAATAATTATTGACAAGAAAACGTACCCCGTTCCGCTCCGCCCAAGTACATAGCACGAATCTGGATGCTCAATTATCTCCAATTCCTTAGGACTGAAACTCAGTGGCGATATCGGGGGTACGGGTCCGGAAGGCGTACGAGATTTCAAGGACAAAGGCAACATCGAGGTCAGCAATGATGCTATCAAGCAGAGGCTGGCGAACATCAAATAAAGTTGTGTTTAAGTTCCAGAGTAACATGCCTGCGAAAAATGGACAGATTTCCTTCGTAATTTCAGTAGGGAATCTTCTGCCATCTATGTGGACTCACAACAGAAGCGATTGGATCTGCAGAGATGTCATGAAAAACTGGCGCATAACGTAGTCACTGGTCGGACGCACCTGCTCCGCATCGTCCGGGGGTAAGTCAGGGACGCTCCCGGGATTTAAGCGCGCATCTTCCTGCGTAGGAAACGCAGCAGGGACAAATATGCATCCCTCCGTGTTCTGACGTTGTATGCATCTGAAGGGTTGGATTTATATGATGCAATGCCGGTACTACAGAGCGGACCACTGACCTCTCCTTATATTCCTCGCCTTTCTTCCCCAATTCGCGACCCATGGAGTCCCAGAAGGATCCGCGACTGAGTTGCGCTTTCTCGTAGATTCCAAAAACTTTGAGTGCTGCTTGAAGTTCAGTACGAGACATGTACTAATCCCAAAGATCAGTATACCTTGTTGCTCGGTCTACGGTAAATCTCAACAATGCGCTCGAGATGAGGTAGAGAAATGCGCACCTTGGTGCCATACACAGGTACGCAGTCGACTTGATACTAAACGAAAGTTTAACCGTTTGTCAACAAGACCAAAGTGACGAACCACTAGGCGCAAGTCCTCAGACACCTTTGCTTCGTAGATGGGAATTTCAACATTGGAGCCGTTGAGTTGGCTGTAGTTCTCCGGAGAGAAGTCACCATTTGAAAGTTCCCTACGCAGTTCAAGTTATCCGCAATCCTTGTGACGACGGCGGCGAAATATCCAAACCTCATCTTTTTGACGACAAGAATGAATGTCCTGCGATCACGCCGGCTGTATTCGCGCAAATCGCGCTCAGCGCGGGGCGCAATGTTGATGGACCAGTCCCCGAATCCGGTTGCCCTTCTCCGATAAAGGGTAGAACTGCAGTAGTTGAAGCATGAAGTACCCAAGCATAGATACCGACAGAAACACGAACAATTTAATTGGTTGAACGGCAGGGTAAGACGCGGCCGAAGCAGAATCGTTCGGCCGAGGGTTCTGAGGGCCGTCACCCGATCCTGCACCTGACGCCTCCCAGTCTGAAGATTCTTCCCCAGATTCGGCACGGCACACTGGCTCTGTGGGGATGCAAGTGGCCTTAACCGAGGCGACAACGGCAGGAAGTCGCAAGGACTCGAGGTACGCCTAATCTAAATGCTTAGCAAACGGGATTTGACATGGTGGCTGCCGACCTTCAGAATGGACCTTTGCGTGGCTAGCAGGAGCTCAATGCATTGTCCGATCTCTTCCCGCGTTTCGGGAACCGATATCTTGAGGCGGTCGAACGGCGCAGAGTCCAATTTGTCTTCGGCTGCGACACGCCGCGCCATCTTTGCCTTCCTCTGGTTGGCAGGTTTCTTCTTGAGGCCAGACGACTCTTGTTCAGGTTCCAGTCCATCTGCGACCTGTCTGGAAGTGATGGCGCCGAGAACTTCCGGTGCCTCCTTCACAAGCTGCTGATGGTTTTCATGCAACGCAGGCACCTTCTGTGCCAAGAGAAAGAAATAGGAGAGTTGGGACAATATTTTGGAAGCCAGAGACCCGGCGAACGCTTCCGATGAGGTTGGGAATTGACTCATAACCAACTCATCATCCAGACCTGTCTAAAGTTGAGTTCGCTGCCCCAAATGGGATTAAGAAAGGACTTGCCTAAAAGCACAAGCCGCACGACAGCAGGTCGCTCATGCAGAATAATATCGTCTAAAATACGGCCAACGTTGGCTGCGTTGATGATCCCTTGCAATTCAAACACGGCGTTTTCAACCGCTTCGATGGAGGTCAGGGTAGAGACATCAAACATATCGCTGCGGTACGACGCTTTGCGGGGAGGAGGCATGGTGGGAGGCAAGAAGGACGCTACGGAAGAACACCCTATTCTTAACAAAGGGAACGTGTTTCCTGGCTTGCGCCAATGTCTCGGACCTGCAGGTCAGCGGGACGCTCAACCTCATCGTCACGACATGGGAGATCAAGAACTGGGCCTGCGCACGGCGATCATCAATCAGACGTTCTGGCCCGCGTTGAGGAATTTGGCGCAAATATATGCTAGTGCATCCCGCATCCTCCGCGAGCTCATCGAATCTTAATAATCTGACTCGCGTCGCGGAAATCAGACCTGGTCGGAGGTCGGCTCGCGATAACGATCATGCAGAGCACGCAGCTCATCACGATCCTGGGCGACGGCGCGGGGTATCTGCTCCCCGTGAACTTGTACATGGCGGAGGTCGTCGAGCCGAGCGAACCGTTGCGTTTGGAGTGTTGGCGGGGATAGCCATGTTGGGCGTGGCGAATTGTGCGTTTCAACGTAATGAATCCTGTGCGTATCGTTCTGTCCATCTGATTTCTCTAACAACGCAGGATACATCTGCGGCGGCCTGAGTAACGACCTCATCGGCCTCTCGCCCCCTTCCAAATCACCTTCTGCCTTCTTGTCGGCTCGACGTTCTTCACCGGCCTCTGCCTGTCTTACATCTCGCTTGGCGGGTTTCCAGTCAAGTCGTATGGCGGTCCGGATGCACTTTTATTCGGCCGCAAGATAAAGAGCCGATTTCGGCCATCCCGCAAGATAGAGAGGTGATTTGATGGTATCGCCGCAAGATTGACCGCTGATAATCAAGCCGTTTGTCTTGCGGGGAAATCACTGATTCCCGCAAGATATATATAGGTATGTCCCGCAAGATACAACGCGTCGCCCGCAAGATACAGAATTTCCCGCAAGATAAAGTCGTCCGAAAAAAAGTTGGTCCAAAATTTCTGGAATAAATTAGGTATTTCCCTAGGGCCTATCCACCGTTGTTTTGATGGCATGCAAGTGGAGAAAGGCACAGCTGTGTGAGGTTGAAAATCGGAAATTGGTCTTTGTTGCAAAATTGTTTGAGGTTCCTCCTGCCATTCCCGTCCTTAGACCTCTCAAAAGTTGTTCCAGATCCTGCTAGAGCACTTCAAATCCAGGCGGTCATCATCCGAATATCATACATTGATCCAATTGATGGAAAACTGTGAAGCTGAGTTAACCAGAGTCTAGGTGCAATGATTGTATATTGGTACTCTGAGAACCTATTGAACCCATGAAGTAAATGAAAACGTGCCATCCTAAAATCTCTCGCATCATTCAATATGGCCGAGATGGCCGAGCAGGACAGAACTGAACCAATTCTTAAACGCACTGATTCAGAAAATCGGAATCAATCTCTTTCAGTAACTGCGAAAGATGGCCTTCCATTTGTGGGACTCTGGTGCTGTACCTTGGTGATCAAACTGGTTAGTGTTTGTAGTCGCTGATTTCCTCGCTTGTTGCTCATTCTACCCTTATGCAGTCAAATCAATTGCTGTGTATTGGTACTCACATCGTCAGGTATCAGCTGTCACAAATGTGTAGATTCAATTACAAAGAGATATAAGAGTTGTAATGACTGTCTACACGTATTCAGTGTCAACTCCAATGCATCCAATTGCAAGGAAGCCAGTTGAACTACATGCCTACTTTACAATTAACCAAGGTATTCACGTTTGACTCATGCAGGGTTGTGAGGATGGTCAGTGATGGTAATCGGACTTTGAACACAGTCCACAAGGGTGAATTATTGCAAAGTCCAACTCAAGCTTCTTGAAATACAGTATTTCAGTGGTTTCCCTACTCTTTAATTGGTACGCCACTCTGAATCCCACACTGTGCCACACTCCTGGTGAACAGGCACTAGGGAATTACCCAAATTATTTCAGGAATTTTGGAACAATTTTTTTTCGACGACTTTATCTTGCGGGAAATTCTGTATCTTGCGGGACATACCTATATATATCTTGCGGGAATCAGTGATTTCCCCGCAAGACAAACGGCTTGATTATCAGCGGTCAATCTTGCGGCGATACCATCAAATCACCTCTCTATCTTGCGGGATGGCCGAAATCGGCTCTTTATCTTGCGGCCGAATAAAAGTGCATCCGGACCGCCATAAAGTCGGACCCCGACGCCCCCCTCCGAGAATTCAACCACCGAAGAGCCGAAGAAGCCGGAGTCTGTTTTTTTGCCATCCGCACATCTTCCTTCCGGCGAAGTACGCGGGCGGGAACGGGAACGGGAGGCTCTTCGGCCTGCCGCTGCTTGGTTTGGTGCCTTTTGGCCCGTAATGGCGACTGATATATGGTCAGTTTTATGGCTATTTTACTTCAATGCTCTTCATTTTTTTTGAAATCGTCTCGTGAATTTTCGTTGATGGGGTATTTGACAAGCAGTGCGGTGTCAATTTTTGTGAGGGGGTATGACAGATGGCGATGAACCTTCTCCTTTCGACCACCACCTGCACTCCGGCAATCCTTGACTGCCAACCACAAACTCACCAGTTGCCAACACATTTCTTGCATTTACCTCCAGCCGCCGATGCTCCAATCACCGCGAACGGATTTCAAACGGGGTGCAACGGAGACGGATTTCTGTGCGTACGCTTCCGCCTTCTATCTTCACCTTACCCAACCCGCTTTTAAATTAGCTCTCATTCATTAATACATTCACACTCACGATTACCCTGATACAACCCGCAGGATGGCGGCCAACGCCTCTCGCGCGCGCCTTCCTCACGCTCGCATTCCACGGCTCATCGCGTGGGGGCGGAAGGTGTTCACCCAGCGCAGACACGGCGCTTGTCGATGTATTGCCCGTGGCGGAGAGCGTGGGCGTCCTGTACCCCAGCAGAGAGGCGAAGGCACGAGGTACACCACGGACCCGAGCGCGTTCGATCCGTCTGCCACCTCCGGCGAGCGGGGAGAACGGGAGCGTACACAAGAGCCAGGGAGTTAATCCACCAGAGAGGATACCCACGGCAGATAAGAACGACTTGAATTTTGCATTTCAGAATGATAATCGATGGGTTCCTGGTCGCCCTACTCGTCTGCTCCACCAGCCCCGCGCACGTATGGGCCGGGGCCCTGATGCTGCCACTCGCCTCACGGCGCCAGCGTGCAAGGGCGTGCTGCTCAATGTGGTGCCTGCGGCACGGAAGAGCGACGCGCTGTCTGCTATTGCACTCGTTGAGGTGCGCTTTTTATTTTATGTTTCTTCGCATTTCTGTTTTCTCCGCCCACCCCCTCCCATGTTTAATCCCCTCCTCGAGTATGAATTATCGAACACGTCTACTAATTATAACGCTGACAGACGACAGCCATGATCCTCACCGTCTCCCTCTACGGCGAGCTCTTCGTCCTCCCGTCCGATCTCGGGCACCCGAATCTCGCGTTCCTATTCAACGCGCTGACGGCGTTGTTGAGCGCGGGTGTGTTGTTTGTGGTGGGTTTCCGAGGGGGGCGCTTGCCAGTGCTGAGGGGTAGCGTGTTAGGATAGTATGTAAATTTATGGAGATAAAGCGTTGAGGGACGTGAGTCTGGCCATAGGATTTTATTGAGTTATTCGCCTCACTGGTTCTTGAATACCCGAGAAATGCGGGGCTTAACCTTTTCTGTAAGTACTAGTGTTGGAACACCCAGATTAATCGCTGGTGGTGCGCAGCGGCCTAGCTAGCACTCGATAGCTATTGACGCAGACGACGGAATATTTTCAACGCAAGTAATCTAGTTCCGTGGGTACCCGTCTTCCAATGTACTCTCGTCTACCTCCTTGTAAAATTATTAAAGTCTCTCCAGTCTTTTTAATCCACACAATCAAGCCAGCTTACATGGATCGACTCCCAAATCGCCTTGCCACCTGGGTTCTCTGGTGAAGCCTCAAAGTAGGATACCTGACTAAAGAGGATCGCGGGCATGAAAGCGCTTGGATCGCATGTATTCGTCAGCGACTGCAGATGTGAGATCTCGAGTGACTTGGTCACTCTTCACCGGAACATGTACGTCGAAACATTGTAGTATTACAAGCAAAGGTTTACATTGTGTCATACGCTTTCCAAAATTACAGAGTCAAGAAACAGCCCGCATTGTATATCAACGGGGAAGAAACTTCCGTTTCGGAACACTCTAATTTCCGTAGCTGATCCAAGTCTCGTTATACGGCAAGAACATACAACATTCCGATCCCTAGCGCACAACAGGCTTCACTAGCAACGGGAGTTGGTTTCCTGCCGCGCGATCGGTTACAACGATAGGATGGTGCACGATGGGATTCCGTTTCTTCCCTATCTCCGCGATGGGGACTGCGAGCTCAAACTCGAGCCCCCGGACCAGCGTGAAGATCAAAGCCTTCATCCTAAAACATTCAATCAGGTCCCGAACATAAAAATCGTTTGAAGAGGACAGACTCGACGAGCGAGAACCGGAACCCGATGCAGCCGCGCGGGCCACCAAGGAAGGTGAGCATGTTCCCCCAAACGCCTGGGATGGCGCTCGCGCCCGGCGGCGGGGCTTCCCACCGTTCAGGTCTGGAGTTGTGTTGGTAAATAAAAGTCGAGATTGACTGCAAGGACCAGGAAAATACGCACACAAACTCCATCGCGTCCGGGCCCCAGATGCCGACGTCGCGGTTCAGCGCGAGGATGGGTATTACGACCATGTCACCCTTGCGTACCCTGCATTTAACAAGAGTTGTATGCTTCACGATCTATTATCAAATAAGGAGAACGTACCGTACACTCTCGTGCACCTTCCCTCGCGTATCTGTGAGCGGGGTGCCTAGCGGCACGACGTCGTCATGGAATGCCAATCGAGCTGATCAGAAATTAGATCCAGATACCAAGGGAGCAAAGACATACGTACTGGTCGCAGGGACGGGCGCATAGACGCGGAGAGTCTCTCGCACGACGCAGTCAAGATACGAGAGCGCATTGAGCTCGTCCATCGTCGGGCGGTCCGTCGAGATGCTTAATAGCTCCTCGCGCAGACGTGCCTGGGCCGTCGGGTTTTGGGTGAGGGCAAATAGTGCCCAAGTCACGGCCGTGCTATATAAAGGAATTAATTTGGAGTATAAATTGGCCGGCAGAATTAGTTCATGTAATTCCCACCGATACATACCTCGTCGTCTGAGGTAGTGAATGAGAGTTGGAGAATGAGTGAGGAGTGAAAAAACCATACCCTGTGTCCGGCCACCAGGAACGTCGGGACCTCTACGCAGTCATTCAGCCAAATCTTAGCAGTGAGTAGGGAGATACTGACGTGCAATAACATCCTCGTCCGAGAGTTGCTGGTTCGCAGGAAGATCTTTTGACGTGTTTGCACGTACGAGGAGCGCAAGCAGATCGCGGGCTCTCCCCGTCTGAAACGCCCCACTCTCTGAGATTTCGCGTTTGCTGTCTGCGAGCAGCCGGCGCCCGATGCGCGTCATCGTCGCCTGCGCTTCAACCACGACCTTATCTTGCTTGAGGGACTATATCGTTCAGCCATCGTCAGTATCCTCACTTGGGTAGAGAAATATCTGTTGTTTACGAAGTGCCGCAAAATGGGGTAACGAAATTGCAAGAAGCGCCTGATGCTGAACTCAGTGTCGGCCGCGAAGACTGCCTCGAACGCCTCAACGAGCTCGTTCGGCTCGGCGTCGTCCGTCGCGCTAAGCGCATCGATCTTGTAGTTGAATCCTATAGATGAGGCACTCCCGCGTTAGACCACACCGGAGGAGAGAGAAAAGCAAGGAAAGCCCACCTGCGAGCCCAATGACATCGAGGGTCGCCTTGCTGAGCCACGAGAGCACCTCCACACGCGCGATGCCACCTGCATTAGCCGCCTGTGCAGCCCAGATGTCTCGGAGCTGGACAGGGTGAAACATGATTCACGCGCCAACCAAGTTGGTGCAGCATCTCTCACCTGAACCGACTTCTCGACGAAGATCTCTGTGAGCTCGCGAACTTGCGGTGCCCCAAACGCAGGGTTCTGCAAACGAACAAAAATCAAGGTTGAGCAGCGTCGCGGATGACAGTAAGTATATACCATAATTTTGCGCTGAACACCATAACATCAGCTCCCTGGCGTACAATAGAAGACGACATAACACACCTGCTGCTTATGGACGTCACCCTCCACAACGAGGATACCCGGTCCAACAACACGTCCAAGACTGAATCGTGTATCCTCAGACTTTTGGTATATCTGGCTATTTGACAGGAAGTGGTGAATGGCTTTCAAGTCTGTCGTATACATCCCAGTTTGACCCTGGCGGGCGCATAGCTCATCAGAACAGGGTCTCGTCAAAATTAGGTGACTCACGAAGAACCGGTGAAACCTCCACGTCCGTCCATATTCTTGCACCCAGCGTTCTTGCAGCCCATGGTACTTCAGACACAGAAAAGGAGATTTGATTAAGATAGGAATCATCCAACAAAACCCACGCACGTCGTCCAGAAGCTCCTTCGCATTTCCATAGAACCAATGTGCGGACTTTGGCCCCGGTAGAAGTCGAAAGGAGAAGTAAACTCGTGGTAGACAGCCCATACAATTCCATACAGCACGTATGCGCCGGCTGTCCCAAATATCGATGCCAAGAGCTTCAAGAACATGGAGGTGCAGGATGCAAAGGCTCGGCCGCAGAACCACGGAAACTAACCTATGAGATGCAGACCTCCGTACATTATCGGACTGTGACCTAATGCGCACCCTGGGTAGGGCTTCGACCCGGCAGTTTAACGGGAGGGCGGCCACAAAAACGGTCGTATTTTGGGTACCCGTAACCCGTCCGTCACCCGTTGTCGGCGGATTTGAGCTCACCCGTCTCGACGCGTCATCCCAACTCCTCTTGACGGCCGGGTCTCGACCTCTCCGTCAGCGACGGCGACGGGATTGATCCAAGAACAGCCAAGAGCCCTACTAGTACCCGGTCCCTGACGGACTCCCAGGTCCCGCAGTGTTACGGGGTGCGACAGATTAAAGATAGGCGCTTTGAGACTGTGGCCCATTTGGAAGGTTTTTAATAAGTGGCAGATTAGTGGCAGTGCCCCAAAGTTTGCCGTTTGACGATCACATTATGCCAAACTTGGCACAATAACGCGTCATCTCTTTCCTGAACCATCTCGCAGCGGCGCCGCCAGTTCGTTTGGTGGTAGGGTCGTTTAACATATATCCTGATATCTTTACCCTTTGCTGCATCAGTGTCGCGATCGCGTGGACGGCGCGTTCCAGGATTTGGCGAGCGCCGAGGAAGTGCTGCACGTGCATTGCGTGTGCGTAAACCCGCGTCGCAGAGGCCATCTCTGTTCACGCCACCGGACGCGAGTATAAGTTTTCTGGCTGTAGAGCAAAGCCCTGATGGCGGTGCACAGGAGAGGTCCCATCGGCCATTTGGCGCTTTCTTCTGAGGAAGTTGCCGAGGCCGGTGGGGGACGCGGCAATACTGGGCGACTATCTTCCCGAGGAAGAGTGATAAGGGTTGTATCAGCGACGAATCCTAGATACGTCTTCTCCCATTATCACTGTCATTGTCTGACAGGCTAGACCCTATCTGAGCGGTCAATGCCCATCAATAGGGATCCCCACCGTACCGTATACGGTTACGACCGTAATCATTACGCCCATTTACGGGTGCTATCCGGCCGTAACCGTAACCGTAAATATTCTCCCGGAGGCCCTTACGGTACGGTACGGTAAAAATTACGGGCATTACGACCGTATACGACAGGTATACGACCGTATAAATTGGAATAAAATTAATGAGACACAAAACGGACGTATCTACACTTCCTGCATGGTCTGGAGGATGTCCTCGAGGTTTTTGCGCTTCAGACGAAGGTGGTGCTTGAGCAACATCAACGTCCGAATAGTTTCTGGCTTCAAGCGCGCGCGCCGCAGAGAGATAGTATCTCTGCCGCCCGAGAAAACACGCTCAACTGAAACGGCAGAGCCTGGCCGAATTCATGAGCCATTTAAAGGAGGGAATGAATGAAGCATACCAGGTATGGACATGATGTCACGCGCTAACCGATACAGACGAGGATACTCGGCTTTCCGCGCATACCACCACTGAACAGGGTCTGCCTGGAACGGTATACGGGGTGCATCAGAGTAAATGTCAAGTTCATCCATATCACCCTCGTCGTCGGAGCCTTGGTCGAAAGCAGCGAAATTGATCAAAAAGCAGAGCGCAATTTAGGAACAGACAGATAATGGAGTATGCCGAGGACCCGACAGTTTTAGACGTAGATTCGGCTAGAACACCGCGGGTCTCGCGACCATTGTGAGCTGCCACAAAAATAAATGAATTCACCGAACTGAATAAATAAAGGATGATGAGACGTACTTTTTTTAATATGCTCGCGCGCAAAAGCGGTCATGATTGTGGAGCCTTCTTGACCGCATCCGCGCCAGCGCTTTATACGGCCTCGGCAATGTCATAGATCATTCTGGTACCTCCCTGATATGGTGAGGCGCGTGAAATTCGCCAATGATGCGACGCATGCCTTCGCACCTAGTATATATCCCAGCTGAAAAATTGGGGGCTGGTAGTTGAAGTTTTGACGCGGAGTCGTTGACGCGCCGGACAGTGCGAGAACCCAGTGGGAATCACATGCAGACTTCGGCTTGAAGACGGCGTCATCGTGCCTTTCGGTTGCGACTGGCCGAGTCAGTTCAAAATCGTACCATTTTAAGAAAATTTACGGTCGTATAAGACCGTATACGGACCGTATGATTACGGGTCATACGGTATACGTACGGTGACCAACCGTAACCGTATAAGACTGACCAGGAGGCTCTACGGTACGGTTACGGGTACCCGTATAACCGTAACCGTATACGGTGGTGTACGGTTACGGTGGGGATCCCTACCCATCAACAATGGGTCCTTAGTAAAATTTGTTTTGCTTGTCCCTGACAGAGCCCGAAAAGAGATGAATATCAGTACCATAGTCGTCCAGATTTGTCTGCATAAATGTCCGGGGTCAGTCATCCCATCCATCTATGTTAAAATTGCTGCACAGGATCGAACAAAGATTGCACAGGCGTGGAAAGATCCGAAACCCAAACTTTGGCGGCTTTGATTGAGGTGGGTGGGTAGGTCGACGGCACAGTCCGAGTAACGAACACCAGTTCCGGCGCTTATCCTAGCATACAACGGAAGCTAAATTACAGCACCGCCCCCTCACCGTGAACCTCCAACAGCAACTTGAAGTTCAAAATGACAAACCTTGTCAATGGTGGCTAACGCGGTGCCTGCAGGGTATTTGCATCCGAGTTCAATATCACCCCTTCGACACATTCAAAGACAGCCGTCCCTAGTGTGGAGTGCCTCGGGTACCTCACCAGGTTCAGGGCCCTTATGTTACGATGCTTGGGCTTTTGGAATTTGCTTGGGAATCGGTTGCTAAGTACTCCCCGCGCTTCTGTTGCACTCCGAAATTTCTTTCGTGCGCCCGCAGTGAACGGAACGTGGAACGACAATAAATTTAGATTATTAATCTCGACATATTCTACATAATATATTATACCGCCTACGGCATCTACGCGCGGCCGTTTGTTTGGAATGCCGGTTTGTAGCCGTTCATCTTCAAACCCGGGATTTTACCATTCGGAACTGGCTTGTTCTTGGATGAGTCGGGAAGCGGTGCTTCTTCGACCCCAAACGCCTTCTCAATCCTCCTAAGCGCTAACTGCAGGTGCGGGATAACAGCAAATTTAGTTGAAACAAGGTACTGTATGATCCGCGTCAACTCACAATCATCGTGCTGCGCGGCTGGGTGAAGATAAGCCGGAATCGAGTTGGGATCGGATCGGCCATGAGGTTGGTGGGTTTCTGAAAATAGATAGGCTTGACAGTGCGTTGAGTCAGGCGAAGACACATACCATGAAGACCTTCTCTCTCAGCAACGCCGCGACGCCGAGATCGAGCTTGTCGATGGGACAGGCGCCTGGGGGGAGATCTGCTCCAGGAACGACGCAAAATCGACCACTACGAACACGGCTGCGTTTGCGCGGGTAAATCTGCAATTATTAGGTCTGGACCAGTGTGAAAGGAATGCAGAGATTTGACATACTCCAAATTGTGGAATATCAACCACTCTGCGACGAACTCATACGCCTCGGCGAGCGCCGCGCGGTTGTCGGCGAGGAAGCGCTCGACGAAGGGTCGATCTTGGAGAACGCGCGCAAAGAGCACGTCGCTGACGGAGGAAATTGGCGTCGCGTAGAAGAGCGGGCGCATGAGCTTGATGAGGTCCGGATTTTCCGGAGAGATGAGGAGACCCACTGGATTGAAATTCAACATAGTTTCTTTGAATGAAAATAAATAACCAACACTTGAGCCCACTGGCGCCGAAATCTTTGGTCGGTCCAGCCAGCACGTGAACACGCGACGGGTCCACGCCCATGGCCGGAAGGTCAAACGTTAGAACAGATTCGAACTTCGCATTTTGGGCAGGAGGGTAGGCAGATTCAAATGTTGAAAGTCCGTATACCTCGTCGACTATGAGATGGATATTGTACTGTGACAGAGAGTTTAATTACAGATTCACGGCTCAGCGCTCGAAGATGATACCTTTTGGGCCAACAGAGCGTATCCCTTGATCACTTCTTTGGGTACGACCTGAGGAATGGGGTTATGTGGGTTGGGTATGAGCATCGCCTTAATTTTTATGCCGAGTCTTTCGCTGGCAAGCAACTTTGACTCGAGGTACGGCAGGACATCCTTCGAGAGGGAGTTGACTTTTGCGGGGATATCGGCCCTTATAAGCATGGCCAGCGCCGGGTGCATAATGTCGCGCACATAGTCGTCTGCACACTGTCAGCAGCAACCCAAGAATCCATGAAGTTACGCGAACCGTAAAAAGGCTGGAAAGCATTTAGATTCATGTCATCTGCGTTGGAGGAAGAATGAACGCACGACACTCATCAAGACACCCTCTCCTTCTCCGGCGAGTGCCCATACAAGCTGAGCCAAGAGAGCACCGATACCGGGCCCGGTGACCGAATTTTCTCCTGGTTGTGGTTCAATCCCGTGAAATTCAAACTACCTATGAACGACGTACTTGTAATTTCAACCCGGGGATTGAAATGATCATTGATGTATTGTGGTAAGAGATCCTCCAGCGTCGGAAGCGTCGTTTTGATGAGCGTTGCTCGGTACCTAAGGTGCTGTGTGTGGAGCGTCGTTATCGGACGCGAGAAATGCTATGTACAATACCAGTCAGCACGCTAGTTCATCGGGGAGAGGGAACCACACACTTCGATTAGGCGCTCGCTTAGCAGAGTGTTCTCAGCAATTGAGAGATTGATGGTCCCGTCAGCGTACAACTCAGGGTCGTAGAATGGGCCTGCTGGAGGTGCGCTGGAGAGCCAGTGAGTGAGACGAAAAGATAAAGTGTCGATTGAAGGTTGCCGAAAAAAATGGTCTTGGCGGTCCTCAGGCACTCCCCAATCGGAAGGAGGAAGCGATCTCATTTTTGCCCATGCTTCATGGATTTGAACCTTGTGACTTACTATGCATGTGGTGGGGGGAAACCCAGACGTTTCAGTGCGCGATTCGACAGAGGGGGGAGATCCGACATGGGGGAAAGTGTATGAGGTCGCTTCAGGGTCTTCAGGTCCAAGCTTAAAAGAAAAGGACGGCGTTCAATGCCCTGCCGGCACTCACTAAACCAAAGGGGACGATATTGATGGCATCTATTTTCTTTATATGCGCATGTTTGGCAGTGACCTTCCACTTACCACCGACACTGCACGGTTGCTTGTGCTCGATTAAGTATCCTTCTCAGTGTCCCCGTTTGTACTCGGCACGCTTTTTTCTATTTCTTGCGGCTACCTCTACCGTTAACTCGCCCTCACGCTGTTGGAAGACGGGGCCAGACCACGTTCTTGGCGATTCCTACCTTGCAGACAAGCTCGCCAAGTGTCTGTGTTGACACTTGCTTTAATATTGTAACGGCGGTAAGCAGGACGGCTGTGTCGAGGGGTGTATTTTGCTTTGGTTTTGCTTCATCCAGTGTCCCGCATGCCGTCAGGATTTCGGGTCAGTACGATTGCATCTGCATGGTCCCCACGATGAAGAGCTTTGAAACCTGCATGGCGTCGAGCTGTTCGTTAGATAATAACACGATAAAACTTACAAGACACGCTGCGGAACGTACAGCAGATCTGTACTTCCCGTACCCCGGATGGCTGTGAAACACGTACGTAGGTTTCCAGGTTTCAGAACCTCCATACAGCTCTGATGTCTAAACATAAGCGCTCGACTCCGAGCCTCTGCTATGACACCACGCAGTCGGTTTAGTCCTCGAGTAGCGGGAGTATGGGTGATTCCTTTGGCGTTACTTCCACGGGCTTGTTACGTGTGGACCCGCATCCGAGCTCGGGATTTGAACGCCATCTGCCTCACGATCTGGCGGGGCCACGCCCTCGGACGCCACCTTCCCTAGCAATCCCAGCACGACAACTGGTAGTGCATCGTCATGTCAGCACCGTTTTGACGTTCGGACGCCGCATTTTTTTTTTTTTTTGCAGTGGCACTTGGCCCTACTTGGCGCAGCCTTGTATTACTATGCCTTCGACAGTTATCAGTCTCGGCTGCGTTGTGTACGTTGCGATTTCTCAATATAACTGTCAAAGACTCCTACGAATGACGTCCAGCACGATTGCATAGGTAATTCGCCAAGTCTTGACTCGAGCGGACGCCGAGGATGTACGTAGGAGAGACGGCCCCTGGCTACGTCCGACACCATTCTTGAGCTCAGCCTTCCACGCGAGAGCGGAAAAGCTATGCGCAGTGTACTGCGCGGGAACACGGGCCGATGTATCATTAGCTATCATTAGCAAGCATCCATTGTCATCTCACCTCCTGCGGTATTCGGTCGGAGTCGCGGAGGTCGTGTGCTCAGTGTTTCCTTCACTGCTCCAAAAATATCGGCCGAATCAAGACCAAATCCGCTTGAACCCATTCAGCATTAATGACCCGATCAGCGGATGCATAATTTCTAATTCCTGACGCGCCGAACAGCTGTGAGACTTCTTCCTACACTCCACCGACCCTGGCTCTCCGTGACAGCGCGCAAGTTTAAAAACCTATTTGAACGCCCCAGTGTTTGTCCGTGTGTAAACCACATGTTATCGGCCTTCGGCGGATTTCCTTTCTGGATGTTTGCTTGCACAGCCACCTTTTCTTTACCTCCCCTATCATGGCCACACACAGACTTAGCACCTTGCCGCTCGATGATGATACTTATTGTGGACCGTATCATGACTTTTTTTTTCTACATTTGCCACCCGATCTTGGTCTCGAAAGCCTTCTGCGAGGTCTTCCGAACGCATCCGAAGCAGCGAAGCTGTCCGAAGGCAGGCTGCTAGCTGGTCCTGGAGAGCACTGGACCTCTCTGTAGTCCATCACCCGCGCGGTAGCATACAATACTGCCGGCCCCGCGCTTCCGCAAGCTTTACATGTGTTACGGTATCTAGTGATGTTCAGGGCCCGGCCTCAAGCCCTAAGCCGGCCAGGCCAAGCCCTACTAAGCCCAAGCCGAGCCGGGCCCAGGGCCTGGGCTTCAGATTTTTCAAGCCCAAGCCAGGCCCTCAAGCCCGGGCTTCACTGCGACCTATGAACTTGGGCTTAACTTCGAATTTTGACTTCAAAACTCGTGCATCAGGTCAGCTTTTACTGGCATTGAGTCAGAAGATTTCACTGCCAATAAAATATTACAATGGATCGACAAGGATAGCTATCACCACGGTTGAAAGGGTCAACTCCGGGCATCCGAAAACGGAAATTGCGTGTCGGATTGGTTGAGAAGTGGAGAAATCAAGTCAGTAGTCATTCTAATAACCATTGAGACATTTGAATACCTGTTCATATCGTCATCCTGCAGTGTAACTTGTGATTTGTCACCTCACGAGTCAGGCCCGGGCCTGAGCCCAAAGCCCGCGGCTTGAGGCCCTGCTCGAGGGCTCAGGCTTGGGCTTGGGATATCTGAAGCCCAAGCCGCCTCAGGCCGGGCCCAAGCCTGGGCCTCCAGGCCCTGAACATCACTAACGTCGTCGTCGGTATCTGTATTATAACGAGGACGGGAGCGTCACTGATACGGACGATCCTCGACACGATGGCTGCGGCTTGCCCGGAAGAACGTCATGCGACTGTTATATATCACGGCAGAATAGAAACAAAAATTGCTGGAGAACTCAAAATTGTGGAGAATCTAGGAGATATCTACAGTCTAGCGAGCGTCTTTTGTCTCGAACACGCAAGTGCTTACTGTTTGTTCGCCAATAAGGCACAAGGATCGCACGTCGGGAACGAGTGTTCTCACGCCGGAGTCGTGGTGTTTCCGGCGCGCGATGTACCCGATCATGCTGTATTGCAACCTGCTCTCTGGGGATCGGTACTCGCTCTGAGTCGAAGACATGAGCTCGGTGATGATGGAATTGAACACATCCAACGACAGCCACTGCATTCCGAGCCTGCGTCGGCAGCGTCTGTTGACGTGGGTTGACGTTGGTCGACCTCGGCCGACCCTAGTCGGCAGGGTCTGCCGACGCCCCGTCGGTAAATCTGTGCCGACCTGCGCCGATGGTCTGTCGACGTCTGCCGACCCGGCGTCGACTGAGGTCTGCCTACCTCGGTTTCTGGGTTCGACCCACCTCCGCACACTTACCCGCTATCCTCCTCCAGTTCCCTGGCCCCCCATGTTGTCGCTAGCGAGCCTGTAGCCCGTAGCAACTGAATGATTACTTGTTCCTGTTGACTTCTCCCGTCGACCCTGAGCCCTGTATGCCAGAGCACCGATTCTGTGGCCCTCTTGCAGTTTCTCCCATATTCCCCTGCTCTCTTCATGTATTAACACTTCTCAATAATCCACCAGAACGTTCAATGGGCAGTCGACGACTAACTCCACTTCTACCGCGGCCAGGTGCCACGCAGTGGCACGGATCCGAAGATGGTGGAAGCTGAAGCGCGGCTTGCCAGTGGCACCAGTCAGAAGTTCCTCCCGCATTATTTTAGCCATGGAATTTGCGGTAGGAAGACGGGAGCAGTAATCAAATTTGACGAGGCATTTGGAGGCATGAGGAAAAATTATCGCAAAGGGCGGATTATTTAACACGTTTTGACAACTGGCCAAATAGTATCAAACACTCTCGCTCAATTCCGTACCAAAACAATACTGAAACAAAGAAAGAATAAACCCTGATGTACGGTTGAATGTGAGCTGGACCGTCGTCAGACCTCAGCCTGGGTCGGCATACTCGGTGTGCCTCCAGGTCGGTCGACCTCAGGCTCTGCCAACGGGAGTCGGCAAACCCTGTGCCGACGAACCCACGGAATGCAGTGAGCGGACTGCTATTCTCAATGAATATCCGAGTGACGAGCTCCTGCAGTTGTATGCTGTTGTGCGATTCCTGCGTTTCATTCTCGACCCCGTGTGCACCTGGACGGAAAACCGTGAGCGGTGCGTTTATCCCGGCGTTGAGTTACTTCCTTAGCTTGTGTCCTAGTGGATAAAGCTGTGGACATCCTACTGTCGACGGGACCGCATGGCGCACTGCGTGCTTAGGAGTCCCGAGAATCCGACCGGATGCAGGATTTGGGTTGTATGAGAACGACGAAGAGAACCTGTTGTACGGTGGGTATTTCTCTCTTCCCTTCGAGAACATCTGGACCATGCCCAAGATGAAGGCTGTCAAGGATGAGGGTCCCCGACGAGGTGGATTCTCGATAACATTATCGGCGAGAATGACACCTTTGCGTAACCCAATTTCAGTAAAAATTATTATCATTCGAGGCTCTTAATGCCCCACCGCCGGTGGGGTCGCACTTATCACGGCAAGCAGTGAGACACTCAACCTTCACGCCGTATTCCCTCCTGACTGTGCGCTAGACTGGGACCGACTCTCAACATGGCCGAGCCAGTTTCTTAAGAACAGGTTAAAAATTCAACCCCACCGTGACTGTTGGTCTCCTTGCCGCCGTCAGCATGCAGAACGCAGACGCGCGCGCTATGGGCGAGCGTGTTTTCCATGCGCGCGTCGACCGGCGGGGAGGCTGGGAGAAGGATTTGTCGGATTCTTATTTCAGAAAAACCATCTTGCCCATGGCTGTCGAACTTGGAATGGGAGTCATGACCAATCATTTCCGGATTCGATACTAACCCCGTCCATCAGGTTTTCTGGAACGGCGAAATGATCAGACCGAGTCGAGCTAAAATCTCGGTACGTTTACATTGACCTGGGGCTATTATATTTACGCGCTTATCCCGTAATTTACTGTCTCTCGTCCGTGCGCCATGTGAAAGTTTACCAGATCAAAAAAAGCTCAAAACATAGTTTCACAACCAAAGAGTCAGCACACAAGTTCATGCTGGTGGCAAGCAGATGCACATCCTCTGTTCATGCAAATTCTCGGAACCAATCCGACTTTCAACTTTGAGAGTTCACACGTGCAACAGCACAGATTTTGAGCCTAGTCGCCGCAACTGATTACCGATCGTATTCTGTGAGCAGGGCGTCGGCACGTAACAAAACACTTTGGCTCGCACTCACGAGCTCATGATTTTAAGCGTACTCTCCCTATGTCTAGCTGCGGCACTATGGTCCTTGGTGCGAATAATTCGTCGCATTTGCACCCGTCTCCTTTTTTAGAGACGGCCTGCATTAGTCCGGGACCACAACCCTTTCACATGAGTCTGATTTCTTGGGATGTCGCATTCTCCCGAATCACCGGCTCATTGAGACGTTCCTATCCACAACCTTGGAAAACGCTACATCGGACTACTTTTATCCTGTACTTTGAAGAGAGGTCTCTCCCGGCTCTCGTCGAGAGGTGTTCATGCTCCTGTTATCTCCCCTTTGACTGAGTTTCAGCTGTGCCGTTATCCTGAACCTGATAGCCAGTAAAAAATACCGTTTCCATTCTCCGCCCTTCAGTCCTACAGCTCTTGATAACACCATTACTTTCATCTGTTATCTCTATCACACCAGGTCTCATATAAACCGCATAACATTGCGAACGACATGTATTAATATATTGCGGTCACGGTGTCTACGAGCACGTTCACTGCCGCATACGCTGTGATGAAACAATCATGGAGTGACACTGTGAGGAGGTGGGACGATGGGCGGAGGGGTAAGACAGAGAATGCCCGCGATCTGACAGCTGACACCGTCTTCAATGCACAGGAATTTTATGAACAAAATAGAGGGACTCACTGCATGTCGCCGATTTCCGTACCGCAGCAGAGTTGGTTGGGTGGGCCTGTGGGCGAGGTCAGGGTGAGTAGCTTCAAGAGACAAGCGTTCGATTCCTACAGGCAGGATCCTGTGAAAGTAACGATCAGTTCAGTGATGTACAGCATTACTACCAGAATCAATACGAACATAAGGGCGTCCACCTATTCCCCCAGGTTCCATCAGTCATCATGAATGCAACATGGGAGGCGGGGCACTCACACTGCAACTGGATCGGTCCAGCGGACATGACTCCGTGGGCCAAGGCTAGGACGAGGACGGCGGTGGAAGTGAGCTGTTTGAACATTGTGCGGGTTGTATATTTGTGGGTGAATCGTGGCCCTTTTATACGAACGAGGGGTGCTCATATCCGCAAGGTAATAAACTGCGCCGACGCTCGAATGAATATATCTGAAACCCAACACGGATTTTTGTCATGAGCGGCTGATTACCATGGTAGAGATCCCGTATCCATTACCATTGAACCTAGGTTCGGGGAGATTCGGGGAATGCGCCGAGGCTTCAATCGGAAACAAATACCCTGTCGCGTTTGTCAGCATTTCATCTTGCCGTGCGACAAACCGAGTTGAATATAATATCAATAGATCTCTTTATTAACCTTCTTGACGCTAGGTGAGCTCGAAGTCCAACAATTGAATCGGCGAAAGAATGCCTGAAACCCGGCCTAATTTTAAATTATTCACCCGATACGATATGCAGCGATCTCCGTGAAGATCCCGGCATGCCGTGAACCGTGCATTTCTCAGATGTTCGCACTGCGGTAATTTCGGCGATCAGCTATTTAGTTCGTTCGACACCGAGAGAGCGGGACCTCTCACCATACCATCACCAAGCTCGCTGGCCACTTACAGTTATTTGCGGAACTTAGCGCGCGGACTTTTTTTTTCTTTTCTAAAAATGGTCACTTTGATCACCGCCCCTCTAGTTCTGGGCCGTTTCGCCTCGGAAGGATCTCAATAGTCTTGTATTCATCCCCCGCAGGGCATAGGCACCGTAGTTTGCCCGACACGGTCCACTGGTCATTGGTCCGGAATATCCGATCATTTCTGCTTGCGACCCAGACAGCAATTGACTGAGTGCCCAGAATGCTTTGAATATTTTACTCACCACTTCGAGGTTGCGCTTTAGTGACGCGGAACATCGTCTAATAAGGAAGAATGATGACCATATTAGAGTTTCTAAACTTCTCCTCTGGAAGGTTCGTTCCTATGCGAGTCGGATACGTGGCGCACCTCTACATATGCCATAGAGCCAATGATAAAAACCCTGGCCCGTTTGCTGCACAAATGACATTGCTGTCACAAGCAGAAATGAACCAATATTCCGGAGCAATGGCCAGTGGACTGTTTCGGCCAAATTAAAGTGCCTATGCACTGCGGGGGATAAACACAAGACTACTGAGATACTTCCGAAGCAAAACGGCCGAGAACTCCAGACGCTAGAGGGGCGGTGGTCAAAGTGATCAAAAAGTGACCATTTTTAGCTGTAAACACTCTTTCTGCAGGTAAAAATCCAATTACTTACTGTGTCCGTCCGCTCTTTTGCCCATGGCCGGGCCGCAGATCCATCACTGCATTCCAGCTTCCGATGGACAGAGCTTAGGGTCTGACTACCTGCATGGACAGAGATCTAGATATAATTGAGTGCCTATTAATTGGCTCCAACCCATCCGTTAAACGGGATGGCCGTCGAAAAAACGGCTGTTTATTTCGACGGGACGGGTATACCTGTCCGTCAGAGCACTGATGGGAGGCTAGGAACGGACGGGTCCCGTCTGTCCCGTCCGTCACGGCCGTTTTAACGGGTTACACCCGTCCCGTCATTAACGGCCGTTTTGGGCCGGGTTCACTCCATTTTGATGGCCTCTCGGCCAACTTGGTCCGAGGTCGGCTGAGGTTGGCCGAGGTTGGCCGAGGGGCTCGACCGGGTTTGGCCAACCTCGACCAACCCGGTCGAGCCCTCGGCCAACCTCGGCCAACCTCAGCCGACCTCGGACCAAGTTGGCCGAGGGGCGATCAAAATGTAGTAGTTGACGGGTCTTGGCAGACACAAATCGCGACAAGTAGATGTATTAGCGTGTCTAAAAATATTTCTAATCTTCCCCGGCTGCCTTCTTAAGTGCCTCTCGCACCACACGTAACCGAGATTTGACAAACATCAAGGCTTGCATAGTCTCCGCCTTCAAGCTCGCGCGATGAAGCCTAATTGTGTTGCGGCAGCCGGAGAAAATGCGCTCAACAGCAACGGCTGAGCCTTAAAAAATGGAATCAGCAGGATGAAGGGATAAATTTGAGACAGAGACATACCAGGAATCCACTTCCTGGTAGTGCCTGGAAAACCCCGTCGAACCCGTCAAACAGGCGAGAACGGGTACCCCGTCAACGGGTCAACCCGCCCCATTTCAGTGTCACCTCTGTCCCCGACGGACGGGTTTCGTCCCGACCGTCCCGCCTGTCAATCCGTCGAAAACGGGCACAGCTTGGAGCCCTAGTGCCTAATCACTCGGTTTGCACCATGGCTATTGCATCACACTTAGTGTTGCCGCGGCCAGGTTCTGAACCACTCTCGAACCTGAACCAAATCAAAAGTCCGGTTCAGTGGCTGTGAGGCTCACTGGACCGAACCGGTGGTCCAGTTCAAGGTCCAGAAATATTCAAAATTTCCTGAACCGATTCGAACTCGCCGAACCTGCGGTTTCTGCCTCTCAAACTTGCCCCAAACCGAACAAAGACCTTAATGCGAGCGCATTCTCTCGAAAAATGGGTGTACTAACGTTAGCACTGCTTCAGATACATCTTTTACGATCTAAAGAGCTCGAAAATAAGTGCGAAATAATTGTTTGGAGAGTTGTGATTGCATCAAATTGCTCAGATGGACAAAAATTGTGGAATTGAGGGAGGTCAACAAGTTCAGTGAAGTCTTTACAGGCACAGTGGTGAGGATGATGTTGATCATGAGGAGGACCTGGAAGGAAATTTGAGTGGTTCTCATGCATGGGAAGAAAAACTGAGTTCGAACCGGCCTGAATCTGGACTGGATCTGAATCTAGGTCCAGTTCAAGGTTCCGAAATATTGGGTGCTGAACTCGACCGAACCATTGACCTCCGATCACGGAGGACGGGCAATTGACAGACTACAACAAAGCGAGGTATGAGCTCAAAAATTGTTGTAGCATCTGTTTATAAGAGACTAAGTCTCCCCTATGATCAATATCATTTCGCCTCTCATTAGGCATCTTTTTCCCTGGTCAGCAGGGAACAGGTGCTTATTTCGATGAAATTGAAAAGTCCATTATCCTAACTTAGTGACGGAAAGTCACCACGTCTCCATTCGGCGCACACGGCCCCAAACACCGCTGCGATCACTGGTGCCCAAATCTCGGTAACTGTACCTCACTGTGTCAGTTCTTGGCCTTTGTCTGCCATCCTCAGAACTCATATTTTTACCAGATCCTGGATGTAGCTGACTTACGATGAGCCCTGGGTTGCCGTTGTCCATCTACATCCGGTTCTATGCCATCTGTTATACCCATGATTACAATGACATCTTTGGATCTTTTGCATTATATGTTCCTTGCTGCTCTTGTATCTCTGCATTTTATGCAGACTCACAATACAATGTTCACTTGAGCTACCTGCCATCCTGCATGCTGGCTTGACATTGATTAGATTCAATGCCGACTTCTTCTTCTCGACTGAGGCCTGTGCCAACCACACAGTCGATGCGTCGTTATCTCCGGGAGACCTGCCGTGCGCTCTGCCAGGATTTCGGATTAGCTGTAGACATGTCAGAAGCTATTTTTAATGTAATTCCCGATGCAGACGACAACCAAATTGAATCTGTTGCATATCACCGCTGCCTTGACTATTTCAGTATCCAGTGACCGTCGTTTCATAAACTACGTTGAAAAATACGCTTAAGGAAACATGCCGGAGCCGTCAGCTCAGCCGACACCGAGGCCGTTTGTCAGCATCCACGGTGGACTTTTCAGCTCGTTTTAAAGGCATCACAGACCCGTTCTTCTGTCTATTGCTGTGCTCCATTGGATTCAAGTTCCGAGAGGGTAAAAGTTGTCAGTAGACTCTCTACTTACTCAAATTACCCAACATTTGTTATCGGGACAATGTAGTCAATTTTCAGTCACATCCCCCGGTATCCCTTCCAAATGGCTTTTCCCTGCCAGATTGCACTGATGTCCACAACGAATGGGGGGCAAGCTAGATCCTCAGAGCTGCGACGAAGACAAAAAGTTGAACACTCCGAGGGACAGCAATCCGCCGTCCGAGAAACATATGCAGAACAGCTTGCAGAAATACAGCAAGTATGGCCACAACTTGTTCCCCAATCGTTGAAGGACAAAATGCTGGCCATATTTTTGGGAGCAGACAAGTTCTGAATCATTCTCTACATTTACCTGTGCTTCGTGTGCTGAATCCGTCTTGCTAAGTTCCCATTGTTCGGTAACTGTCGGTAACCCGCGTTTTTTTTTTGAATATTCTCATACCGCCAGATTTTAAATCGGATGACTGGGACACATAGTCTACCTCCAGCAGCCTGCAGGATAGGCAGTATTCTCCCGCCATCCCGTGAGGAGATGAGCGCACCTGTCTGTGTTCTATTTGTTGGTTCTTCGCCCCCAACTCCCTAATCAGTTAGTATGTTCATATTCCACTCCTTAGATCTCGCTCCCAAAAATCATGTAGTTTACTGCACATTTTCATGCCATTTGAACTGTGTCCTGATTTTAAATTCTGGTAGCGGGCCGTGCCGCTTGTGGGCCTTACCAGCTTTATATATCAGCCTAGTTATCTATACCTTCGCAATACCGGTAGATGAGGCGAAGCAGACATGCATCAAATTAATACATGGTAAATATTCTGCCTAAATAACTGGTTGAAACCTGACAATAATTAATCGGATTAAACTGTAAATCTGCTACAAGCTAACAAGACACCATTTCTTTATCAGTAAGTGTACACCGCTGCCATTCTATCGGTGTCAATTATGATGAGATCCTTCAGCTATCGCGACTGTCAGATATAATGGAGAGTCCAAAGGACATTGCTACATACCAGGACAATCCCCGGCGAGGACCGTCGTCCCAATGGTGGCAGCCAGATTTTGCACCGTCGTCATATGAACGTTGTAAAAGAGGCCATACGCAGCCGTCTGATCATCGGTGCAGAGGTACGTGATAAAGTCCATGTACGTGGCTTCCCCACCGCAAATGCTCTCGAAGCGCTTCGTCTCCGCGTAGTTGACAACATGAAGGGGCCGCTGCTTGGGCTGCGCGATGGTCAATGGCAGGTTCCCGTGGATCGTGTACGACACCGCATCCGAGCGTCCCTGGTACATCGTCAACGTCTCATTGAACGGGCTGCCGCCGAAACTTCCCGTGCGCGTTGCGCCGGGGACGTTGTCTCTGCCAGTCGTTTTGTTGATAGTGGCGTTGCCCTGCGGATTCGTGTCAGACAGCGGATGAGAATAAGCTTGGTTGAAATGTTATGTATATATTATTGGATGCGGTAGAAGGATCCTGTGATGTCCGTGAACTCTTTCAATGGGCCATAATATGTGTAGGTGTTATGCAGGAAGCTGGGTGAATATCCTCTGGGGCATCGGAGGTCGTCCCGTACAACAGGATAAGGTGAAGGGTCTTGACCATGCAGATATGGGAGCTCTAGATCTGGAGTGGGAGTGGGAGTCAACCAAAGAAGTGCGAGGCTGATGGTCTCGATTATTGGCGGCAGATACATGATGGAGTTCTTTTGCGAGGAGACCTTCAGAGCCGCTATTTATTCGCATTCTTGTTCAATTCATCTTACTGTTACATGGGCGCCACTACACGGCCTCGGTACCTGGTTCCCGTCATCTGTCAGCTTCCCGCGTCTGATCTGCCGCGCTCCCTCCGACTCAGCGCACCACCTCGAATTCCGACTTGGCAGCCTTAATCTTCGGAGTCAATAACAATGAATGTAATGATAAATGTTTCGCCACGAAGTTCCACGAAATCCTTGCTGCCTCTGTGTTGGCCGGCCAAGTATGCAGTTTGAAATGCGCGAGGTGCTGGCGCTGGTGTAGATTTTGAGCATAAACAGGTGTTCCTCTTGGCGCTGCGGAGTGGTTTTTTTTTTCCGTTGACCGCGCGCACTGCTTGCTTGCAATTACCCCCCATGTTCCGGCACCAGTGTTTTGGAACGTTGACAACATTCTACATTCACAGATAAGTATCGGACCCCAGTATCACGACGCGATGATCGGTAGCCTGAGTGTCGTCCCACCACGCCAGTGTCCGATGTTTACTTGACGCGGTGCAATCCTCCGCGTTGATTCCGAGCATAACAACTTTACTATGGGCGGCAGAGCCCAAAACAAGCTAAAAATAGAATAGAGGCCAAAAATTCATCTGGCACATGTTCTCCTCCGTACGGCACCATTTGGTATCACCGCTCATAGAAAATAGAACAAACGGGACGCCACCTCTGCGCCCAACCAAGAAAGACCTTCGACTGAATTGTTCCTAACTTCCCCGAGGACCCCGGGAAACAACTATCCCTCCCGTCCATCACCAAAAGCTGAAAACCTGCGCAAGGCCTTACAATCCTCACAATCCACTGGAATGTCCCATCAACCTGGCGAAGTTTCGCTCCAAGCATTAAAAGGCACCTCGGGTCTCGCAAGGTTCCACAAGGCTGGTAGGGTTTATAAGCAGCGTTTATAGTGCATTTCAGCCCTTGCAATTGCTACCAAGCATTTTGGGTCATATACTTAATGGCTTACCATTCGCGCAGGTACGAGCTGCTCAGAATCAGGCACATTGCTCCGGAATTGAACGCGTATGTCGAGATGTCACTCACGTCTGTCGGCGGAGTGCCACACCCTGGCTGGGTTCCTCGGCGACTGTGTTACTTTGAGTTGGAAATTCGTCTTACCCTGCACTGCATATTGAAGGTGCTGAACGGGAGTCAGAGTTGAAGCATCATTAATGTAGCAATCGACAGCCTCCCGGTCTAGATTGTCATAGAAAATTTAGCGGCCTGTCGGCAGTTCAATTAGTTGACTTTTCGCAGTACTCTTCACCTGTGAAAATCCAGCCACTCCATCCTTGACTCATAAACCGAGCCTAGTGGCTTCACTTTGGCACGGCACTCCTGTCGGGTATATTTGGCGCAGACCACTCAGCGACTCCTTTAGATTTGGCTTGCAATTCCGCTTTGCTTTATTCCATAGCGGCATATCGAGCTCTGCTTTAGGTCACACTGATTGAAAGGATCCAAGCTGATGAATTCCACCAGCCGTTCCATTTACCCATGCTGCCCGAATCTGACCAACAACTTGCAACATGCGAGGTACGAGCAATCTATTGTGTAGTGTCTTTTTATAAGAGACTAGTACCAACAACTGACGTTGGGCTTTGCGACGTCGTAAACTTGAAGAGCGGTGCAGAGCTGTTTCCTAATCTCAGCTGACGAATACGACACCTCCGACCCGACTGAAGCTGCCTCGGGCAGAGATGTATGGAGCTGTCTCGGGTAGAGAACACAACCACTGTGGAAACCACTGTGGGCTCAGAGCACAATTGTGGCGGGAGAGCATGTTCCGCTGTGATCGAATCGAGCTCCTCGATCGCATATCATGCGTTGGCACAGTGCGCCCAGGCACACATCCTCATATCGGCGCCGCTAGTTGATTTGGGTCGTCAAGCATCTAACCTAGTGTTCTTCCGCGCCTTTACTCGTCGCTGCACCGTTCACACCCAAGCCCCTTCTGGACCATTCTACCGGGTTTTTGTACTACCATCGAGACCGGCATGCTGAACCTTCGGAAGGCAGTATCCGCTTTCATGTCATCTCGGATAATGTGCCATCCTCTTTCCTCCATGATCATGACCTGCTCTTACCTTCAGGACTAGCTTGGCAAATTATCTTCCCCCAAAGATACAGTTGGATCTGTGAATCAGCTTCTACACGAGAATCTGGTAACACCAGCACAATTCTCACAATGCCGCAACCTCGCCAGCGAACGTCGGATGGATCCTGAAGTTACTTTGTTTCGCCTCAGTCAAGAATTCCCTGTCAACTTCCCCTGCAGTGCGCTCTTTCTCAGCGTCGTCGCAAAAGCACAAGATGAACTGCGTTTCTCCCATCTGTTCTAATCCAGGTCCGTAGTAAAGTTTCATACTCAATGGACTTGTATGTTGTCATCCATATTCCTCCACAATTCTGCACCTCTTATATGCACTCCTCAGGCTCTTGCCACGCCCGTTTCGAGCCCTCGACCAGGCCCGAGTATAGCGGCCATCGGCTGGTCCATCTCCGCATCACAAAGATCGTTGCCCCGGTTTCTTGCATCATTGAAGGATACAATGGGCAGGTTGTAAAACCCGAGGAAGGCCAGTTGTTCACGATATGTCAAAGTGGTGTCACACCTTTACTTTGGGCGTACGACATGGATGAAAAGAGAACACCTTCCGCTGCTGAGTTACGCGCGTTGTGGACATTTCCAACATCCCCCAGCGCATATTTTGAGAACGTGAATTCTTAATTCACTTAGCGTTGGATCCGGCGCAATTCAATGATAATAACTAGAGTGGTGGGTAGCTCGTGCGTCTCTCGGCAGCTTCCCGATTACGATTGCGCTCTGTAAATTATGACTTCCAGCGCCCACTGCTTCGTCGTAATTTGCGTTCGTTCTCGATGCAACATACAATATGAAAAGGGATTCACCAGCGAGAGTGGCCACAGAGAGTTTGAACTGAAATTTAAACGTTGGTCGATAGAAGGCACAGGAGTTAAGACCTCACATGAATCCGCTTACTTTTGTTGCAATATCCGTAGAACATCCAGCATCGAAGGCAAATGCACACTAAATGCCACCAGGTCTTATTTACCCCATGTCTGCATCAGTCCAGTGCCCGTGCAACTGGCTCTTACTCTTTTCCAATTACTGCCCAAAGAATTGGATGAGAATGTTTTTGGTAGCGAACGAAAAAAGAAAAAGAATTGGTTTGTTGCACGCTCAGCCTGGAATCGAACCAGGACCTTGTGCTGTAATTCGCTATTTTCTAGATGAATGACGGTAGAGGCACATCCCATGCTACTGGGTCTTATTCACCCTACTTCTTTTATTGTATAACTAGGATGAAATCAGCCAACCAATTGGCCACAAAGGCAAAAAGGAGATTGCGACTTTTCTATGACCCGGCCTGGAGTCGAACCAGGTGCGTCTGCTGTAATTTCAATCATTTGCCAATGAAAGGTATATGCACACCAAATGCAACGGGTCTCATTTACTCTATCTGTACTCCAGTGCAAGTGGGTTGAAATTAGTCTATGATTTGTGCAAAAAGAAGTTTATTGCCATAGTTGAATGACCCAGTCTGGAATCCAATCAGGTTTCCCTGGTTCAGCAACATATATCTATCTATATAAGAATCGAACACCTTTGACTCTCGATAAACCTGATTGGCTGACCGAGCACCGCATGTCGTTAATTGCTCCAACGCTCCACTGAAAACCGTCGAGATGTTCAAATCTCCACTCAACTGTTGGATTGTTATTTTGAACTGTGCAGATGTTGAAAACTTGGTATTGAGGTGCGATTACTTCCAAAAGACCATATGTGAACACATTTTGAATACTCTGGCAGTCCGATCAATTGTAAATAACCTCGGGCATAAGCTAATCACCTCATTCGTGAGATTAAGGCTGGGGAGTGCGGTGCCCGCACGAATGGAATAAAAGCTTTCAAAATAGCTGGGTTTTGACGGACTGCAGAACCGGCACAATTTCCAAGGACCACGCCGGTGCTAGGTCCAAAGCAGACCAAATAGAAGCCAGGATATGCCACCTGGCCACAAAAATTTGGATGCAAAAAAGATCACAATAGTGTTCATGAATGTCCAATGCCAACAATCAGAGTCACCGGGAATATGGATGTATTTTTATATTAAAATTTTCTCGACTAAATCTGTGAATCCCCAGGGATTGTCCTATGGGCAGCAAAATAATCACCTGGCAGTCCAGACGCAGACCAGGTATGAAGAGCCAATAGTAAATACTGTAATGTACCGATCCATTGAATAATCCGTGTTCTGTGCTCACCTATGAATTGAAAGGGCCTCAGAATAGTTGTCACAGGTCACTAGGCCACGACGAGTCAACCGGAGGTTGACGAGTGGCAGTTTCAAACCTCAAGAAGGAGAAGTGAAAATGTTAGATTTTATTATTCCCACCGTAGCGAAGCACGGGTAACTGCTAGTACTGTTGAAAGCAGTTGCACCCCGTGCAACCGAATCTTGTTTCTCCAACCGCTGTTACAGGAGATGAAGGAGAGGCACGCGAAAAGCGGCAGTGGTCCGAAAGAAAGAGAGAGCGGAAATGTAGAAAATAGAGTAGAGAGAAGCAGGATATAGAACAGAAACAGAAACATGAAGAAAAAAACCACGCACGGATTAACCGTCACCCCATCCGCCCAATGATTATGGCTCGGCGCCAGCCCGGACTCGAGCGGGGCTGGAACGAGCCGCAGTAGGGATACTGCGACACATAGCGCGCCTCGTTGTTGATGACGGCCTTGACGAGCGTGGCAAGTGAGGGTTGATGGTTGGCGGTGTCGCGCAGCCATTGGGCTATCATGTCCTAGTGTCCGAGTTAGTAAAATTAAGATAAGATAAAAGACGAGTTATAGCATGCGCAGGGAGGGAAGGTGTGGTACGAGGAAGGAATATACGAGGAAGGAAGGAAGAAGGAACGGAAACGTACCCCAGTGATAATAAACGCCAAATTCTGCGTTGCGTTAAAGTACTTGACCGTCGTGTCGAGCGTATTGGGGAGCGTGTTCTCGAACAGACGCGCGATATCGGGGTCTTTGAGGCACGCTTTCATGTCTGTGATGACTTTCTCGACGGCAGTGCTGTTGAATGTGCGGCATGCTAGATACACTGGGCCGAATGAGCGACGGCGAAGCGAAGCATTTGATGCGTATAAGAACAGGACGCAGACGCACCGGGACTGGGACGCACGTACAGCAGCGCAAGCGGGCCACTCGACGGGTTGCCTTGCGCTTTCTAGTATAGATCCACACTCAGCATCCTCCTCCGACGCGCGTACGAATGAATGAACGAAGCGCAGCGCACCTGCGAGGACCCCGTATAGTCGGGACACTGGGCGCGCGCGCGCCCGCTGAGCACGATGGTGAGGAACACGGCGGAGAGGGCGAGTTTCATCTTCAAGTTGCGGAGGTGTGGGGGTAGAACGCCGACGCACGGTTTTCCGCTTCTGCTTCTGTTTTATACCTAGTCACTGGTCAGATCTGACGCAGACGGGGCTGGCGCGCGGAGCACATGGTGAGCCGCAGACGAATGGTGGCCCGTGGGGAGGTGACGCGGGCGATGTCGTGTAAGGGCACGCCAACGCGAGATCAGACGTGTGATCTTCCATCAGCCAATCAGAGAGGGGGTAGATAAGATGGATAATGGTAGATAAGGAGGATAGGGGCGGTTGAGTGGCTGATATGGTGGGTGATTGCGTCGCGGAGCAACTGTGGTGCACTTGAGGGATATTGACTGTGTCAGTCTCGATCCGGGCCTGGGAATTCACAATGTCGTGATGCAGACCCGAGATTGACGCATGGAATTCTCTTTTGGGTTGCTTTTGGGTCATTGTCTCAGTGGGGTGTGCGTCAACTGAACGGTTCCAACTCGACCAGAACAACTCATAGATTATACAATCCACGCTGAGAAAAAAAGAAAGGAAAAATCCTGGGGGAGCCGAATGACCCGGCCTGGATTCGAACCAGGTCCTTCTGATTAATTCCGAGTGATCACCAGCTAATGAAAGTAGATGCACACCATGTGCAATCGGGTCTTCTGTATCCTACTTCCATTCCAGTATAGCAGGGGTAAAATTGGAGACGGAGTAGGGTGAAAAAGAACACATCTGATCTACGGTATAACCCAGCCTGGAGTCGAACCAGGTCCTTCTGCCAGATTGTGCCACACTGCACCATTGATCGAAAGCAGATTCACACTCCGTGCTACCAGGTCTCATTCCCTCGAGTTTGTATCCTCTACGTACGTTACACTTCCGAGGCAAGGTGGAAAAAAAGGATTTCAATTTCTCGCCATGACCCAGTTTGGAGTCGAACAAGTTGTCTGCTGTAATTTTTTTATTCGAGGTTGACAATGTGGGCAGATGCACACCAAGTGCTACCGGGTCTTGTTTCCCTTACTTCTGTTCCAGTATAGGTGAGTGAAAAAAAAACCGAGTGACCGGCATGGAGAAAAAAGATGGAGCACACAGATGGTGCCTGGAATCGAACCAGGTCCATCTGCTTTGATTCTGATCGAAAGCACCGATTAATGAGGGCAGATGCACACCAAGTGCAATTGGGTCTTATTCCCTCATTTCTGCTCCAGTATATCAGGGATAAAATCAGCCGATTACTTGTGCAAAAAGTACCAAAAAATATCCACCCATCCATGACCCAGCCTGGAATCGAACCAGTTGTCTGTTGTAATGCAACATTGTTCCACATTATGAAAGGCAGATGCACCCCGTGCAACCGGGTCTTCTTACCTCCAGTTTTCATCCTTTACATACATTATACATCCGAGGCAAGGTGGAAAAAAAACGATTTCTATTTCTCGCCATGACCCAGCCTGGAGTCGAACCAGGTTGTTCTGCAGTAATATAGTTTCAACCTTGGCTAGTGAGGGCAGATGCACACCAAGTGCCACCAAGTTTTATTTCGCTTACTTCTTATCCAGTATAACCAGGGTTAAAATGGGCTGATGACTTGTGCCGAAAGATAAAAGAATACTTGCACCACATGACCCAGCCTGGAGTCGAACCAGGTCCTTCTACGTTTATTCTGCGAAGAACTACAGCTAATGAGAGCGGATGCACAACCCGTGCAACCGGGCCTTATTCCCTCAGTTCTGTTCCAGTATAAGTTGGTTTAAATTTCACCGGCAACCTATGCAAAAAATAATATGGACACCGCCCATGACCCAGCCTGGAGTCGAACCAGGTCCTTCTGCTTTAACTTCTGCCCAAGTGAATGAAGACAGATGCACTCCAAGCGCTACAGGGTCGCATTCCCCTCCTTCTTTTATGGGATAACCGGCATGGAAATGGAATCAGCAGCAAGCTATGCAAAAAGCAACTCATTGCGACACCCTTTATGACCCAGCCTGGAGTCGAACCAGGTTCTTCTGTTCAACGAGCATGAAATATTTAAATGCAATACCGGAAACAGATGTACACCCCGCGGAACCGGATCTCATTTCCCTTGTTTTCATCCTCTCCAATATAGGTACGTTACTGGGGGTTGCGGGGGGAAAAAGTTGCATCAGCGATTAAGACCCAGCCTGGAATCGAACCAGGTTCATCCGTCGTACCTTTGATTTGGGATTAATAATGTGGGCAGATGCACACCAATTGCCACTGGGTCTTATTTCCCCACTTCTGCTCCATTGTAAATTGGTGAAAAAAAAATCCAGGCAACCGGCGTGAAGGCAAATGATTGAACTCACTTGGAGTCGAGCCAGTCGTCTGCTGTAATGTTTTTGGAGGATCGCATACTGGACGCAGATGCACCCCATACCACTGGATCTCATTCCCTCCGTATTTTATCCTCAGGCAACGTGGAAATAAAACGGTTAGCACTCCGCCACGACCCAGCCTGGATAAGCGGCCTGAGGTACAACACTCATTTTAGCGCCCATGATTCCCACCTATTCTTGGACAAATCTTGGCTGCAGTTCTACAGGCCTGTCCAACAGATTGGCTGATATCGTCGCAACCAAGATCTCATCGCCCGCATCTCGGGTTTCGCTTCGCGCCTCAACTCAGCCCGTTCAACCCTGTTGTGGATGCCGTCGGAATGGGCCAGAAGATTGGCGCCAGCTGTTTACCTATACCCATAATGGTACGAGCCAAAATGGAAAGCTGAAAGGTGTTCTAATCGGAAGTGTTTGAAAAAAAAGAACTCTTAGCCGGAAGGAAGCAACTGATATTTCGAACACCGCATGGAATCATACAACAAACGGACCGAATCCACCGAGGCGTGGTGTTCGTTCCTGGGATTAATGTGACATGCTTGGTCCCAGGCCCAGTCGGTCTATCTGGCTCTAAAATCGAAAATCAGTCATTGCGAGCTTTTCATTTCGCCGGAAATGACCTCAGATTGCCGAGTCTTTCTCTGCATTGCTGGGTCGCCTTCAATCGGCCACCCGATCGATCTACCATCACTCATGGAATGGCGGGGTTGGCATAGTTTGGCGCTGGTGAAAACTGGACAAGATGATTACCACTCCATGTGGAATTGCTGCGAACCTTCTGTTTTGGCGAGCTTCACCCACTAAACACTTGTTCGCATGAGTTCCCCGTAGATATCGCCTTCAGACCTCCGATGGAATGCGTTTCGAACCTTAAATTCTATTTTCGATTCTATTAGATAGGAAGTTGGCTAACATCATGGGCGCCCAGCTGTTGGACCGTGGACAGCGGCAGCACCCGCCAGTTCCTTGGACCATCCACGTCTGTGCCAAATTATCAATGAATGATGAATGGAACCGCGAAGAGATAGATCTTGCGCCTTTAATGGCGGTAGTTGCTCCGCCGCATCCAAGAAAAGGTCGATCCTCCATGAATCCCGTCGAGAGGACACCTGCTGTGCCTCGTGTGAAGGATGAGTTGCCTGGATTAGGCGCTGGGAATCCGCACTGGTCTACGCCTTGGGGGTCAGGAGCCGCGGTCTATGTACGCAATCATGCGAAAGGAATGCGGACTATGTTGTATGTGAGTCAAGTGGCCAATGAACGACTAGTAGGAGCGGAGGGACAATACTGATACAATTTTAGCGCCCTTGATTTCCCACCATTCTTGGCCGAAAAACCACCGCAGTGATTTGGGCCATTCGAACACGCAATGCAGACCAGCCGATGTCATCGCAAACCCGATCTCACCGTCCACATCCTGACGTGTGCGCTCCCGCCGCACCAGTAGTGGCATTCGGTTCGCAACTCCAACTTCTTAACAGGTTCTCGAAACCATCGGAACGGCCGCGGAAACCTGCTTCAGCTGCCTTCATCTAATACGAAATGTACAACCCAAAATGGAAAGTTGAAAGTTGCCGGCGTGCCGAATTCCCGCTCTGCAATTTTTATGGTTTCGAGGCCAATAATACGTGGTGTAGGTACTGCGATAGTAACAAGAAAACCGTTTTTCTGCAACACTGAGATTTTTTTTTGGAACACTGAGACATAATAGACGATGGAACAAGGACATCGATATAGCCAAGGAACTTGTATCTATCATTTGGATGATTCCTGCGCTGGAAGAGGCTAGAGTCAGTGCTCGGATGAAACTCACAAACTGATGAAACCCACCTGGTCAAGCGCACTGAGTGGATGTCATTGGCAACACATACACAGGGGGCATGACCCACCGCTTAAAATCTATAAGCCGCAGCCGCTTATAAGCGGTGGGTAACTCGCAGGCTGCTCGCTTATTGATGGCTCGGAGAATTTGCCTCATGTTTCCCTCATGCACATTTGTAATACAAATTGATGTAGAGTGGGTTCAAACCTGGGTAGTGGCATTCCTTTTAAAATATCACACTTTATTTAGTGACAGACTAAAAAATACAAAAAAAAAATCTTGACTACACACCCAAAAAACTACTGAACTCTATAGACATATTTCTGTCTTCATTGTTCAGTTTCTTTCGGGTATGTTAGGGCGTTTCAGACATCCCGATCTGAGGCCCAACTTGGGTCTCAACTTCGGTCCGAACTTTGCTCGAAGTTGGAACTTGAAATAGTTCGGGAACGAAGTTGGATGTCAAGTCGGGCACCGGACCACAACTTGACATCCAACTTCGTCCCCAACTTCGAGTCCCAACTTCACCGAACCTATTTGGAGCGGCCGTTCTGCATCCCGGGACAAAAACATGTCAAGTTGAGTCTCGAGTTGCGGACGAAGTTGGGACCCAAGTTGGGATGAAAAAGGAGATGTCTGAAACACCCTGTTGTTACGTGTCTTGAATTTTGCTCCAAAAAACATGGACAGAAAAGCATAAGTGTGACCCACCTGATGGCATATGCCATCCCCACTGAATTTTTTCTCTGGGGAAAGAACCAAGTGCCCTGCCTAACGAGTTGCCCTACAACAAGTTGCTAGGAAAGCACACAAGGTTGTGAAAGTTGCAAAAATATAAAGCCAATGTAGAGAATATGTATACAGAGAGTTCAGTAATTTTTTGGATGTGTAGTCAAGATTCCTTTTGTATTTTTTAGTCTGTCACTAAATAAAGTGTGATGTTTTAAAAGGAATGCCACTACCCAGGTTTGAACCTACTCGACATCAATTGGTATTACAAATATGCATGAAGGAACATGAGGCAAATTCTCTGAGCCATCAATAAGCGAGCAGCCTGCGAGTTACCCACCGCTTATAAGCGACTGCGGCTTATAGATTTTAAGCGGTGGGTCATGCCCCCTGTGATATCCGGCGATCTCGATATCAGTGTATCCATTGGTAATAAATTCCAGTCTCTCCGATTCCGATGTGGTATAGAAATTATCCTTTTTGACCTCATGGTAAAGGCGATAGAAGGGGACGCTTGCGCAGATTTGGGTTGGATAAATGTAAGTGACCGGATTATTAGGAGGGACAACGTAGCCATTCTGCAAGGCGCTGGCTCGCTCCGTGTCCGAAATCGTGTAGAAGTTGTCTGATGCAGCGGTGTTGACGAGGCGATAAAAGGGGACTGTCGACTCCTCCTGCGTGCCAAAAACGAGGGCAGCGACACCTTCTAAAGCATACGCGGGGACCGTCGCCTCGAAACCATTGACGACAGTCACGACGCTGGTATATAAATGGTCGACACCGGTCGGATTATAAGATCTGTAGAAAGGCAGGGCATCGGTGGGACCTCCACAGGTTTGGGAGGAGCGTATCTGAGCGCGGGGAGTAAATATCGGTTCACGGTTTGAAACATGCTTGACCTACATCAGCCAGGCCAGGCACTCCCGCCTCTACTATTCGTCCATTGGCCATTTTATCCACATACCAGACAGCTCACACTCGCATTCATTTTGCATCATCACGTAGCTAGAAAATCCCTCTTGACCTTCAAGGTGTGGACCAGTGCGACTCTGTGGCGCCTAGTCCCGGCGTCTGCTCGAAGTTCGACGGAGAGGAAGAGGTGTCATTATCGACAGGACTCTCGGAGGGTTGACCTTGCTTGGATGCGGCGGAGTCACTATGTATGTCCATCCCCGTGAATGGCGCAATATCTAATCTCCCAAGTATCTGGCGGGCACTGCCGCTGTCCTTGCTCACATGGCGTATGCATTGAAGAACACCCCTTAACGGATGGCATAGATCCTCGACGTTTCAGACAAGAGAGATCCGTCATGTAATTACATCCCCGTTGCATCGCCGCCGAATGTTGAACCTTGAAGTTGCAAGAAAAGTAAGGATAACCCTCCTGATAGAGTTATGTGAGCATGAGAGGAAAAAGGAAGACAAACACTGTGTTCCAGCCCCCTGTAGGCACACACTGTGTCTACCGCCGTAGACAACATGTAGACAAACCTGTTTGCCTACATATGCCTACAACATGTAGACACTCTTGGTGTACGTGAGTTTGATGTGAGTCTACATTGATCTAGTATGCCCACGTTGGTCTACGGCAGTAGGCCAATGTAGACGAACATAGTGGAATGCAGACCTGTATGTGGTATATCAAATTTGGAGTTATTGCGAGTGCTTGGTGAGTGCCGAAGTGTTTAATCACTACACTGTTCCGGTTCCAAACCTGATGTAATGTGTTGATGTTGATTGCAGGTGGCTGTGTTATGATGCCTCCCACGCCTGATCTGCGTGTGTGAAAAGCTGCGCAAGGCTTGAGGAGTTATTAAACGGAAGGGAAATAGCAAAGAAATTATTTTAAAGGCCAAAATCGAGGTCAATTCGGAGTGGGGGGAGACCAAGGTGTGTCTAGACTATTTATCGAACCCGCTGAACGGATGAGTAACCGAAAGTGGGTGGAGGAGAATTTTTAAAGGAAGTAGAGGGGATAGAGAGACGAGCAGACGAAACGGGATGGATGAAAGCCAAGGGTACAACCTCCAACCTCGTCCAAGTTTGTCTATATGGTGGGATAGAGGCAGACCTAGAATCCTTGCTTCGTGCATGCACGGAAGCAAAATCCCTCGCTATCTGCCTCATGATGCACCTGAAGAGACTGGAAGATCTCTCTACGGGTCTGCTCGATGCCCTCCTTTGCGCAATTTTGCGCCCGTTGTGACAAGGACCGCGGCGCCACTATGAGAATTTGTTTTATCCAATAGCCAGCACATTCGGCCTCTAGGGGTTAATTAACGTAGGAGGATAGTGGGATGTAGGATTGGGACGTGTGCGTGGTCCGAGTGAGTGTGATGCACGGGATCGTATGTGGTGTACGTCCCAGAGATGTCAGCGACGGCGCTTAGGTCGGCCTGACTGCGACGTAGCCCAACGTGGCCACAGTCCCAGCGCGGGTGTTGAGGGGAAAGATGTCACTGCATTGAATAGCAAGTGACCATCTGCCAAGAACCCATGCAAGTTGAACCAGAACCCGGACCATGGGAATGGTGTGCAGTCGATGCAGCAATAACCCGGTCTAACCGGGTTATTCTGGGTTGCTGTTCTGTGTTGCTTGCAGCGAGAATTCGTAGGCAACGAGTGTCCGATACTGGTGTAGTGTACTCGGACACACACAACTCTAGTCCACTAGCAGTGTTCCATGTTGGCGGTTGGTTGTGGGTACACTGCTCTATGACCATGCAGACCTCCGCCGGGTAACCGGCCAGAGTCTGCCTTGCTAATCCACATGGAGGCAAGTGTCTCGACATGTGGATGCAAGTTGGTGAAAGCAGTTTCCGACAATGAACCGCTTGGGCCCGAAGGCTGCGGCGACCAGGGATAGATGGAGAGAGTTGAACATAGGGGCCAGGGGTCTGTCGACGACCACAACTGTGAGAAGACAGGACCCAAGGCGACGAGACAGACAGAAGCAAGACCAGCTCAAGTCACACACAAGTCAAGTCAAGGCCAAGGTAAGGCCGGAGAATAGACGAGATAGAATCTACCGTACAGGGAGATTCTACTGCTACTTATATACTGTGAATACAAAGGGGTCCGATCATATGAATATGCATTCTCCACTGATCATCAAAGGATCGAGATGTCGGTTGCAAGGGGTGTGGTTGAAATGCGATCGTGGTTGAAATACGATTGGGTTGGAATGCGATCGTGGTTGAAATACGATCGGGGTTGAAATACGATCGTGGGTGAAAGATGATCATGGTTGCAATATGATCGGTAGGAGTTCAAGTGAGGAGCCAGAGCGATCACGATCGAGTATAGGGTTCGGTGCTCCTGACACTGAGGAGTCCAGGGACCAGTGGCAGTTGGACACATAGGAGTAGGCCAGGGGATAGACACCTGTCCACGGAGAGGGGTCATGAGGACAAGTCGTTTCGAGTCCTAGGGGTTTGTTATATCCCGAGTCGAGGTCGGATGACCGGATGCCGGCCGGTCGTTCGGAAACCGGTTACCGGAAGAAAGTACCGGATAATAACAAGATGACCGGTCGGCCTAGGGAAGACGCAAGCACCACAAAAGAGGTGTATAAGGGTGAGCGTTACTATCTGGCCAATCGAGCGGAGAGGATAAAGGGTAGACGTCCGGATGAAGTCCGGACGAGAGGACTCAAGGAGCCAAGCAGAGGATATGAGGCTAAGCACGTTAATTATCAAACTGAAGAATACAGCATAGTACATAGGGCTTAAATACGTAGGCATACGTGTCACTACTATAAGTAGTAGTATCAAAGCAAAGTCCAAATTAGGAGATAGAAGTTTGAGTCGGACAAAGCGACATCTAAAACTGGAAGTTGGAATCGTATGGACATACGGATAAACGGGAAACGCTCAGTAATCCTTCATTGCGTAAAAACCCGTTCCGAGCGGCAACCGGGTCGACCGGTTGCCGGAAGTCCGGAAGGACGCCGGTCGAGTCCGGCCGAAGGGAAGAATACCGGCCGAGGGCCGGGTGTGTGTGCACGGATATAACAGTATCCCCCTCTTGGGTTCCTCGCCCCGAGGAACACCAAGATACCGGTCGAAGACCGGTTGCGCAATGCGGTGGAATTCTGCGTGGTGGATGAAGGAAATGTGACAATAGAATATGGGTAAAATTTTGTCGCCTGAGTGTCGTGAAAAAAGACAGCCTGACGGGCCGCCGGCCCGGCGGCCCGAAAATCGATCGCTTATGCAATTGATCGATCATGCCGTAAGTGAAAATTTTCATCTTCTCTCTTACCACCACCATCTCACCCGACACAACCATGGACGCCGCCGCCACCAACCTCGGATCGCACGGAACGACGGCAACGGAGGAAATGGTGGAGATGAGAGGCGGCCCGGGAAGAAGGTGCCGGGGGAGGCAGGGAAAAGACAAGGGAAAGGGAAGATGACGCAGGCCAGGAGGAGGCGAGGAGCTCGAGCGCGACGAAAGGGCGCGCAAGGCGCTTGAACAGCGCCGGAGGAAGTGATGAGCCGGGTGGCGGCCAATCTTCGGCCGAGAAGGAGAAAATTCGGTCCGCCGAGGTCTTGGCCGCAGAACTGCTCAGGCCTTGAGCGAGATGGAGGCCTCGACGCCGCCCATCCCGTTTCGCCCGGGAGTTGACCCCGGACCCGGTCGATACCAACCGGTCGCCAACCCCATCCGGACCGGTCGGAGATGAAAATGACCCAGTGTCGGAAGACCCGAGCGAAAGAGACCCGGGGGCAATATATGAGGAGGATGAGAACCGAGAAGGTGCGTCGCAGTGACCGGTTGTCGACCGGTACTGATTTTGTTTTGATTTAGCCTGCGAGGAGTGCGAGAAGCACCAGCTCCGGTGCGAAGCCGATCCGCCACACCGGTCGTGCAGACGGTGCCGGAAGAAAAAACTTCGTTGCACGAACACGGGACAGGAGCGAAGGACGAACAAGCGTCGGGAAGCAAGAAAGGTGAAGGAACGTCGGTCGAGGGGCGACCGGACGACCGGCCGTGTTCGGTCGGGGTCCCGGGTCGCCCATCGTCGGTCCGGTCGCTCTGCCCATCGAGCAAGTGATGGGTATGAGCGTCCGGCGACGAGAATCGACGATCTGCGCGACCGGATCGTCCGGTTGGAAAACCTCTCGCGCCACCAAGTGAGGCAAGAAGTGGAGATTGAGGCTGCTGCCTGGTTTGTGCACGAGGGAGTCGCCACGCTGCTGGAACTTTTCCAGCATGCGTTTCCCGAGGCCATGCCGAATGCGTTGGCCTTCTTGCGTCAGCAGTTGGAGTATTACCCTCCTGCTGGGGAAAATCCGGATCCGAATGGATTTGAGGATTTCGTCGCGAAGAAGTCCGGCGCGAAACGCAAAGTGGAAGGGAATGGTTCGGACGACGACCGGGAGGCAGGACCGAGCCGGAAGAGACGCCGGATGAAGAGGAAAATAGTTGAGGATGAGATGGACGTAGATTCGGACGTACCGGAACGCGACCGGTCGGTCTCGCGGGAGACCGAAATTCAGACGGAGTGGCCTGCCGGTCTTCGGATGACCGACTCGCCACTTTCGGACGTCGAAGGGGTAGCCGGTCCATCCGGTTTGTCGGTCGAGGAGAAGGAGAAGACGCCCGAAGAGATGGAGATTGAGGACGTGGCCGGTCCATCGGGGGACCCGAACACAAACGCAAAACCGGTCGAGAAACCGGTCAAGGTGGAGGAGGTCCCGGTTGACGTCAACCGGCAGCAGTACAAGATCGTGGAGGTTCCGCCGAGGTTGCCGGCGCAGCCGGTCATCGAGACCGCACCGGTCGATCAACAGACGCAGCCGGTGACGACCGAAGCAGATGGGGCAGCAACGGTGGAACCGAAACCCGAACCGGTCGAGCTTCGCATGCCACCGGCCAATGTAGAGTTGTCGGAGGATCAGTTGAAAGAGTTGAGGATTACCACGCACAAGAACGACGAGGGAAAATTGGTAATCGAGATCCTCGACTCGGACGATGAAATGCCGGCCGAGGAGAAAGGGAAGGAAAAGGAACCGGATGAGGAGCCGGAAGCCGAGGATGGAGATGGAAAGGCGCCGGACTCGTAAATGTATAATAGATATCTTTCTTGGAACTCTTTAGTATTGTATAATGTATATAGAATGCGAAATAAAACCGGCCGAGCCGGATGACTCATATAGTGTGAACTTGAGTGAGTTTTAATGATCCGGACCGGGTTTGTTCGGAAAACGTCGGTGGAAGTTATCGATGTGTTCGGCCGCGTCAATGTCGTCCGCACTAACCCAGCTGAATTGTTCATCGGTATTTTCGTAACCGAGCCACTCGACAAGGTACCGGAGTTTCGTCCGGTAACGCCGGTCGAGCTTCGAGTCAACAATTTGTTTGATCTCGAAGTGTTCGTCACCGTCGATGATTTCCACGGCAGCCGGAGGTGGTTCCTCACGACCGGGGAATGGGTTCGGAAAATGGGGCTCGAGTTGAGAAACATGGAAAACCGGATGAACTTGGGAGAGTGATTTAGGTAATCGCACCTGGTAAGACGCAGCTGATGGTTTTCCGATGACTTCGTACGGACCAAGGAAAGTTTCGGTGAACTTCTTTGTCGGTCGAGTAGTGTTGATGAATTTGGTCGAAACGAAAACTTGATCACCAACAGAGATACCCGGATCCGGAGACCGGATCCGGTCGGCCGTCTCCTTGTACCGGTCGCGCGCAAACGCGATCTGTTCACGAAGGAACTGGTGGAGATCTTGTAAATCGACCGCAAAATCTTTGGCATAAGTGTTGGCGACATCACGTTCCGGATGGACCGTAATTGCCGGATTGTATCCCTTGTTCGCGTAGAAAGGCGAAATACCGGTAGAAGCATTCGGAGCGTTGTTGAGAGCAAACTCAGCCAAAGGCAAGAGCTTGTCCCAGTCGTCCTGTTGGTACGAACAAAAGATCCGAATGTACTGCTCGACAGTCTGGTTCATGCGTTCGGTTTGGCCATCGGCCGAAGGATGATAACCGGACGTATAGTGCATTTCCATACTGAGGAGTTCGGCGAGGGACCGGAAGAAAGCCGAGATGAATTCCGTACCCCGGTCGCATGTAACGTGACCGGGAACACCGTGTTTGGAGAAAACGTGAAGGAGGAAGAGCCGGGCGAGACCGGCCGAGGTAATATGAACGTCGCAGGGGATAAGGATGACCTGCTTGGAAGAACGATCACAAATAACGAGAATGCAATCAAACTCGCCGGAAAGGGGAAGTTGTTCAATGAAGTCCATGGATATCGAATGCCAAGGACGAAGAGGAATCGGAAGAGGCTTCAGCAGACCATAAGGCCGATGCCGAGGAGCCTTGTTGCGCTTGCAGACAATACATGACTTGCAGTACTTCCGGACGAACGTCCGGAGTTCCGGCCAAGTGTACTCTCGTCGGACGAGGGCTAGGGTGCGGTTCTGCCCGAAGTGACCGGACAGTATGTGATCATGCATATGTTGAAGAACACGTACTCGCAATGCTTCCGGAGCGTTACCGGTAACAATAGGAACCCAAATGCGCTCGTCGTACCGGAGCATACCGGAAGAGTCGATAGTCCAGCGCGAAGGTTGACCGGATGAAGCGGCAGTAGTGCCGGCTACACCAGCCGGATCGTCGGTAATGTGTGACTTGATGTCGGCGTGAAGCTGCTCAACATCCATAACGACGGTGGCTCGAAGAACGATTTCCTCGAGAAGAGAGGCTCGGAGTGACGCGGAAAGTTGATCTTGGGTAAAAATCGGCCGAAAATTTTGAGGATTCAACCGACCATAGGTCCTATCCCCCTCTTTAGGGTAGACGTCCCATCGTCTAGTTAACGCGTCGGGTTTACCTCCGAGCTTACCCGGTCGGAACCGGATGACCATATTGAAATGGCAAAGGTACTCGGACCACCGGACTTGGCGACGGGTAAGTACCTTAGTCGTCGCGAAGTATTCCAGGTTCTTGTGGTCCGTGACAACGTCGACCGGTAAGGCAGATCCTTCGAGGTAATGACGCCATTGAGTAAAGGCATCGAAGATCGCCAAGAGTTCCTTGTCGTGCGTGTCGTAGTTGAGTTCCGATGGCCCGAGGGACCGGGACCGGAACGCAACCGGGTGGATTTCTCCATCGTCGCCAACGATTGAGAGGATCGAGGCGATGGCGTAGTCGGAAGCATCGGTTTCGACAGTAATCTGCCGGCCGGGGACCCAGTGGTGTAAAACTGGGGCTTCCGTAAATGCTCGTTTGAGCGTGTCGAAGGCCGTTTGACATTCGGCCGACCAAACCCACCGGACGGTCGACCGGGTGAGCCGGGTGAGCGGAATGGTGATATCTGAATAATTCCATATGAACCGGCGATAAAAGTTACAGAAACCAAGGAAAGATTGAATATCTTTAACTTTCCGAGGTAAAGGCCAGTCCACGACAGCCGTAATCTTCTCCGGAGACATCCGGAAACCGTCCGGCGAAAGGATGTAGCCGAGATATTCGCATGTGGTGATACTGAATTCGCATTTCGGAAGTTTGCAGTAAAGGCCAGCCTCACGCAACCGGCGGAGTACTTCACGAACATGAGCCGTGTGATCAGCCGGATCGTCAGAGTACACGAGGATATCATCCAAGTATACGATGACGTTCACGTCCAATAAATCGGCGAAGATGGTGTTCAAGAAGCGCTGAAAAGCGGCCGGCGCGTTGGTGAGGCCTTCCGGGACGACCCGGAACTGATACGAGCCATAGCGAGTGCGAAAAGCAGTTTTCGGTTCGTCACCGGGAGCGATCCGGAGAAGTGATAGGCATGTCGGAGATCGAGTTTGGTGTAAATGCGTGCCTTTCCAGGCGCGTCGAGGAGATCCGCGATGAGTGGAAGCGGATACCGATCTTTCTTAGTGATCCGGTTAAGTCCCCGGTAATCGACGCAAAGCCGGAGAGAGCCGTCCTTCTTTTTGGCGAAAAGGATTGGAGCTCCATGACTTGAACGAGAAGGGTATATAAAACCCGACTTTAAATTCTTGTCAATAAAGTCTCGAAGAGCGGCTAACTCAGCTTGGGAAAGGGAATAGACATGTCCGACCGGAGGAAGTTCGCCTTCCGCAGTTTCGATCTTGAGATCAAACTCTCGATGAGGGGGAAGATTATAAGCTTCCTGCTCAGAGAATACGTCAGCGAAGTCATGATATTCCGGAGGCAAACCGGATGTGTCCGGTTGACCGGTCGAAGCGGCACGAGCTGTCGCTTCTTCGGACGGAGTCGCACGCAAGGTATACTGGACAGTATCCTTGTCTCGAATGATGGCGCGGTAAGCCGCGGCAGAAACCAGCGACACGGGTGGAGCGGTAATGAACGGTCGAGGCGCAAAGGCCTCAGGAGTGTCCATAGAAGGACCGGAAGTGTCCATCGAAGGACCGGGAACCGGCGAAGTCGTTACCATCGGTGTAGGCGCGTCAGCCGGATAAACCGAAACCGAAGGCGCCTCGTCCGTAACCGGAGCAACCGAAGCGGGAACCGGCATAGTAGCCGGTGGTGTCGACAAGGATAGACCAGAGGTGTTGGTTCGGAAAGTGATAGTGGCGTCCGACCAGTTAATCAACGGATTAAAGCGGTGAAGCCAATTGTATCCCAGAACCAAGTCGCAAGGAGAATCGAGACGGGTAACGAAGAAGTCCTGGAGGTGGACATCGCCGGAGGGAACCGGATGAGTAGCCAAGCTTCCGGTTAATGATAGAAGAGGAGCCGTCGAGATACCGGAGCTTAACCGGAGGGACCGCATACGGGACAAAACCATATAATTCGCAGATAATCATAGACAAAAAACAATGAGACGATCCGGAGTCAATGAGAGTCCGTAAGCGGGAGTTGAATCCCGCGGCAAGCGATGATATACAAGACGGAGGAATGGTTGAACATTCGTCCGGAACGGAGATATTGGACCGGACGAGGGAGGATTCAAGATCGACATAAAGGGCATTAGTAGAAAGAGTGGACGCGTTGAGACGAACCTCAGGAAGCTCCCCGGAGTCAACGCAACTCGGACCGGGAGTGGAGGATTCCGAGCTGCTGTCTATTTTTTTGACTCGGAGGACTTATCGCCCTGAGAGTTCGACGCCTGACCGGATTGACCGGTCGAGGACTCGGTAGAAGCGGCTTTCGCCTGAGCCTCCTGCGGACGCTTTTTACAGTCCTCCGCAGTGTGACCACTACCTCCGCAAAACATGCAGAGTCCGAGTTTCCTCCGGCGTTCACGTTCTTCCGGCTTGAGTTTCCCGTGGCTATCAAGCTTATCGGCGTAAGGCTTACGCTTCGGCTTAGAAGCGTCAGCAGCTTTACCGGCAGCGCCAGCTCCGGGATTCCCAGCCTGCTTTCCGGTGCCTTTCGCCCCGGAAGCAGGTGCCGGTGAAGGGTCTTGTTGGAAGTCCCCTTCTTTCCACCGCCCTGCCCACCAGAGGGTTTTCCGGTACGGCCACCAGTACCGGGCGCATTGCCGGCACCGGCTCCGCCTCCGGAGCCTCTGTCGCGATCCCGTTCGCGCTCCTTCTCGCCTTCGCGCTTCCAATACCGGGCGTCGATGAGCCGGGCAACAGATTTAACCCCAGCTAAGGAATTGACGTAGGCATGATGTACCATGTCATCCTTGATCCGGCGATGGTAGACCCTCATAAAACTGATGCCGGAGGGCGGGATCGCCCCACTGGGTGAGAAGCGCGAGTTGGTCGAATTCGATACATAAGTCGCAATCCGGTCGCCATGTTTCATGTGACAGAGCCGGATGCGATCTTCTGCGTCCCCAACCGGATCGTGCGGACCGAAATTCATGGTAAGCTCCTGGATGAAGACCGGAAAGTTTCCGTCCCAAGTCGGAACGGAAGTCGGATCATACAGATTGGGAGCGAACCATTGCTGAGCAGTACCCCGAAGATAAGAAATCATGAAAAGGATTTTGTCGTCATCGGTGGGGAAATCCTGCGTGCGTTCGGCAAAATGAAGGTAGCACTGGGTGAGGAACGGGTTTAATTTAGCCGGGTCGGAACCGTCAAAGGTGTCCGGATTCCGGAGATTCGACTTTGTAGAACGAGGAGCTGTAGTTTGCCGATTCCAGATGTTGACGGCATCCCGAAAAGAAGAGAGAGTCTGAATAAACAGAGTCTCATTGGGATCCGGAGTCGGGGACCGGCGGGCAGGACCTGCCGGACCCCCATGACCTCCGCCGCCACCTCCACCACCACCACCTCCACCCGGTCCGGGAGGACCGGGCGGACCAGGTGGCCCCCGAGGACCGGGCGGGCCTTCACGGCCGGGCCCGGAAGGATCAGTTGGATGAGGAGGTTCATCGTCGCCACCGTTATCATCGTCATCATCTCCTCCATCAGAAGGATCAGGAGGAGGAGGAGTACCGTGAATGGAAGGCGGAAGGATCGGAGAGCGTGGACGCTCATCCGCAGAATCCTCCGGAACTTCCTCGAACCGAGGCTCAAGAATGGGCCCGGTTTCCACAATAATAGGTCGAGTTCGAATCAGATGAGGAGAACGGGGATATACCGTTGGGTTTTCGGGTGTCCGGGGCGTAGTTACGAGACCCGGAACAGTGACCGGAACGACAGTAGGACGATCAGGCATCGACCGGCGAATAGTAACGCCGGGAGCAATCGGACTAGAAATGGGACCAGCCAAGTACGTGGAAGCGGGCTGAGCCGCTCCAAGAGTCTGGGCCGGAGGGGAAAGAGGAACGATTTGGCCGAAGAGCCGAGAAGTGCGTCGTGGATCACGCTGGCCACGAGCCGAAGAGGACGTGCCAGGAAGCGTGTGATCACTATAATGAGACATGAATCAGCCGAGATAGGTGAGTTTGATAATACTGTTATATCCCGAGTCGAGGTCGGATGACCGGATGCCGGCCGGTCGTTCGGAAACCGGTTACCGGAAGAAAGTACCGGATAATAACAAGATGACCGGTCGGCCTAGGGAAGACGCAAGCACCACAAAAGAGGTGTATAAGGGTGAGCGTTACTATCTGGCCAATCGAGCGGAGAGGATAAAGGGTAGACGTCCGGATGAAGTCCGGACGAGAGGACTCAAGGAGCCAAGCAGAGGATATGAGGCTAAGCACGTTAATTATCAAACTGAAGAATACAGCATAGTACATAGGGCTTAAATACGTAGGCATACGTGTCACTACTATAAGTAGTAGTATCAAAGCAAAGTCCAAATTAGGAGATAGAAGTTTGAGTCGGACAAAGCGACATCTAAAACTGGAAGTTGGAATCGTATGGACATACGGATAAACGGGAAACGCTCAGTAATCCTTCATTGCGTAAAAACCCGTTCCGAGCGGCAACCGGGTCGACCGGTTGCCGGAAGTCCGGAAGGACAGCCGGTCGAGTCCGGCCGAAGGGAAGAATACCGGCCGAGGGCCGGGTGTGTGTGCACGGATATAACAGGGTTAAGAATAACCCTGGCAATGATATGTAGTTTGATAGGAGGTTGAGGAACGACCAGGCAACAGTGTCGCTCCGAATATCCTCGATCATTGGTTGTTTGATCTGAAACCGGGATGTGTTTGAGCCGCAATGAGCGGTGCGAATTGCGCGAACGAAAGAGGCCAAGAAATGCCAAATCATGACAAGAGATTTGTGTTGGGGGTACCTGCTGTTAACTGTAAATGGGTGGGGGGGGGGTGATAGTTATCTGCCTAAGTCACAAGCTCAAATGAACAATGTGTTGTTCCCTGTAAAATCCGATGCCTATGCTGCAATCCTTCCCTCATTGTTTCCCCAATGTTCCCAACAAAGGTGGAAGACTTAATACAACATTTGACAGTTATAAAGCAAGTGACAATGATGCTGGCTGGTGCTGGTCAGTCAAACATATGGTATGTCTGGTCATGACACTGGGGTGCAGACAGTGGTTTAAACCAATATGGCTTTGCCCAGGCCAACTTCTACAAAGTGCGAAGTTCGCAAAGTTGGTGATCCTATACAGGGAAGCCCGATGAGATGACTTGGGGTCCGATGAGTTGGGACCCTGCTAAAGGGGGTGTGAGAGTGAAGTGCCCTGCTAGAGGCAAGTGAGAGTGTGGTCAACTTGGTGTGAGCAAGGCTTAGTTGCACAGGTGTGGTACAGGTGGTGGGGGAGAACTAGGCTCCGAAAATTGACTGACTACAACACCCTTTTCCGCTATCCTTTTATACCTTTTCACCTCTCAACTGTCCCCTTGATGCCTGCTTGTTCGGTTCCATCCCCTTCACGTTTGAGGGTGCTTTCACAGGACCGTGCGCAGCGTGCGTCCAGTATTTGGGTCACAGACAAGGCTTGCGTCCGAATTTTTGGGGTCCATTTCCCTGAACGGGCTTTGTGTATGGCACGGTTCAGTACAGACATGGCTTGCGCTCTGCGAAGGACCGGGTTTCTGGTGCTTGTTGTTGGAATAACAACCAAAACACCCGCACACTGCCCAACAGCTGTACGAGCACCAAGGTGAAGTCTCACCTCCACAACAGCATACAGCTGTATCTATAGCTCTCACTCCCCTTGACTCATCCATCTTGTGCCTGCTGTCTCATTTCCCACATATCCCGTTCTGTGTTGAATAGCTGTTAAATAGCTGTTGAGTTCTTTTTGTATAAGTAGCAGATTAATTCTATCGAGACCTCTGCGCGTTTGCAGAGGGTCACCAAGCTCCGCTTCGTCCCTAGGCTCAAAAACCAACACTTGTAAGCCATTAGTTTCGGTTGGAAGACACATTTGAACACATCTGAGTAGGTCTTGAGTGGTTTTGAGTGGTTTAGAGGGATGGGGCCTGGATCGCATGGGGATTATGTTCCAAGTCGGCACGTATCCTGGCTGTGGAAAGGGGAAACAAAGCCCAAGACACCCGCTATTGGCCTGACTGTGCCATTATCATGGGGCATGGCATTATGCGAGGTGCGAAACCCGGAAGAACTCGAGAATTGGGAAACAAGAGCTCCAGTGGTCATACAATAGCTGAACAGGTCGCGCATGCGATGGGGAAGGTTGGACGGTGGTTGCAAGCTGAGCGCAGTTGATGAGAATCCCAATTTGGTAACCTCGATTCCCGATTTGGATGGATGGGTGTTCCGTACAGTCAAGGTGAGCTCAGTTGAAGGGGCCGTGAGGTGGTGTGTAGGGTGCAGCACAAACACCTGCCTCACACCATCACTAGACTCCCTCGAGTTCTGGGATCCAGCTCGTTTCCAGATCCCAATTTGTCTGCTTCATCTAGCCACCACATCTGTCCGCAAATTGGCACCACATTACATAAACTTTGAAGGTGGACCCAGCACCGAACTAGAGGTGACCATCAGACAATATTGTCCTTCTTGCACTGTGCGGCTCACATATTTGACGGTCCATCGCGTGGGGCAATCCAGCATCACATTTGACTGCCTCATCGAATATCAACAGTTCGGGTTTCTCGATCACCTCGAAACGTTCACAATCAAGGAATGGAATAGTCACTATTATTCGCTCCTCTGGGTATTGTCGAAGACACTCTGAAAACTTAAGATCACCCTCATGGGGCAAGGTACACGAGACCACTGCTCATCTTCTGAATGCCTAGAAATCAAATTCCCGGATTTACTACCTGGTCTGCGCTCTGCAGAACTGAGGGTCAATATCGATTATCCTTCCCATGTCCCATCGACCGTTGGACAGCTCATCTCATCGGCCCCGCGACTCGAGCAGTTTAGTCTCCTCTTCAGCCTCACCGACAGCCATGTTGATTGTATGGGTAGATAACAAAGTGCTCGTATGCACGCAATATGTGTTGTTCCACCAGCTACACATCTAGCGTCGTGAGTGAACAAGAATTGCCAGAAATGACTAAAATGTCGCCCATAGATATAAAGTTGGTATCAAAGTGGTCATTACATGCAGGCATTCTGCGGTTTGAGGGAACAAAAGTTTATTTACAGCATTGAATTATGCAACATCGGGAACATCATAGGAATCTGGGTATGGTGATCTGAAATGCAAATTATTTAGCATTCCTTACAATTTTTTAAGGCTAGGAGAAACAATGATCAGATTCTTTACCAAATTACAATACTATATCAAACCCCCATGTGTACAGATGGTATCCAGCGCTCATAAGGAACCTTTCTAGCTTTTAATTCTTCCACAGCAAGCTGTAGTGCCTCAGCTGCATCGCTTACCTGAGGCTGTCGACCCCCCCGAAACAAGCGAGAGTACACAAGTTCTGCTACTAGTGGTCCATCATCATCGTTCATTGACCATATTGTCCCAATGGCACCCCTGAAACCTGCTGCAATGAATCCTCCTCCCAGATGAAAGGATTCATTGATCAGGTAAGCATCACCCATGGCTGTCTGACATGCAGCAAGGAACACAAATTCTGCCTTTGGTAAAGCCATGCGAAGGATGGTTTCCAACTCCAAATTGCCTCCATAGAGCAGGAGATGACTTTTGGTTGGCTCAATTAAATCCTGCTTCCCATGACACGCCAGATGAACCCATGAGCAATCCTGTAGCTGGAGCTTTACAGCATCCACGGTTGCTTTCTTCCCAGTGAGGCACTCCAGCTGGGACTCTTTGATAATGGAGCAGATTTTTTTGACCTCCTGACCCACTCCTGGAAGATAATTTGATCCATCACCAGTGTTTGTTACTCCAACAATACCAAATTTAGGTGCAAGGGATGATTGCTTGGCTTGGGCATCTAGCAATGATCCTAGTGTTGCTGTATATGAATGGATGAATTCATTGGTTGGAGAGCTGGCATGGAGAGGCAGCCCAGTGAATTCTCCAGTCAGCAACCACCACAGTCTGCCATTGCAGATCCCCTGCTACATATAGTGTGGGTTGTCAGTTGAAAACCAAAGAAATTTGATAGACGCACTGACTGATTTCAACACTTGATAGACAGGTCCAACAACATTTGTAAAGAGCCAGTTCAATAAATCTGCAAAGCGCTCCTCAGTTGTTCTGCATTCAAACCTCTCGCGATGGCCGAAGAGTCTGGTTGATATGGCTTGCCCTCGTGTTCTGATATTACAGTGGCCAATGAGCTCTTTAAGTGCTTTTCGCTGCGATTTCAAGCTATCAACTTTTATATGCGGAAATGGGATGTGCACAGGATCTGAGGTTGCATTTGGGATTATGATTCCGTCACAATGATCCTGGTGACTGCTCAGGATGACAATAGGCCCTCCTTGAGATGCACGGCAAAGAGTGTTGTATGGTTTTGGCAGTAGAAAGTATTCAAAACCGGGTCGCTCACGAATATCCCTCAGTATTTTTTGTCTTTGCAAGGCCAGATCTCTTCGATCAACAGATATATCACCGTAGAGCTTTAAAGAAAGCAATCGTAATTTGGTTGCTTGGTCACAGGGAATTTTCTCTGAACCAGTCCTCAACTGGAGCATCTCATGAAATGTGATGCCCTCTCCCTGTTCGACAATTTCCACTGCAGAAGTGAAGTTGGCAAAATCAATGCATGTCCTGACAGCAGATGAAGTGATTTGTTCAATATTGAGTTGGTGCATGGTCTCATGCCGTACATGTATGACATTACCAATCCAGATAATTTCTGGAAGCACACGAAAAGCTTTAGAGTAGGCGATTATGCAATTTGATGACTTAAACTCTTCAGCAACAGAAGCCCATTTGAGAGCTGCATTCCAGGAGGTGCGTGGAGGTGAAGCAGCTATTTCCAGGGAGGCACCATAGTAAGTATGCATGGCTTCTAGATCTCTGAATCTGCCCAACTTTTTATATTGATCTCTGGACAGCACAGCGAGGTCTTGCAGACAGTATGACCTCTGTGGATGCCCTTCTGGAAAGGAATCTAGTTGCTCTTGTTTGATCTGCAATGCAGCCTCAAGATCATTCAGGTTTCCAAGCCTTTTATAGCGATATTTGTGAGACATGGCAAGATATCCCAGGTAGGCTGATCTATTGGGACTTTCAGGTGAGAGGTTCACTAATTGTTGATATTTCCCCACTGCAGCATCAAGATCATCGAGGTCTCCCAGCCTGTTATATCGCTCCAGGAATGGCCACGCCTGATTGTGCAGAGCATAATCCATTCTACAGCCCCCCTCCATCATTTCCTGCCCAATCTGGAATACAGTCTCGATATCTTTTGGGTCTCCCTGTCTCTTATATCTGTGGAGCAGGGAATACGCAAGGCTATTCAGATGGTTCCACCTATCAAGCCCACCCACGGCATGCCCTACAGCCTGTTGGCTAATCTGCACTGCAGCATCGAGGACACTCAGGTTTTCCATAGCAAGCTGCTCCTGATAACCTCCATTATCAGACCTCTCGTCTGCTGACCTGTTCACTCTCCTTGGGAATTGCCTCAGTCTCGCCTGAAGATCCTCCATAGATGCAGAGAGATTATGAAGATATCTTGATGAATCTGTGTCCCATTTTGAAGTGAGGTCTACACTTTCTTTATTCCTCCCCACTGCTACCTCGAGATCATTCAAGTCCCCTAATCGGTTATATCGATCTCTGAAAGCCACAGCAGAGGTTTGCAAATAGTCTGGCCTGTTGGGATGCCCTATAGGGGTGAGGGATACAGCTTCTTCTCCAGCACAGACTGCGGCCTGGAGATCATTCAGGTCTCCCAGCCTGGAGTGCCGTGCTCTGTAACACCTAGCAAGCTGGTGAAGATACCCTGCTTTCTCTGGGTCTCCTTCTGCTGCCTTCACTGCTTCTTGAAAATTTTCCAAAGCTGTGTTGAGGTCATTCAGGTCTTCTCCCATTAGCCAATATCGGTCCCAGAAAGCTTTTCCTAGCATTCCTTGATTTCTAGGGAGATGTACCTGTTCCACCTGTATAGAGTCTGCCAGTTCTTCCAATTTTTGCTGTCCCAAACTCTCTACACCCTAGCATGATTTTAGCCTTTGTGAATAATCAAGGTGTTGTGTCCACACACTGTTCCTAGTATTTCTTGATTACTTGAAGGGTTTGATTGTTCTGGTAGTGTATGGTCCTGCAGTGTTTCTTGTTTTTCCACTTTCTCTTGGCCCTAGCACAATTTTAGTCCCTCGTGAATCCTTGAAACATCAAGTCTACTCACAGGCTGTGCCAAATGGGTTAAGTTCTCACACTTTGACCCAGAACCAGACCCCACAACTTCGCCAGACATTTTTAGAACCTGGGCAAATTGATGGATGAATTGATGGAAACCTGTGGGTTATATAGGGCACGGGCGCTTAGTTATTTAAAGACCTACAAGACATAGATGGCGAGATTTGTCCCCACACATCAAACTCGATATGGTAACTCAACCACGTGACCTCCGGAGCCTCCCGTGCATTGTTCGACTTCACGTCTCCCAAGGTGTCGGGAGGGGTCAGATAAATCAAGAGGGCACTGATTTGTCTATTTTATGACCGGGAATCCATGGAAAAAATGTATTGAAGTATTTATAAAAAGAAAATATGTATATAAGTGGGTGGCAGAACATTGCCACAGGTGGACGCGACGGGGCACGACAACACGCGTCATTTGAATCAAGGAGAGGATTGTGGGCAATGGGGGATAGATTGGAGTGAAATCATGGCTGTGAGAGGCTCAGGGCAAGTATGCCACCCCACAAAATGGTACAGAATGGTGCAGAATTCCGCTTCTTGGAGCAGGAGAGAAGAGAAGGGGTACATGGTGAGGTGGGGGGTCAATAGAAGGGCAGAGGAAGGTCTCCCATGTAATGTAGCAGAGGGGAATCATAACCAGGTCATCGTGGTAGGAGGAAAGAGGTGGATGGATGGGACAAACAACTCCTCACAGATCTCCGGAGCTCCGGAGGTCACGTTTTGTAGTTACCATATTCGGTTTGATCTGTGGGGACAAATCTCAAAAGCTACAAGACATGCCGGAGCTTTGCTCCGGCTCTTGTCCGCTCATGCTATTCACAAATGAAGATATTGTTGAAGAGCGGGGCAATTTTGTGCTCATGAATTATACGTGAAAACCTTGAATAAATGATATTTCAATAAAACAATATCAAGAACATGACTTGCCGAGGTCTCGGCAAGCAGCGGGGAACTTGGGACAATAAACAAGGATGACATGGCGACATAAATTAACAAAAGCGTTGGCGCCACTCACCTGTGCGCGAAAGAAGCTGGACGACGGTGGCGTGAACGGGGATCAAAAGTGCCATGCGCGGTCACGTGATGATATGCCTTCTCGCGTTTCGGGATCAAACACGTCTCAGATGCAGTGGTGGATTTGTTTCGACATGGAGTAACATAGCAACAGAAGGCCAGCGGAGGAACGAGGCCAGGTACTGCCCCAGAACCAAGGGGATAGGCATGGAAATGCACTGGTTCAATGGTACCATTGAGACTATCGCTAGGGTGTGGATGATACGTGGCCAGTGGAGCACTGAAACTTGACAACAGGATGTTTCAGGACCCCAATTTGCAGCAGTTGTATTGTGTTTGGAATGTACAAACAATTAGGGTATATAAGGAGCATGAAATGTGGTAGAATAGAACAATTTACGCCCAGGTTTACAACCTGTGATTTGCTGGCTCTTTTGCTTGATTCAACGGAGCGGATTTATACGGGAACGGAACGGGTTATCAGTTGGATTGACGTTGGATTATATTGGACGGGACTTCAGCTATTTGATTCACAAACCACACACTACACTTTATTTCATCTTCGCATTCGTGGTTTCCTGCTACGCGAACCCCGAACACAACAAAGTCTTTGAATTTGGGATTAGTTGGTTGAACCTTTGGATAAAGGTTTCATTGATGCACCAGTTTCATACCTTTCATTGTAATTTATTCAAGTTTGACAAAAAACAGCTGACGAAAATTTACCATTCAGTCAAGTCGAATTTTAACTACAATACGACCTGTCCATTGAACCCGAAGACACATCTTCAAGTTTGACCAACATCAGCGTCAGCACGATCTCAATACATCGAGATTGAACATGAGTACCTGAGGCAGGGGATTCCCATTTACAATGGGCCATTCAGCAGGTGCGTGCGGCTGGTTGAAATAGTTATGATAATGACCGTGAGTTCTGGTTAGAAACCTACAAAAATTATGTCAACAGACCCAAGATCAGACGACCAACTACGGGTATTCTGCCTGCACATATCGTCAGCTATTTTCGACTGGCATTTATCAGATACTCACAGCTGAAGGGCAACTGTAACAGTGAACTGAACCTACAAACTTCATCCAATGCGTGCGAGTAGAGATTGGAGCCCGGACTTGGGCCCGGAGGCAGGGGGCATGGTCGAAATCTTGTAGTATGACTTCAAGAAGATCTTGCTGGATCCGCGGACCTGCACTCTTGTGTCCCAGTCCCCGGGTGTCTTGAGTACCGAGTCATTGAATGACTTCAGAATCTTGATACAATGGAGAAAAATCTTGCATTAACTGAGCGGAGTTTGCTGACCACCGCAGAGTTGGGGGGTGATACATCACGTACTCTCAGGAGATCTGCAGTGATATATCAGGAACTCTCGCGAGAGATGCGCCATGAATCACTGAGAGTAGCTTACCTTTCAGGAAAACAGCCCCTGCCTTCCCATCAACGATATAGGGAAGGGCAAGCTCATCGTCGTAGACAATGGCCAGCGTGTATGACTCTGTTTGGCAATGTCGTCTGGAGCGGGCTGACACATTGACAGATGTCCCAATTAGGCAAACCACCACTGGCGGCATCCAATTCATTCTGGACGCATTTCTGCACCAATCAAGCTGCAAATTGGGGCAGTTGGGGATATTCTATGTAGCTACAATATGTGTACAATTCATAATGCATAAGATGAGCGACAAGACGTCTACTTGGACAACCAGCCAGAATCAGGCCCTTCCTCGTCTGCCTCCTCCTCTTCCTCATCATTGTCGGGCGTCATTGAGGCGTATTCAGCACGGGTGAGTTCCAGGAACCCCTCGACATCTGCCCATTGCAGCTTGAAGGAGGCCAACAGGCCCTCCACAATATCTGCCTGTTTGTGAGCGTAGGCCGAATGCCCCTCACGCAAAGCTTCTTTGGGCTGCAACGCTGCCCGCAGCCCCACCCATGACCTCCACCACTCCCCGGGCTGGTCGAGGAAGTCCGGCATGCGTCACATCTCCTCCTCCCTGAGGTCTACCTCCTCTCTAGTACAGCTGTCGACAAACGTAGGCGAATTTCGTCTACATGACGTAGCCCAGCGAACACGAGCGAAGGCAACGCATTGCCGATGTCCCCTTGCCTACAGCCATCGACATACTTTAACCCATGTAGAACAGCGAACACGAGCGTAGGCAAGGGTGTGCCTACAGGGGGTGGGAACGCAGTGAAAAAGGAGCGAAAAAGGGTGCAAAAAGGGAGCGCCAGTCGGAGGGGGTTCACATGTTGCCCTTTTTCGCGTCCTTTTCGTGCCCTTTTTTTCCAATTCCCCTAGAATTACGTGTAGGCCGCAGGTTTTCCACCCTTTTTGACCCAGAAAGGGTGAGAAAAGGGGTGGGGAAAGGGCAAGTGTGAACAACCCAATTCAACTGCTATTTCCTTGTTCGAATCGAGCCCGCACTTGCGCACTCCGCTCGTGGTCAGGTCCCACAGGGTTTTAACCAGAGGTCCCGCTATTCAAACAGCCGGCCAGTCTGCAGTTTGCCAACGTCTTGTGTGATCGAACCCCTAGAATGATGTTGTGCTCAGTCGGCATCTTGTAGAATTCTGTGAGGATAACCACCCGCTACAGTACTACTCATATGTCTTCCGTAAACTCGTTGTTCAGCCTGTGGACCACGCGAGTATAATAAATCCCCCCCCCGGGACTGCTAGAAGAATGGAATCACATATTTTCCGGTCAGCGATGGGCCATTTAATGTGGACTCAGACTCTGGGTCCGTGTTGTATTCGGTTGTGAGATCTCGGGCTCATCAAGGACGGATCATCCTACCTCTGGGGCTTCTGCGGCACTCTAGGCAGTTTATCAGTGCGGGTTGCATATAGATTTTTTTTTTTTTTGCGCGGAATTCTTTCGACGAGGACCGGAAAGGCGCGTTTCGGACTCCGAGGACCCGGATAGAGTTGGTATATCTGTCTGTTGAAGCTCTACACCCCGAATTGCAAAAATCATATCAATTTTACACGACCTGATAATCATACTCTGGGTGTTGGATTTTTCCAAGACCTTTCTGCTCGTAGACCTGGCATCCAGAGCTTCCTATTAATACAACAAAGGTCACATTCGAGGCCTACAAAAATCAGATACAATAACCACACACCGCCTGGACTGCTATGTCTGTAAATCTCTGGTTAGACCCTTGTACGGGCGTGAAGCGAAAGGTGCTATATGTACATAATACGACAGATTGACTGGGAAACAGACGGAGGCCAATGACAAGTCACTGCCCGCGCTGTGGTACATCTGCATAAGAGAGTGTGCACAGGAGTAGAGCGGCAGTGGAGTCCGTGCTGCGCCTCCGTACACGGTGTGGCGTTGGCCGTGGAATGAGGTCAGTCTGTTGCCAGTCGTGGTATGGCTGGTGGTGAAGGAGATGGCAGGGTTGATCGATCCAAGTCGTCGTGGGTAATCTGATGCACGGATTACATCCCCGGTAACTGACCACCCTGAAGAACTGCTTTCGCTGTGAATGATATCCGGCGATCTCTCTGGTAGGATGTCGATGTACATGACCGTATGACGAGAAGACGACCTGTTGGAGAATAGCTCATCGCCAACGGGCAGTGTGGGGGAGCTGAGGACACTATCGGTGGATGCGAAGGAGCCGGAGGATGGAGGCTTTCGAAGGGGAGAAAGGAACTGTAACACTGGGAGGTCGACAACGACCAGACAAGCAGAGTGCAAAACCTACGGAATAACGTACGTTGGCCGCCTGCACGAGACTCCCGCAGTTGTTGAAGACGACTACCCACCTGTTTAGGTGTGCGCCTATTTCCTGTCTTATCGAAGATGTAGTCAGAGATGAAGCGATTCCGACGCGGGAATCATCCTAGCATGAGGGTCTGCCGAGAATGGTCTGGTTGGTATTGTTCCAGCCCTATAAGCGGTGTGTCAGCGACCAGTCCGGATAAACAGAAAACAACTTACCTTCAAGCAGTGCAGCCTCGAGTTCTAGCGGCCACACGGCCTCACCGCCGAAGAAGGTCTTCCGCGTCTTGCGTGCCTTCACTGTGGGAAGTAAAAGAATTCACTAGGCCTTCAGGACGGATTGCAAAATCTCCTGGGTGCTAGTACTTTGCATCGCCGGCCACGACTTGTTGTCGAACCGCGATCGAAAGATGGTATGAAGCAACCCTCAGAAGCGCCTGAGCAGCGGTAGCAAAATCGGTAAAGGCACCAACTGGGTATAGCAGTTTTATAGAGCTGATGTGCGGAAAAAATAACGGCCCTAATTGAGACTTTCATGTGTGAGGCGTCCCAATATTGGACTGGTATTCCGATTGGTTTGGTCTGAGTGAGAAAAAAGGAACAGATGCCACACATCTCTGTGCGTCTATTGAGTCGAGAACAAGTCCACATAGGCACCCGATGCCATGATTGTGCGAATCCGAGTTTAGGCGTCATTAGAGAGGACTGTGGCACTAGGAATGTTGCGCAGGCATTTATCCGCCATCTAGAAGGATCCACGCATTCCATACGTAAAGACGATCAGATTTTTGATGGGTACTATTATGCGGGGAAAAGCGATGCAGTAATCCCAAAGCGCAGAAATAGTACGCAGCACTTGACAGCCCTATCCGGAGGACTCCGATCGCGGAAGGATTTCATAATTTTTAGTGCATAAAGAAAAACCAGAGAACAGCCGCTCGATTCCCCTCCTGCTATCAATGTAGTCAGAACAGAATAGAGACCGGGGCGTCAGCCTCGGTACAACATGCGATGTATGAGCACTCTATTGTTGACAGCGTCTGTTTATAAGAGACTACGGCGGATGTGCCCTTCGGAGCTCATATTCTTTACATGTTGGTTTGACGGGCTTGCACACGTCCGAAATGAGTGGTCGCGACCCTCGTGACACGACAGTGGACGTTGTGGCCGATCTGGGGAGCAGTGGACTGAATCAGATCCAGACGTGGTTTCGAGTAGTCTAAAAATGAGCATGGAATCGTCATTTTAAATGACGATTCCATGAGCACCGCAGCGACGGCAAAGAGATGACCGGTTGAAAAAAATGAATGAGAACACATACATTCATCATGTCTGCCCGTCCCGTAGAAAATGTGGAGGCTGCTGACTTCCTGGTCATTCGCGCTGGGTATCAGAATAGGGTTCCGTCCATTGTTGACCGGGAACGGTGCGCAGATAAGAATAGCGTACAGGTCTACTCAGAGTGTCTGGTCTGCGAAATCAGGCGTCATTACGAGCGTAGGAAGCTCCGTTCAGACGTCGGGATCGGCGTCAACATGAGTACGCTGCGCTGGAACAAGAGCAGATCGAGCTGGGCGATTACGCGGTTGGGCTCTCGGGAGTTATGTCGATGGCTCGGTGTGCTACTAGCCGCTCAGAAGGCAGTGCGAGTGGCTTTTGCCTAGTAAACCTTCATTCAGTTGTCTTCAAGAGAAGGGGGAAATGGTCCATACATGTCAACTTCGCCTGCTCACATGAAAGAAGAGTTTTGAAGAGTTTGGATTCCATTCTAATGACGACAAGGCGCCTAATACAGACGCGCAGAATGGTAGCAAAGACTTTGATCGAATTGCGAAACGAAGGACCAAGAAAATCCAAGACCCGCTGCCAGACAAAATTTAAGGACCTTAAGGTGGGAGGATCGTAAAATCAAACCGTTTTTCACCAGAAGTAACCAGCGATCCTAGAACGAGGTTTGCAACTGGGAAAGGCGCTGACTCAAGCACTGCGTTCAGACCCCCCTGTAGGCACAGGTCTGCCAGATCCCAATAGGCAGATGTGTAGACAGACCAATTTGCCAACCCCTGCCCATCCGTCTGTCCATCCCTGCCGTGGTTGGTCTAGGTATTCCGACCAGAATAGGCACACATAGACTGAGGTAGGCCAATGAGCCTAGCTAGGCCTAGTTAACAAAATTCAAAATCTGACATGGTTTGTACCCATCCAGCCACTCCAACTGACACCAACCTAGACCAAGGTTGGCCAAGGTTGGCCAAGATAGGCACACCACCGTCGGTGAAGATCTGCCAAGGTGGGCAGACTTTGCCTTGGTAGGGATGCTAGACCAACGTCGGCCAATGCCTATTAACGTAGACCAACGTCGGCTTGAGTGGGAAACCCATAGGCGGAGATCGTCGAGAGTGGGCACATCTGTGCCTATGGGGGGGGTCTGAATGCAGTGAAGTTGACCATACGTCGTTTGCCAACTTCCATTCTGCCATTGACATTTCTAGATATTATTCGGGACGAAAACCATCCTCCTTTGAGTGGGATCTTGTATGCGCGCTCCGCCGGCCTTTCACAGGGAGGTCTGGTATAATGGCGACCCTATTTTTGGTGAGCTACTCAAGCGCCAATACCTTGTGACGCAGAAATGTTGCGATGCAAAAACCAGACTCAGAAGGTCAATGTTGCTCGTTAACTCTCCCGTTTGAAGTCCTAATGAGGCGAAGGACTAGGGGGGAAATAGTTCGACAGTATGCAGCTACTGACCACCGCTCAAATATTCAAACACCATAGTTCTTAGTGAACATGAATATGGCAGAGTTGGGAAATCATCAGCGATGTTCACGGAATTCGACATGCGAGGATTTTTAGCAAGCACCGTAATGCCGACACGTTCAATCGCCTTCATCCGCGTGGAGATCGGAGGTTCTTGTACCTAAACTAGATAACCATGATAAAGCTTGCCGCCCCGACCATCGAACTTTGCACTGATGAGTCGGGCCCCCCCAACGGCTGCGTTACCATTCCGGTAGTTTCGGACAGTTGCACCAGCTTCACCGGTGGCCTCAGCTTCCTCGACAAGGAGGTCAGCTGGGCCCAGGTTCTCACCGGATTCATCTGCACATTCTTTGAGTAAGTCTTAAAGGGGATTCAATTCATCGTGAATCTGAAAACGCTCCCAGGGACTCTGGTTGCCTCAACGGTGGTTAAAACGCCGATGATGTTGCGGTACTCCAAGGCGGTGCCTGGGACTTGACCCAAGTGCAATGGATTAGCCTGTTTGCGATGCAGCCATTCGAGCCATCTGATGGCTGTTTGGCGTTGTGCAAACTGATGGCTAATGGCTCGAATGGCTAATGAAATAAAGTCAGTGTATGCTCTTTTTTGCTAGAAAGAGTGTCAATGAGTGTGTTATCACATGTGGAGCTTAAGCAATGCCTCTAGACCTCCAAGTTCAACAACATTAACTATTTTGGGCCTACAATCTGGCTACTGTATATGTGAGTGGGACTGATCACCCATACATGAGCTGAATGGCTCAGAGGCAACTCAATGACTCCAAAAATATGGGCAAGTATCAAAGCCATTCGAGCCATTAGCCATCAATTTGCACAACGCCAAATAGCCATCAGATGGCTCGAATGGCTGCGTCGCAAACTCTCTATTGTTGGGAAGGAGAACTTCAACGACATGACCAGCTCCCTCAGATGCTCACCTCTTTAGTAAAATACTGTGTACCAGCACCATTGCGGTCCGGTCCCTTAGCTCATTCGGTTTTACAAGTTGTCAATAGTTGGATTATTGGGAATAAATATATCATTGTCTGTTCAGGCTCATTCGGGTTTAGAGTCTAGAAATGAGATCGGTTCGTGCGGGATTTGCTTGACTAGCCGCCCACTTGAACTTTACCAAGTTCAAAAACCCCACTTTAATGGGGTTTCGACACTTCGGCTTTCGGACTTCGGCGGACACGGAAATACCCGCAGAAACCTGTCACACCTGTGACTCACCCAACAACAGCACAACTGTGGCGCGTCAATAACGGTCTGAGGTAGCGCAGAGAGTAACGACGAGATGAATGGGACTCGCTTATTTCGTCAGCTAAGCTAGCTTAGCTCGCTTAAATGGACTGATGATGGGATTCGTCCTCGAGAATGGGATTGGGAGTCGACATCATGTAAATTTAAACCCCGCCTACTCGGTACCATGCAGTGGGCCCTACCGCGAGCATCAGGTCCGCGGGGTCTTCCCCGCGGTAGATTATTTTTTTGACAGCGAGAAAATGCGAAAATGTGGTAAAAAATGAGAAATGTTATGTCAAACAATACTCAGATGTGCCGTCAGGCGAAAGGAGGGAACACCGTTTCCCCCAGCAATGGACATAGCTGAAAGACGCGTTAAAATATGCTTGTATACGCCGAAAACCGAGAATCGGTTGTGCGATGCCGAGAATGAAAAAACGAGTGATCATATTGCCATCAAGAATGGGACTCGCTTGCACTTGACCAGTCCCATTCCCATTCTTCTCGTATAGATTCTAGCGTAGATGCGCAACAACTCCTCCATTGCGAACAGTCTGCCCGTAGTTTATGCCGCCGGCGATGCTCATCCTCTCCCGGTTCGCTCCCTCTCGTTACCTGCCGACCATTGGAAGAAGGCGGAAAATTGCGTAGGCCATTGGAGAAGATGAAGATTGCGCCTACACAACGCGTGCAACCGGGTCTTATCGCCCTTCTGTTCGGATCTTGTTCAAGGGATATGAATTAAAATGGAAGACACAAAAAGCAAGATATTACCGCCTTACGACCCAGCCTGAATTCAAACCAGGTCTTTTTGCTGCGGTTCTGTCTGAGGCATGGAAGGAAGATACACGCCTCATGGTACCAGGTATCCTCTACTGTACATACATTACACATCCGAGGCAAGGTTTTTTTTAAAAAGAACTGGATTTAACATACCGAAGCTGGAGTTGAACCAGGTCCGTCTGCTTTAAGCGTATTGAAATTATCACGATTGAAGGTAGATGCACACCCCATGCAACCAGGTCTCATTCACTCGTGTCTGGATCTTGTACAATATATGTACATCACAGGCCATCCAGAAGAGAAAAAAAACCCTGTGCTATGACCGCCTATGTCCCTGCCTGTAGTCGAACCAGGTTCTTCTACGTTAATTCTGCGAAGAGCCTACAGCTGAACGTTAACGGTGAACCCTCTCTCCTTTAATTTCGGTGGGATGGAGGTTCCCACCAGCCGTCCCAGAGACACGCGCCTTCTCAACATACATAACTTCTTGAGACCGAATGTAGCTGCTTTTATCGCAGTTGGAGCAGGACAATTTTGAGTCGACAGATAATATTAAATGCTCAATCAAATAGAGAGGTAAAGGTTTACCGTCCCGTTAAATATCCAATACGGCAATTCAATACCACATCTATCACCCAACGATCTTCTTGACCAACAGAGGTAGCTGGTTCCCCGCCGTACGGTCGGTGATAACGATGGGGCGTTGCACGATTGCAGTACTCTTCTTTCCTATCTCCACGACCGGCACTGCGAGCTCGAGCTCGAATCCCCGAACCAGCGTGAAGATCAGTGCCTTAGTCCTACAGAATTTAATTTAATGAACAAACTGAATCTTTGGGCTTGACAACTGACTCGACGAGCGAGAACCGGAATCCGATGCAGCTGCGCGCGCCGCCCAGGAAGGTGAGCATGTGCCCCCAGACACCGGGGATAGTGGTTGCACTGGGAGGCGGGGCTTCCCAGCGTTCAGGCCTGTGCGTGATTGTTTCTTGTTCGAGAGGATGGCGAAGTAGGGGCAAGAAGATACGCACACGAACTCCATTGCGTTCGGCCCCCAGATCTCGGTGTCGCGGTTCAGCGCGAGGATGGGGATCATGAGCATGTCGCCCTTGCGGATCCTGGATTCCAATCAAATAATATTTAGCCCCAGGTCACGTCCAGCGGTACCCGTAATCAAAGAAGGCGGAGAGGACATACCGCAGACTCTCGTGCGTTGTCCCGGTGGTGTCTATGAACGGGACACCAAGCGGGATGACGTCGTCCCGCATTGCCATCCGACCTGCAATGGAAGGAGGGATTCAATATGCTGACGGAGACGGGAAGAATGCCGGTGAGGGGGAACGCACTGGTTACGGGGACAGGCGCATACAGCCTGAGCGTCTCGCGCACGACGTAGTCAAGATATGGGAGCGCGTTCAGCTGGTCCATAGTCGGGCGGTCCGTCGAGACGGTTAGCAGCTCCTCGCGCAGGCGGGCCTGAGCCGTAGTGTTTTGGGCGAGGGCAATCAGCGCCCAAGTGACGGCTGTGCTGTGCAAGAAAATTAACCGCAAACATAAATTGGGCTCAGGAATGAGTACATACCTCGTAGTCTGAGTTGAGGAATGATAAACGAGTTATAGAATGACTGAAAGAGTGAAAGCAATAGTGGAGTGAGGAGGACGGAGCAAGAGAGTGGGATGGGAAGAAGACCCAGGGATGGAGGAAGAAGATATGTGAAGCAACGAAGCATACCTCATGTCCAGCGACGAGGAACGTTGGGACCTCTACGCATTCATTCAGCCAAATCCTAGTAGCTGGAAGGAAGGGACTAACGCGCGATGACGTCCGCGTCTGAGAGCCGCTGATTCACAGGGACTTCTTTCGACGAGTTGGCGCGGACAAGAAGCGAGAGTAGATCACGCGCGCTGCCAGTCCCCGTCTCAAACGTGCCGTTCTCGGAAATCTCGCGCTTGCTGTCTGCCAGCAGCCGCCGCCCGATCCGCATCATCGTCGCCTGCGCCTCGATCACTTGCTTGTCCCCCTTCAACAGTCGTCAGCATTGTCACTTGTAGAATGTGGGTTATTTACGAAGCGCTGCAGGATAGGGAAGCGGAGCTGCAAAAAGCGCATAGGGCTAAACTCGGTCCCCGCCACGAAGAGGGCCTCGAACGCCTCCGCGAGCTCGTCCGGCTCAGCATCGTCCGTGGCGCCGAGCGCGTCGATTTTGTAGTTGAATCCTACGTACGAGGGATTCACACATCGATAAGCTGAGTCAAAAAGAAAATACAAAACGCACCTGCGAGCCCAATGATGTCAAGCGTCGCTTTGCTGAGCCACGAGAGGGCTTCCACGCGCGCTACGCCGCCGGCCTTTGTTACTTGGGTGGCCCAGATGTCTCGCAGCTGTGGAACTAAAATTCAGTTGTCGCAACTGTGCGCCAGGAAGTATGCTACCTGGATCGACTTCTCCACAAAGATCTCAGTGAGCTCCCGCACTTGCGGTGCCTCGAACGCCGGGTTCTGTAAACGGACAGATCAGCTACAGGTTCGACGACGCAGGTGACAGTACATACCATAATTTTGCGCTACAGACCGCAACATCACTTCGTCGGCTCACGGTCGCAGAAGGCACAACTCACCTGCTGTTTATGTACGTCGCCCTCCACAACGAGGATACCCGGTCCAACGATGCGCCCAAGATTGAATCTGTTCGACTCAGACTTTTGGTATATCTGGCTGTTCGAGAGGAAATGGTGGACTGCCTTCGTATCCGTCGTGTACAGCGCACTTTGACCCTGGCCAGCAGTTAATGATTTCCATTAGATATGAAAGGTTCGGGTGCTCACGAAGAACCGATGAAATTTCCACGTGCGTCCGTATTGTTGCACCCTGCGCTCTTGCAGCCCACAGTCCTGCACAACCACCGGAGAGTTGTGAATCTAGACATACTGCATCCAATAAAAACCACGCACGTCGTCCATAAATTCCAGCATATTGCCAAACAACCAATGCGTAGACTTTGGCCCAGGTAGACGCCAAAAGGGGGAAGTAAATTCGCGATAGACAGCCCTCAAAATATCGTGCGCCGGCGGTCCCAAATATCGATCCAACGAGCTTCAGGAGCATGGTGGGAGACAGAACGGGGTTACAGCGCCGCAGAATTCCGAGAACCTGCTCTTTAAGATGCAGAATTCGATGACATGCTGTGCATCCTGGCAGTGGCAGTGACAGATGTAGGGAGAGCTCGACAGATCGACGCGTGATGGTGAGACTCTGCATCCAGTCTTCTATGTGGCACGCGTAAATCGCCGCACGAATCCGACTGGTCGCGGCGCAAGCTCACACTGCGCCCGCACATGAGGTGGAAACTTGTCGAGCAAGGTCGACGATGACATAGCTTGATAATATCTCAGAATGCTCAGCGACCGGGTATGAGAGAATGGATGAGTGGACATACCCAAAGCTCTCCGTCGTCACGAAAAAAACTCCTGACAATACATAACCCTGGGAAAATAATTTACCACCAACGTCCGGCTGAATTTGCCCGCGCGTGGCTCTAGTATCCGCTGGCGGGACATTCCTGGATCCTGATCGCGTTCCTGGGAGCTGAGAAACAAGAATATATCGATGCCATGTGTACAAACGAAGTATACCGACATTACCACTGCTTAAGAGGCCAACTCGAGGAACCCAATGCATCGTGCCATCAAGTCACCCGGACCGTAGGAACCTCGATATAAAACCCGTCAGTCAGGCATTGTAGGAGGATAAGTATGGTGGTGAGATTCACAGTATGAAGATGGCGGTCGTATCAGAGGCAATGACCTTGAATGCTGAGACAACTGCGCACCAATAAAAGGGAACCAAGGACTGGCGTACTCGGTATGATATGAGCGACGAGCGAGAAAGATTATTGTGTCTCGGGCAGCTGAAGAAAGTCGTTCGCAGATCTAGAGAGGGTGTAGTTCCGAGACTGTGTGTGGGCAACCACGAAGCAGACCATATCGTTTGTTGCACCTGAATTCCGCCCGCACTCAGGGGTTGAGTTATCCACAATCCGGTAAGGAGCATTAATCAGAGGAAGTTGGATTGGGGGTTCAAACGAGGGACCGCGAACACGCACCGTGACGCACAGGAAATAATCCGCGTCTTTTGTGCAGCAAAACGTTCGAAGTTTGGGGAGAACGGCGAATTATCGAAGATTAGATGGATATAATGGATTCCCCGTCTTGAGGAGCAGGATAAGGATGCAGAGATTTCAAGTTCCTCTCAGAAAAAAAGGACGTGTACGGTGTAGGCACAATGCAATGGTTCCGACAGGTAAGAGGACGTACCATAATGAAAAAGTGCGCCATTTGGGACAAGTAATAGCTGAATGGACAAAAGAGCGGAGATAAGATGGTAAACTCAAGAGGAAACGAAGAAATGTGTTTGATCTTGTTTTGACTCCATCACACGCGCTCACGTGGGTACTTTTGATCCGGCGGGACGACTTCGCGCGACGCGACCACTCGTACAAAATTGGGAAATATCGGTCATTTGCTGAATTCGGGCCAACCGTAAGAAAAAAAAATAGTTGGCATCCAGGATGCGGACAGACAACCCGGCTAAGTTACCGTGGATCAAACCCTCTCCAATTCTCCGGTCATGGCTGAAAACCTCTATGATATTCGCTCCACAGAAATAACCTAACGCTCTCCATCATTTGGCGACCCGATTCCCATGGCCATAGCTCTATTAGTTTGCTGGTCTCTGGCCCAACTTTGGCCTTTGACCCTCCATGGCGGGCTCTGTTCTCTGTAAGCTCTCGTCGCTCAGCTTCTCGGTATACCCGCCTTGACCAGTGCTCTGAAATTGTTACAGACAAAAAAAAAAGAGGCAAAGAGAGACAGATGAATGGTCTCAGCTGAACATGCCAGTGACAACGTTGGGTTGAACGGATGGTATCCCATGCAAGCTTCAAGTTCGGGCGCACCTCCCGTAGCTTGCGACAATGGTCCCTGGAGAGATCACGGCAGGATTCCTAAAGCAGTGTTATGGACCACGCTGCTCCTCGGATATTGTGTCCAAAATCCTGTTTTCTTGGTGACTGATCCGATCTACACGCCCGCTCCATCAAATCACTCCAATTCATCTCTCCGTCATCAAGTATGGGGTATTTACCCTGGTCCGCAGACATCTGACCCACTGCCTGGCTCCAACTCAGACTGTGTGGCACAGGTGAAATTCGGGTTAAAGAAGGGTCTGTCCGATTTCGCCTCTTCCTACCTCTTCGCTCACCATACCAATGCAAACATTCAAACTACCGACTCTGGACAGGCTCAATGCGACCATTCCGCCGGAGCTGGATGCTAACAAGGTCGCCGCGAATTGTATGGCCTCATTCGTGACATCTGCCGAAGCGGGAGATGCAGCGGGGACTGTGGCGCTCTTTGACGAGGATTCGCACTGGCGGGATATGCTTGTGCTTACCTGGGACTTCCGTACCTTCCACGGCGCCCCAGCGATTGGCAAATTCCTCACAGACCGCCTCGCCTCCACCAAGCTAGCGAAGTTTCACGTCAAGGAGCAGGCCTTGCAACAGCTCACCCCCAACCTCGCGTGGATCCGCATCGTCTTTAACTTTGAGACGCAAGTTGGGCCTGCGGCGGGCATCGTACGGCTCGTTCCGCAGTCCAGCGGTGCGTGGAAGGCGCACTGCATGTACACTAACCTGGAGGGCCTCAAGGAGTTCCCTGAGAAGATCGAGAATCTACGCAACCCCGTGCCCAACTTCGGTAACTGGGAGCAGGAGCGCCAACAGGCACTGGAATTCGCAAACGAGGATCCAGTCGTCCTCATTATTGGCGCCGGACACAGCGGACTCGACCTCGCCGCGCGCCTCAAATGCCTCGGCGTGCGCACGTTGGTCGTCGAGAAGAATCCGCGCATCGGGGATAATTGGCGGAACCGTTATGACGCACTTTGTCTCCACGATCCGGTGTGGTATGACCACATGCCTTACCTCCCGTTCGTGCTTGCTGTTGCTGCGTTGCTGCTTAACCATTCAATCGACACTGCTTTATTTAGCTTTCCGTCCTCATGGCCAATATACACGCCTGCCAAGAAGGTCAATGTCCAGCTAAATATTGACTGCTCAACGGCTCACCACTGCCTTCTGTACATAGTTCGCCAATTGGCTCGAACATTACGCAGAGGCGCTGGAATTGGATGTGTGGATGTCCTCCACTGTGACAAGCGCGCGCCCCAATACCTCTGGGCGCTGGGACGTCGTCATCGACCGTGAGGGAAGGGAACGGGTATTCAAAGTTAAACATGTCGTCTTTGCCACGGGCATGGGCGGTGGCGTGGGGAAGCTTCCCTCGTATCCGGGGATGGTGCGCGTTTTGTCAATCTCACTCAGCTCCCATGTTAATGGATTCCATTTTCAGGCTAGCTTCAATGGTGAGATGTTACATTCGACGCAGCATAAACGCGCCCTCGACCACGCTGGTAAGAAAGTTGTCATAATTGGGGCTTGTACATCCGGTGGGTACACGTATACTTGTCTCGTCCTCTCCAAGATTCTTAAGCATCTTCAAATCAGCGCACGATATAGCGGTTGACTATTGTACACACGGTGTTGGTGCGTACTGCTCTTCATCCAAATATCTTTACAAATTGTGGCACTTACACGGTCCCGCAGACGTGACGATGTACCAGCGCAGCTCGACGTACGTGATGAGTACCGAAAACGGTCTCACGAGCCTCATGAAGCCGGACTACTGGCACGGCGGTCCCCCCACAGAGGTCGCAGACCTGGGGGCGGCATCCTTCCCGCCATTAATGGCCGTCGAACTTTATCAGGGCTTGATAGCCGGGATTGCAGCAGCCGATAAGTCCGTCTCGCTATTTTCTGGCATACCTTATCTTGACTTGTGGGTATATGACAGGGAATTACTGGACGGCCTGCGGAAGTGTGGGTTCAGAGTCAACATGGGGATGATGGACGCGGGGAGTGGGTTGCTTGCGCCAGAGCGCGGCGGGGGGTATTACCTTGGTCGGTTTTCCTTCCCAACCTGTCATGCTCGGAGTCTCTTTGACCAAGGCTTGCAAAATACTTAGATGTCGGCGGGAGCCAAATGCTCATTGATGGGAAGATCAAGCTCAAGAACGATAGCCAGATTGCTGAGTTCACGGAGACAGGGCTCAAGTTCGAGAATGGTAGCGAACTGGCGGCGGACGTAGTCGTCTTCGCCACTGGGTGCGGACATTCCCTACTTCCTTTAATATAAGATCTAGACAAATTAACCGAGGTTCAGGCTAGGCGATGCCCGCGATGCTGTGCGCAAGATCTGCGGTGACGAGGTCGGAGATCGTTGCAAGCGCATTGGGGGGCTCAACGCTGAGGGCGAGATCAACGGGGCGTGGCGCGACCTTGGCGTGCCGGGGCTATGGTATATGATGGGTATGTCTCTTTATTTTCCTCCCATTGGACTCCCAACGCTCACTCATACCGCAAATTGCAGGTAATCTCGCAGCGGCCCGCTTTCATTCAAAGCACGTCGCGCTCCGTACGTCCCCACTTCTAGATCTAAGTTTCAACCTCGATAATGATTGCGATAGAAATTAAAGCGATGGAGGAGGGTGTGTTTGGGGAACGCTACAGCATGGAGGCGGATCAGTAGAAGTGCGATATTCATGGATCTCAGCAGCGCAAGGATCTTATTCATGCCGGAGGCCATGTCTCAATATCGGAGTGAAAGAGCGGAAATACTAGTACCGGGAGGAGAACATGTGTAATAACACAATACAACGGGCATTGTACGAATAGCGGTCGTAGACAGATCTAGTTCCCTATGACGAAATGTCCCATAGAACCCGTAACGCAACAGCAGAGACAGTCCGCTTGTGATCGATATCATATGTCCAGGGTTCAGGTGCCCGGCCCCAGACACTCACAGTTAGAAACTGCCCTTCTTCGGGTCGCATGATGTGCCTATTGTCTGCCTCTTTGGCGTCGCATGAACTTGAAACGGCAGTAACGATCTTGGTGATGCGGAGTCGGACCACCCGATGGCCACTGCTAGGGCTGGTCGAGCCTTCGAAGCGGGCGAGGTAAGAGCCTGAGGAATGCATATAGGACGTGCAGATCTGGGGACGGACATGAATGGCGACATACCAGTCCATGGAATATGAATTTTGCCTCCGATGTTGGCTTTGAACAGATTGGAGAAACGCACTTGATGTAGTTCCTCTCCGACAGCCATAAGACAGAGCCCGCCCATGGAGAATTTGAAGGGGAATTCTTGGGTAAGGCGAAACAAAGTGAGGGCAGGATCAATGCGGCGGTCACCGAAGAGGCTGCGGCACTGTGAGAGTTGTGCTGGTGTGGCCAGGTTCTCGTGTAGAAGCTGGTCACAAATCGGAGAGTACGCTTGCAGACTAGCAATCTGTACCAGGGAAATTTGCCAAGGAGATCCTGAGGGTAAAAGGAGGTCGCGACCATCTCGAAAGGACGATGGCGCATTATCCGACACGACACGGAAGCGGATGCTGCCTTCAAGAGGCGCGGCACGCCTATCTCGGTGGTAGTACATAAAACCAGTAGACCGGCTCGGGAACGGAATCCTTTCAGATTTGGTGCCAGGATTTTGCCATTGATAGTTAATCGACCCTGGTTTTTGACTCGGCGATTCCGGAAAGCGTATGCTAAGTGATCGGAGGTGCGATAGGTCGAGGTAGTCGGCCGGATTGATGCGAGCCGGATTCAACGTCGAGATTATATGTGCAAAGTTTAAAGCACTACGTGGCGAGTCTCTGCTCCCGAGCATTAAACTGAGGTACTTTCAGTCGGAAAGCCCTACGTACCGTGAACTACTCCCCGCCTCGGTGCGACGGGACGGGAGCCCGGCCGACCCAAATTCCCAGTCCGCGCCGTAATGTTCAGGGTTGGGGTCGACGGCACTCGACAGACCCGCATAGACAGGGTCAGGAGGGCTCGTCGCGTCTTCGCCCACGGGACTGGAGGAAATTAACTAATGTGGAAAATGAGCATAGGCACACTTACTTTCCCTGGTTAATTTCTCCAGTTTTCAAACGGTCCGCAGGTTTCTTGTGTTGACTTGCCACTACTAAGTCGGCAGGGTTGGTAGAGATCGTCGCCTCTTTTTTTCTTTTTGGAAGATTGCGACAATTTAGATGAGTGTGATCCTGGATCCTCAGTGTAGGCACACTCACCCAGCAGGCCCTTCACGTAGCGGTGCGCTGCAAATATACATATATATATATCAGCGCTTAGGCCTTGAACTGACCCTGGATCTAAACGCACGTCGAGAGCTCAACACGCCGTGAAGAGAACTCAATATGTGAACGAGGGTGAGGATCCGCTTCGGCGTGAACAGTGCAGCAACAGGTAAAGGTGCGCAATACGCTAGATGTTTGACGACCCAAATGAACTCCGAGTCGCGGCACCGATGTGAAGGCAATCATGACGGTTCAGGAAAAAGATGGCGTGCCAGACTTGGCAAACGCACGACACGTGATCGTACAAATACGAGCAGATCGACAGCACCGCCACTGCCACCCTTCCTCTTACTCGGAGTCTCGGATCGACGGAGCCACTGCAGGATTTCCACAGCTTTCCTTTGCCATGCGTTCATTAGCTGCATTATTATTCGGCAAATGAAACGTCAATTCGCTCGTCTCAATCGCTGAGAGTTTTGACGCTGCTAAAGACGATCACAAGGGGAAGACTTCAAGTTGATTCTTGAAAACTTGGACGAGGAGATAACCTAACATACTTTTCGGTGCGCATTACGTTGAAAATTCAACGTTCGTGGGATATTCTGCATACTTAGAAGGTTGCTTCGGTGAAAGATGAGTGGCTCGGCCATTCCGAACCTTCAGGCGCCAATTTATACCAGGTGCACTGTGACTTCGAGGGTCCTGCGGATTTTGAATTTTTTCTGTGTCTCGTACTATTTTTTTGTGCGTCATGATATCAATCATGAGCTAAATATACGCGCATCACATCGCCACGTCGCTCTCTGCCATCCGGTACTAGCCTCAGTCGGAATTCCGAATCGTCATGTCTCGCTCTTCCGCACCTCCCATTCTACCTCGATTCTCCGACGAGGTCATCCTTGAGATCTTCGAGCACCTCACCGACGCGGAGCTCCTCTCACTGGCAAGCATTTCCAAGCATATCCACGACCTCGCCCTCCTAGCGCATCTGGGCCGTTACGGAATCACCGAGACGGACGTCGCGGCCAACTCTTTCTCTCAAATTCCTACCGGCGCTTTCCATGCTTTCCGGCTCGCGCGTTTCATTACCAGCGTCGATGCGCTGAGCGTGCGGTTTGAACATCAAAGCACCACAATCGATCGCGATGTCGCTGCACTTGCTAGACTTTTGGACCGGCTACGACCCAAGTCCATCGACCTTGAATTCGCCCGGTGGCCCAAGTCTAAGATTGGTGGATGGGGCGACATCGAGGGGCTCCTATTCACCCTCATAGCTTCCTACCGCTCGCGCCCTACCATCACGGTTTCCCCGTTGACGGTCTCTATCGTCCGCCCGCGCAAATCCGCACTCCACGGCATCGGCAAGCTGTATGCACGCCTGCGCTCGGTGCGATCGAAAACGTATGTGCGGACCGAGCCGATGATAGACGAGGAAGAGTTTCGTGAGGCGTTAATAATTTTCCCTCTCATGCGGCTGGGAGGGGTCGTCCCGAGCGTAACCATCTGCCCGCTCGACGCCCCTTCCCCGGTCGGCAGCCTCATAGTCCTCCGTGCCGGTGGCATCTCTGACCTACGAATCCCGGCCACCCTCCGCCTGTCCCCCGCCGAAATGAGCGCCCTCTTCGGAAACCTGAAGCTCCCCCTCCTTCGCACCATCGATGCGCAAGTCGACATCTCTGACCCCGCGCTGTCCGCGTTCTTCTCCCGACACCCGACCATCCAGAGCCTGCGCCTGCGCGCGCCGTGGTTTGAAAAACGACCGACATCTGTGGCACCCCTTCCTTCCGACGCGCTGTCGCGACTCGAGCACGTGCTGGGCAGCACGCAGCTTGTGGCGTGGGTGCTCGCCTCCCCGCACCCGTTCCCGTACCTCGCCGTCGCGACCATCGAGCTGAACGGCTTCCCCACGGCGGGGGTGCGTGACGACTACCGCGCCGCGTTGCACGGCATCGCGCGGCGCCCGGCAATGGACACGCTGGCGTTGCATCTCAAGGGCTGGGCGCCGTGGGAGCCGCTAGATTTCGCCGCAGCCTCAGCGCCGGAACGCGCTATGGAGCACCTCGTGGACCTGCGCTTGACGTTCCGGCTTCCGTCGCGCGTGCCGCACAGTGCGGACCTCGCAAAGTGGCTTCGGCTCTTCCCGCCCTGCGGAAGGTGGCGTTGTTCGACCATCTGCCGCTGGAGGATATGTGCATCGTGCTCCGCGCGAAGTTCCCGCAGGCCACGTTTACGGGGTACATACTCAAGCAGTAGCGTTTAAATTATTGTATCTTTGTTTTTTTTGCTCATGAGGCACCGATGGTTTCGCGTTCTTCATTCGTCGCTCAGAACATTCAAGACACAGGTGCACGCATATAAATCAATTGTCAACTCGTTCACAACACATTGCTCTCGGCGTCATCCTACAGCTTTCGCCCCGCTTTCCTCCCCTCTACTTCTCGCTGAGCTTCGTCTTGACGATGAACGGCGTGGTGCCGGTGTAGTACGATCCACCCGTGATCGTGACGCTGGCGCCGGCCGACGGGTAATTAATCTTGGCAACGGTGGTGTCCTTGTACGCGAAGACGTAGGTCTCGTCGCAGGGGACGATAACGATGTCGTCGCCATTCTTGAGCGTGCCGATTTTGCCCCCGACCTTGGGGCTGATGGTCAAATCGGTGCTCCCGCCGTAGGAGAGAGTGACACCGGAGTCGGGCTTAATGACAAGGCTATATTCAGGCAAGTCAGTGCAAAGGTGGCGGACAAAGAATAGGAGTGCATACGTCTTGAGGCCAGTATCCGCCATTGTTGTGTTTGTTTATTCAACGAGGTGCTTTATGAGCTTCTGAAGAACTGAGAGACATGGAGCAACTAGCTGCCTTTTTAAACACAGGCGCATTCCCGTTTCGGGCCAGACCACTTTAATCCAGAGTTCCAAACCTGGCTACTCGGAGATTTCTGCCACCGGGGCGGTGGGTTCCTCGGTTTTTCCTTGAACCGCTCGACATTTAGAATGGATACTATCTAGCATTTCGTGGCGTGCGCAACATTTCGAATGTACTATGGATTCTATTGAGAGCAAGCACCATCCTACTCTGTGTCAATCTTCCGTTCATCACGCTCGCCACTCAACTCAATTGAATCCCAACCTGGCGACAAGGAAATTGCTGGCGCCGAGTGGTGGATTCCTTCTTGCGGCGCTCGACATCTAGCATGAATGCCGCAATGCGAGTTCTATCGTGGATAATTTCTTGACACGAGAGACATTTGGAATGAACGCTATTGTGGAGAACAGGTTGAGAAGTCGACATCAACCTGACTCTGATCTGTCAGTCTTCCGTTCATCACGCTCACCAGTCAACCAACTTGAATCCTAACCAGGCTACCCGGACCGGATTGGTAAGTGTTTTTTTGCCGCGTCTGACATTTGGTAGGTGGGTATCATTACACGGCACGGTCCGAATCGCAAACACCAGTCCCAGAGACTATCCCGGCGTACAAGCAAGCTACATATCGAATAAACCAGGTGTAGTGGAGTCGAACCTCAACTCAGCAAAACCCCACATTATCATTCTTCCGTTCATCACGCTCGCACCCATTGAGTCTCTTATTCCAAACCTGGCGACTCGGAGATTTCTGGCACCGGGATGTCGCTTGGGTTTCCTTACGCGGCCGACATTTGGAATGAATGCGTGCGCTCGAGACTTAGAATGAATGAATTCTATTGTGGAAAACAAGCGGAGAAGTCGACTTTCTCCGTAGAACCGGCGACCTCAAGTGCAACCAAAGCTAGCGACCCAGAAATTTCTAACATCGGACTGTCGATTGCCTGAATCTTTTCTTGAAGCGCGCGGCATTTGGAATGGAGAAAACAAGTTGACGTTGAATTTCAACTCTGCAGGTGTGTGCATCCTGAATAGCCAGACAGGTCAAATGCTTGGTTTTGGTCGTAGTACTTGAGGCTTGCAGCATTTAGCTCTAATTTATTTTACCTGAGCATCTTAATCTACCATACCATGGCGCGCCGCGCTGTACCTTTTATACAAGTTTCCGACAATCGTATCCTCCGGCGAACACACGATCTTGCACGAGGGTACAACATTAATGCCTATCAGCCTCCATCCCTCGTTTGTTCTGACACCTGGTATCCTGGCATGTAGTTGTCATTTCGCCCGCCACTGTGATTCTGCTGTTTCCCTGGGACCCTAGTCTCTCGTAGACAGACGCTACAACAGTTTTGGTGCTCATGCCTCGCATGTTGTACCCCCATTTGGTCCAGAAAAATCACACAGATTGCGAGAACTTTGCCTGCGTACACGGCGTGTGCACCAATTGGAGTCCACTGTTGTATATTCCAGCCGCTTTGGCTCCAAGCCTCCGGCGAAATCGGGACAGCAGGAACGAAGCATCTCGGACCCGGATATACAGTTTCACCCGTTCACTATCCGCGGTGACAGTCGCGCTCGCATTTATAAGGCAAGCAGTCGCTCCGCTCAAAACAGTCCTCGCACAATCATAATTCAGAAACAATGTCACTGAAAGGGTACTGATAACTGTCTCTCTCTAATCCTTCGACTAACCTTCAATTCAGTCTTCGTATCCCCGACGACGATAGCACGACCAAAGGGGTCGTCCTCTCATGGGGAGGCAGCACTGATTTGACCATCAGACCTGCGACCGGAGGGGTGTCGACGCTCAAGAACAGCGAGAACGTCCAGATCATGAAGAGTGATAAGAAGAATGACCTGATCACCGATGGCTATACTATCGCCTCGGTTTGGAACCACAGCGATGGCGACCACGTCGAGGTCTTCGGGGGTACCAACGCGGCCACTGGACTCATCACCATAAAAATCCAGATGGTGGACAAGTAGCGGCGGCGGGGTAGGAGGGCGTGGGTAAATCGGAAATTACATATTTTGGCGAAGACTTGTAAAGGAATTGAATTTGACCTGACTCTAATTTCGTGCGACTCTGTTGAGTATTTGAGAGCTGCAGAGGCTACCAAAATGAAATCATAGAACCGCGCAAGAAGACGAGAAGTCAGTCAAGAAGTAGATTCCTGCGTTAGCAATGGAAAGATCTTCCTGCAGGTATCTGGGCGTATATATATATATATTGGTTGACGGCAAGCCGCCTGCCTTGAAAACGCGCACCAAGATCCCGAAATTCTGCCGTTACGAAACGACCCACCAGAGCAGATCGCCTGTCGGGCCTCTGCACAGAACTGTGCTGTACCACGTAGGGCGTGGGTCGTGTTTCGCGTTCTTGCCCCACATGCGATATAAATATTAGTGAATCAAGGAACCTTGTCTGCACATACTGGGTACATTTGCATGGAAAATTTCAATCGGCGACAGTGCCAGTGACAGTGATAGTGCTATAATAGCTACTGCGCTGATGGGAGGAGACCTCGAATCCTTACTTGGAATGTCCCAAAGTCGAGCATGCTACTTATTTATTCCTCATTTTTATGAGTATTTCTTGGATACATTGTTGGAGTTGTAACCGGCTGTCTCCAGGAATTCACGTTCATTCGGCTGGAAATCCGATAGACAAGTTCAACGGGAGAACGGCTAGGCGCGACTATTACTTGGCAGTCCCATGTGATCGCGATTCAACTCCGCTGCCAAAGAAAAACTAACTCGTCAGCGCAGCGCAAAGGGAGAGGACTTTGCGCAGAATGGATGCGCAAAATGTAAATTTGCGTCGGGAAGCGAATAATCCGATGTCAAAACTCGGTCCATGATGTCAGATCCGGGCATCTCCGAGTAGATTCGGGCGTATCGGGGCAGAATCGGGATATTCACTGCTAGTGCAAGTCTAGTGAAGACTCAAGTTATGAATCCACGGCGAGCATTTTTCTTCGGCATTCTCGGCGAATGGAACTTCCTTCCTCCGCGAGGTCATGTTGTGGAAGTACATGGTCAACAACCTTGCGCGGACCGTGGGCGGGACGGCCGCCGCTCCAGTCAGGAGGTTCGTCATTTCATATTTCCGAGTGATGGGATCACACAAGCGCTTGTCCTCCAGCGATCCGTCAAAATTCGAGGTCAGGCGGCCCACTCGCTTCTCTTCGCGTCGCGGAAACCCTCCTCCGTCTGAGGTCATATATTTATGGCGACGAAACATCCACTTCTAACGAGTGGCTATGTTTTCCACCGTATTCTTGCTGTCGGTCGCCGCCTCCGTTCTCGCCGCCTCGGGGCCCCCGACCATCGATCTGGGTGCCGCAGGAAAATACATTGGTGTGCTGCAAAACAATGGCACCGTCGAGTCGTATGTGTTCCCTGTCAGAATGTTCCGAGCTCACGTTCACCCTACAGGTGGAAGGGAATCCCGTACGCTACTCCGCCGGTGGGTAACTTGCGCTTCAAGGCTCCCTTGCCTCTCGCGAGCCGCAAGGGCGTCGTAACGGATGTCAGCGACGATGCGCTGCGCTGTATCCAGTTCGGCGGGGCCTCCAACATTATTGGCGTCAAATCCGGTCCTGGGGTAGAGTACGTCGGTCCGGGCGCGAGGCCTTCGTCTGTTGATATACGCTAGGGATTGCCTCAAGCTCTGGGTGTGGAAGCCTATAACGGCCAAGGCGGGGGACAAGCTTCCTGTTTCCATTTACATCCACGGCGGCGGCCTGCAATTTTCTGCGGCGCCCAATAACGACTTTTCGGACTGTGCGTTTTATTTGGAGGCAGGCGTGCAATTATCTGATCTCCCCCAGGGGTGGGACAAGAACAGAACTTCATGCACGTTGTTCGCCGAATCGAGATCCAATTACTTGACTTTTTCCAGTGCTGTCAACGTCGGGTATCGGCTCGGCGCATTCGGTTTCATGGCGTCCGAGGCTCTCACCGCAGAAGGCCAGCATGCAAACGCTGCTCTTTTGGACATGCGCATGGCGTTCGAGTGGGTGCAGGCGAATATTAACCAGTGAGGTTCCTCCACTCGGGATTTTTCCTTCTCACTGATTGTCGTTCAGGTTTGGTGGAGACGCGTCAAAAATTACAATTATGGGCCAATCTGGCGGTTCGGGTTCGATCACGTCTTCCTCGTTTCACAATTGACGATGATTCTTCCAGGCGGCTATGCAGTGGTTTCGCAGCTAGCTCTCTTCGACGGGAAAGGAAAATTACCCTTCAATCAAGCGTGCGCTCGGTCCATCCAGCGCTCGCCCATGTTTACGATCGCGCAACACAAGGTGTGTCTCACGCACATTGTTCGGACTGGCGTGTTCTGACGTCCCGTAGGAGCGGAATGATAAACTCTACTCGCTGCTCAATTGCACCGCGCCCGCGAGCACGCTCGCATGCTTTCGCAACGCCTCCGCCCCCGATTTCGTCGCGGCGGCCAACACCCTCCCCAGTCTGAAAAATTCGCAAGGGTATGCTGTCCCTCTGCGCTCAAAGCTGAAACTCATCCATGCAGGCTCGCATTCGGTGGCTTCTTGCCCTCCATCGACGGCGTCACGCTGAGCGATACCATCACGAAGCTGTGGCTCAAGGGCAAGATTGCGTCCGTGCCCTTTATCGGTGGGTACGTGATGAACGAGGGCGGCACAGGCGTGCCCAACACGACGACCGTGATCACTGCCGCCACGATCGGCGCGTATAACTTCAGCGCGGCAGACGACGCGCGCGTCGCGGCGCTGTACCCCGTCGCGGCGGACTTCGCGGACGCGAGCGGCGCGGGTAACTTCTTCACGGACGGGCTGCGCGCGGTACTCGCGGCCGACACAAACTTCGGTGAGGGTGGGATCATGGGTAGCGCGCACCTCGTCAACGCGGCGATGTGCGCGGTGGGGAACTGCGCACGGACGTGGGGCTTCCGCTTCGCCGCGCCGACTGTGGGCACGAAGTACGCTGACGCGAGCGTGCCGCTCGCGCTCGTCGTGCACTCGGCCGACAACAGCTACCTCCAGGCGCGTTCCCTGTGGATACGGCGCAATAAATGCTGACCGGGTGCGTGCAGAACGCGACGGCGGTGATGACCGTCTTCGAGAAGAAGATCGCGCTCGAGTGGCGCGCGTACATCGGAAGCTTCATCCGCACCGGAAAGTACGCCTCTTTCTGTTCCATTGTTGTGGAAATGCTGACGCCGGGCCAAGCCCGAACACCCAAAAGCTCGCAGCCGCGGTGCACTGGCCGACGTACCAGGCGCTCGGCGACGCCGCGGCCCCCCTGCGCCTCGTGCCGACCTTTGCGTACGCATCCGATGCCGACGCCGCGCGCAACACAAGCACGACCGTCGAGATCATGCCCACGGCGCAGCAGGAGCGGAGCGCGTTCTGGCTCAGCGATGCCACGCTCGCGAAAACGAAACTGTAACTAACTAATGTATGTATCTTGTACAGCGGGCAGTGTGCATTGTCATTCAAATTAAAATTGTTCTAATGTTTCCAGACGAATGGGCTTGGAGGAAAGTCGACGCCATCTGACAGAAGTTTCCCGTCGATGATTTCCTTATACTGGCCGATATTCCGTGGGTTTGAGAAGAGTTTGAAATGGCCGCCGGTCGGAATGGTAGATCCATTTTACTCCCTTTCCTTGTGGCGCCTCAGGCGGTACTTGAGTACCGGTGTTTCTCGCTAGTTAATAAGCTCTTTCGATCCCTTCGCAGTTTGTTCAGACTAGTCATGCCGCACATCTGCATTCGTGAGATCTATGCATTGTTGAAGTCTAAAAAATCAAAGACGATTCGCGAATGGGGGGGACCAATCAAATGCGACACTCTCAGGCTCAGACTCGCGTATTCAAAGGTCTTTTTGTTTTGAAAGGACTGGCAATTCAAATTTATTACTTACTATCTGACAATTGAAAGAATTAATTGCTATCGAATGAGCCTCGATGCGGAGACCGTAACAGGTGTCCGCTGTGTCGTCGGCCTATACCCTGAAAAGTACGAGAAACGCTACTCCCCCTTCCAAGTTCGGAAATAATGCTGTTGATGCAGGGTTCCCTGCAATGGAGGGCGCAATTCCCAGTTTTCAACTCACCTGGGTTCCTCTTTGCGGATGCGTCATCAACTCCTACTACTTGGCCGGGTATCCGCTATGGAACCCCACATTGCGCTGGAGAGCGTGTCACCGGCATCTCTCACCCGTTTTCTAACATCGATTGGATTCTGCGCCTCACGGCCACCATCTGGGTCGGAGCGCAAGCGCAATCCACAGAGGCCCGGTTCCAAGCAAGTTCCAAGTTAGAGGGTGATGCCGAAAAGTTGTTTGTGGCAATCACCGAAAGATTGGTAATCCATGATCGATGGAAAGGCCCATCAGCATGACGTCACGATACAATCTTCAGAAAACGACCGTGTTCGCGACTCCAACGAGCCTCAAGGCCCTAACTTCCGCCAATCCATTCGGCGCACACCATCACTGCAGAACCCTAACGGCCTGGGTGGTTCTTCCAGCACCCGCGCCAGTCTTCCGCTTGAGTCCATCCTCCCCATCACCAATCACAACCCTCATCTCACCCGACAATGGAAGGTCCCGACCAATCCCACAGTGCCGAGGATCAGGTGGTCGAAGCGGCGCGCGCAGCCTCGCAGGCGCAAAAACTCGCAGACGACCTGAAAGCGCGTGCACTGGCAGCCGAGGACCCGGAGACGAACGCGCGACTGCTGGCAGAGTCGAGAGCCAAGGAGGTCGAGGCGCGCAAGCACAGCCGGAGAGCGCATCGTCTGGCCAGCGGTGGGTGGCAGGGCGGAGCGCGGGGCGCCGGCGTGGGTGCCATGATCGGGGTCGGGCTGGGCGCGGCGGTGGGAACACTTGTGGGGGCAATTGCGAGTGTTCCGACGACGGGCTTGGGGTTTGTTGTGGGTGTGCCTGTTGGGTGGATTCATGGGCCGTGGGTTGGGCGTGAGAGGAAGAAGGAGGATAAGGATCCGGAGTGGGAGGGAGCGGAGGACGGCGAAGCGAGGGAGGTAGGTCAATCGAAAGGGATTGATGAAGCGGATGATTTGGACGAGATGATGGATGAGGGGACTCATCGGGCCATTCTCGAAGCCGTCGAGGCTGCGGACAAGCTGGAACAACAAACGCATGAGAATACGCAAGAACCGGCAGTATCTAACATCGAGGAGCCTCAGTCACAGCTCCGTCAGGACGACGACGGAGGGCAGCATCGTCGCAACGGCAGGCCTGCGTGGGAGACCGTGGCGGAAAAGCCAGATGAACAGGAAGGGGAGCGCGCGAAGAATCGTGCGCCATCTCAGGTTGAGGAACCCCATTTGAAGCATGGGCAAGACGGAGAGCAACATAGTGATGTACAACCGGAGAAAAACGCCCTGGAGGAAGACAGTGATTCGAGGACCTGACGAAGTTTTTTTTACCTAGCGTATTTCGATTCTGCTCAGTTGATGTGAATATAATCCGAGACGTCTGGCGCTTCGAATTACATTAACAAGTTGTTTCGGAAATTCGAATGTAAGCTGACGCCGTCGGCACTGATGAATCGGTCTGCAACAGAAGGAACGAAGTAAGTCGTCAGCGAGGGAATGCGAAATAAGAGTACATGGAAAGCACCTTGAACACGAGGAACGACTCGGAGAACGCAATGTAGCGTTTCGGAAGAGAGCAGACGAAGACAAATTCCCTGTGCGTTCGGTATGAGTGCAAGCGGGACGTGTGGTGGATTGGGCCGTCAGTTTGGTTGGGCGTTTTGATATCGCGAGGGCAAGAGATGTGTTTGGATTTAGCATAAAATAATTTTGGAGTAGAGGGAGAAGAGAAGAGCTGCAGAAGCGGCAACCCCTAGGTTGCGGAACGAGATGACCACGACGACTGCGAAATAATGATGGACTTACCGGCGGACGGGTGGATGCTCCGTAACCCTACTATATTTGCTGCTCTGTCGGTCTGTCCTGTACCACAGAACGTTGTTGTGGTACGTCCACAGCTATAGGTGGCTTTGCTATGCCACAGCCACCCAGCAGCTAGTACAGGACGGAGCAGCAACTATATAATACCCATGCGCGGGGGCCTGCCGCGATGGACACGTATGGCGTCGATGGAAGCGGGGGCGCAAACGCGGGGGGTGGATGTCTTGCGGTTTGCGGTTTGTGCGCCGGGTGTACACGCACCGTCAGCGCCTCTAGATCTCTTGTCGACTGCGCTGGCGTCTACGTGCAGAGGAGTGCCCTCCGGGTTCGTACACGAACGCGCTCGACGCGGGGTCTCGCGCGCAGTATCAGCAGTGGATCACTTTCGCCTGGGTGGATCTATCATGCATGCGCGATGGGCCATGGGAAGGTGGCTCTGGACGCTGTGGGTGTGGCGGCAAACGCGACATCAGCGGGGAAGGGTGCTGGGTGAAGGGGGATCCTGTGCGCCTGTGCCGGCGAGGGATCCTGGACACGGCGTGGAGGGGATGCACGAGGACCGCGGATACGTTGGACACGGCGACTCGGTACACGATCCATCCGGAGGCCTGTGCGGATAGGATTAGTGAGCCGCGCACCGTGGGCATTCCACCTCATCGCTCATCGATGCAGCAAAATGGCCCTGGATGCGCGCGGAGGGAGAGGGAGCAGTGTGACGCTGCAGGTCCGCGCGCGCGCAAGATGATAGTCGACTTGAGTGCGTGGGTCGGTGCGCGAAATCGTGATGTGCTCCGAATGTCTGGGACATCATTCTCACTCAAATTGCGCCGGAGTTGCGGGAGGTCGATATATGTGCTATGCGGACGTTCACATATCCTCCTGGGTGCTCGTTCCTTCTTACCCGCCTTTTTTCATTCTATTCTCCCGTCGCCGAAACGATTAATCATCGTTGGCTTTGTGTGCACCTTCTCGGTCGATCTTAGTGAATATAAGCTGGTGACGCTCTTGCGCTGTCCTCGGGTTGTTTAGTATTAATAGAGTACATACTGCTTGGAACGTGTACATTATGAAAAATAATGTTCCAATAATGAATCAAGGCTTGCGGTCTTCGTACATATATGTGGCTCGTTCATTCTTAAGAACTACAGAAAGAAAATAGATCTCCAGTATCAAACGAACGCCTGAGCTGTAAAATTGCATGATGATCCAACAAGGAGACATGTAATCCTTCGTCTTGCAGTCCACTTATCTGAGTCAACAGATCGTCCGGTGGAGGGATGTCTAAATCTCCAGCATTGAAAATCCGAAGACGTGTCAAGTGGCGTTGGAAGTGGGACTGGGCCATGGCGAAGAAAAGGTCCCAAGCGGAAGTACTCGTAGCATATCCGAATACGAACGATGTGAGATTGGGGCAGATGTCAGCAGGAGTGCCGGATACTTGCATGGCCCTGAATAAGGCAATCTGTTCCTGGTCAAAAGTGTCGACATCGTCGTCCTCGTCGACGATGTATTTCATGACGAGTAGCAAATCTGTGATGCTCGGAATGTTGCGTAGAACAGTTACGATGTCGTCAGGAATCCTGCAGCGAATTAGAGCTAATTTCTTTAGCGTACACGATGAACGCTGGACAAAAGACAGAAGGGTGGGCGGTTTGAACCACTTCGATGATAGTTCTTCGAGCAATGGTGCTGTGAGATGAAGAAGAAATCTGTCTTCTTCTAGGCAGAGACGGCGAAGGCAGGGAATTATGACCGTGGGATTCGCATCGGGAAGGAAATTCATGAAGTCTATGAAACCCACTACACATTCCAAGAGATTGGGAGCAGCCTTGAGGATCTCGAGATGACGTATGGCAGAGTATGTCCCTCGATAGTGAGTGATCTGCCCCCAGGGTATCACTATCACTATGGATGTGAGAGAGAACCGGTGCGGGTATGAGGCCTCGCGAGTCAGGATGACTTCGCGTAATTTTGGAGCATTTGAAAACACATCCGGAATGAAGGTATTGCAGCTGCTGATTACTTCCAATTTTTCCAGTCGGTGAAGACGGCCACGAACAGGATGTAACCAGCTGAGCTGACAATCTTCGTTCAGAAGGGTGACCTGGATGTACAAGCTACGCCAGCGACGGCAGTGGGGGAGGACTATGTCCAACAAGCGCGGATTGATATCGACTTGGACGTCGGACCAACCCATATCCAACGACGCATTAGCCGTCCGGAGGAGTTGCGCTTCAATTGCAGGCAAAAGGCGACTGTCGCTGGAAGAAAGCGACAGGGGTATAGTGATGGAAGACCACAATGGGCCAAATGAGAGCGCCACATGTCTCCAAGATCGACAAATATGGCCAAGATACCAAGGAGGCTGCAGAGCTCTGCCTTCGTCGTCCAACCTCCCATACGACAACGTCAAAGCAAATATTTCGCAGATCAACTCTTGTGGCACGCGGCGAACAGGGGATATTATAACGCGATGCTGGCGAACATGTTCCGCCTTCCCGTCGCGCCTTTGAAGTAGCTCCGCAAGGCTGGTATGCAAAGCCTGGATCTGCACATCCAAAGTATCTACCCGTCTCTGGCCTTCGAAGATGATATTCTGGACGACTTGAACCTCTGATTCAAGAGGGACGTCGTTGCTTGTGAGTAGCCGAGTAAAATCTAGCGAAGGATTGGTGCTTGGTGAGTCAGGGTGAAGCGCCAGCGGAATCGTCGGCGGGGCACCACATTTCCAGCAGAATCGCGTCATAACAATGCTATGGAAGACGTCAGAAGTGTATACGAAGGGGTTCTCCGGATCTTACTTCAGCTATCCGTTCACGGCTGGAATATGATTCGAAGATGGTCAAGGAAGAAATCAAGTGCATGCGTGGCTGTGCTGATGGCAACGCGCTCACGTGGGCCACGTTTGGTCGCGTTCAGGAAAAGTCCAGAAGTCGGATTGCTGGTTGCAGATTGGAACTCATTCCCATGCCTAAGATGACCTGTGGTATTTCATGCACCACACGATTATTGGCCTTTTTTTATTTCCCGGCGAAGTTCGCGAGTACTAGTAGTAGAAATAAGTTCAACCGACCAGATCTAGAACAACAGAAAATAAATTGACTTACGGCGTCCTCAGCAGCGGCCAGTTGGCCTGTTTATTTGCCTTTGATCAAAACCCGGGCGCGGACCATGTTGAATGTTGTGTGCACTTGGTGTTGGTAATTATTGTGTGAAGTGGGGGGGTTAGAAATCTGTCCTTTACAGACAAGGCCCGACCATTGAGCGCAAAATTTACGGCCCTTACGATCTCTAAAGTTTTCCGGAGACCACTAGATATTTGTCGGGATCCCGAGCTTTCTCGCGGTGTCGCTACAGATCTCGAGAACCAACTGCATTTAATTTCCTTTTGACCTGAGGAAAATTAACATTTCGAGATCTCCAGAGATGTGCGAGAATTTCCCCGCCAAGACACCTCCGAGCACACCTATTTATCGTGCATCAATCAGAGTTCGCTCCCATCTGCCACACGGTCAACAACTATGCAACGTTGCATTACCTGCTTCAGTCCTCCCCCATCAATCAAACGCACTACTTACAAGTTTTACACGTGCCTTCGGCGTGGAGGATCTACAAAGGATTATAACACATTTTTTACAGGGTATTTCTACATGGTGTGGAGATTTAAGGACGTCCAACCTCACGGTATTAAGCGCCTGCTCCGTCAATCTGTAGATGAGGCGAGTAAAGCTTGGGAGGGAGGAATCAAGAGCGAGTTCTTCAGCACTGGAACTAGATCAGAGCTGATATCCATCATCAACCCAGTGAGGGACGGGTGCATACTCCGTTGGAAGCAGATCACCATTTGGATGGTCGTCTTCCGGTTGGGGCCCGCATACAACCGCTGCCTAAGCGGCATCGACGCTTCAGCCCGATTGGATATGAAAGTCCCGGCGTTGCTGAATCACATGCAATCCCTATCAATGCATTTGATCTGCCCCAATGGCAAGGTGTGGGCTGATCAGGGCCATCTCAGAAACTCTATTCAGTCTTCGTCAACTCAGTGGACATATCTCGTTTAAAAATGCTTTATGATTGCTCTGGCTCCAATATTAATCTGCCATGCCTGATTTCAGCGTAGACGTGACCACTGAAAATTCTGGTCTCGGTTGATACGTCTTAGGACCCTCGGTATTCAGTCCCAGAAGTCATCACTGGTCGACAGACAGACACAGATCTCAGTGGCTCGGATCATCATATACGCCGAGTTATTAGATTGTTCCTCTCATTGAACTTCAAATCCGCTTCAAGGCGGCCAAAATGATAACTAATGTCCAGTCGCATTTTCAACGACCCCTGCTTCTCCAGCTACTTCACTATCACGGGGGGATTCAGCTGCGACCTTGGAACTGACCTACATAACAAAGTCTCCAGCTTCGGTCCTGGTAGGAAATGCCTTCCTTGAATTTTTTTTTAGTCTCACCAATTCAATGCAGACGAAGGCCAATTTCGTCAGGGAGTGTTCAAGTAAGTCGAGGTTCTACTTCCGCGGCTGGCATTAATGATTTTCATCGTGCAGATTCGCAGAGTTCCTCGGACGTCTCGGCTGCTCTACACGCGAGGGCCAAGCTTTTCCCAGGCGGTTGTTCTTACAAAAGGGGTTTCCAAAGTGAAATGATTCCCATGTGTCATCGCGTTGGCATCCACATAAACTACACCTGCGGGCTGCATCGAAGCGTCAGATCCCGACTCAGGGCAATTCCAGGGTACCTTACACGCTGTCAAGCTCACAACCTGTCGGGCCTTCGTATATATTATGGATAGATGGGCAACACAGCATTGCTGTAGCCTTCAATCTTGGCGTGTTGTATGTAGGTACGGTACCTGCACGTTCCTCATTCACTGCGTTCCGGCCCCTGATAGATAGAGGGTCTGGCTACCAGCGTAGACAGAGGAGTTGACAAGCCAGTCTGGCTACATATGTCTACACCTCGTAGACATGGTACGTCTACGCTTGTCATGTGAGTGAGTCCACCGACGTAGACAGAGGGTAGACCAAGGTAGCCAGAGGTAGACTGAGGCAGACAGTGACTCACGTAGACCAACTGCTTTTCTGTTAATCCACAATGGTGCGTCTCTGAGGATGAGCGCGACAAGAATGTGTCTACGGCATAGACGGACATAGACAGACATAGACATAGGTAGCCAGACCGTTTCTACGTGACGGAGCCCCAGGTAGCCGAGCGACAACAGGGGTCTGTCTACGGGGCCCAGAACGCAGTGATTGGGACCTCGGCAGCAATACTTCTTCCTTCCTTCCTTAACCTAGATCAAGCATTCGGATAAGACTCATATTTACTCAACTAGGCCAGCAGGTGCCAAATTGTATCCACGTAGTACATTGGCCTATAAAAAATGTACTACCGCTATGCCGCACCTGACGAGATCACCATATTTAAGAGTGTAGATGTCAGGCACATCGGAAGCAGCGAAGTACTCTGTATACGTTAAGTCAGTCCGAACGACACCAAAGGTCCCATCAGACCTCTGATTGATCTTTCAACCGACACCGCGATTTTGATGAACATTGGAGTATAAGTTGAATCGCGGTTAAAGTGCAACCCACATACAGTCAGTCCATCATGAAGTTTTTCCGGCGCCTGGTCTCTGTAGCCGCTGTGATTGCGGTCTCCATCGACGCAAAAGTGAGTCATCTCCCTCCACTTGTCATTGATTGGTCTGAATAAACACGTTCATGATCAGCCTTTGTCCAAAACGCGAATTAGGCGGCATGTACGTATCTCTCGTCTTCATGATCTCGTCGTATGACAAATTCCACAGCACCTTGTGCACTGACACAAACTTTGCCGGGTTTTGCCTGCACATGGACCTGGGACGGAGCAAGTGCACTGATATCACGGATCCGGGCCTGATCGGTCAAGTTTCCAGCATTCTACCGGATGGCGCGCCCCACGACTGCTTGATGTTCACGTAGGCTTACTACAACGTTCTTTTTGCGTGTGTAGCTGCTGCTGACAGCAATATTAGGGCACCGTGTGGATCGCCTTCGACAGTCGTATTTGTAGGCAATTCCGGTGTCCGCGATTTCGGGACCCTGGACAATTTGGCTGCATCTGTTGAGTGAGCGTTGTTCATACTCTCGACGCCCCCTGTTTTTCTCACGAGGGTGAGGTAGATGTCAATGGTGAATCAAAATGATCGGATAGCCCGTTTCCAAGGTGCGACGAAAGAAAACAAAGAGAAAAAATGACGGACCGAGGATGTATGTGGGGATAATATTCGTTCTTGGGGAGCCTATTTCCGCCTCGAGCGTAGTTGAAAGTTTGTCGATGCGCAACGTGCAAGGCCGGTCAATGCCAGGTTTATAGTGATGTGATACTCGCAGTCATCTGAGAGCTGATAGGCGGAATCTGTACACGATCTTGGCCCGCAACAAGCAGTAATACGACTCAGAAAGTGCAAGGCAAGACATTCGTAGAGGTTGAATACAGGGTGGCAGCTTCGAAGTCAAAGTTGAGGTCCACGAGATACTGGACCAGAAAGATCCAAGAGCGTCAAGGGTGTAGGAGCAAGACAAGGGTAGCATGTGTCAGCTAGCTGCCGATAAATAAATGAGAGAGGCGGCTGGCCAGTTGCTGGACGTTCGGATCGCACGAGATCTCAGGAGCTTGAGCTGATATGGAACTTGTTTCTTGAATTGTTCATCCTGGAATGAAAACTGCAATCTGGATGACTTTTGGAACCAGTGGGGGAATCAACGAAGAAGCGAATTTGGCAGCAGGGTACGCGCTTCACTTGAATTTGGATATTCGAAACTAAAACAGTGCGTACCAAGGATGTTGGAATGAATTAAATGCTCACGTCCACGTAGTGGAAGCAAACAAATCGATGGCTCCCGAGAAGATACAGAATACCGGAGAGCCCGAAGGAATAGTGAAAGTACTTCCCGGGACCGAGGTGGGCATGGGAACGAAGTCCAACGAGTTCAATGGAAGAGCCGGTGGCCACGCCCGGAGACTCTGATTCTCGGAATGGAGCCTCCGCACACAGAAGATAATATCGAGTGAGACTAGTGCCTGAGAAACCGTTTCTGTACAGTGGGCCGCAATCGTGGTCCGGTCGTGCGTAGGAGGTTGCCGAGAGCCGACACGCGCGGGCAATTAATTCAGGTAGAGGGACGGACGCGTTGGACGCTGTAGGAATTGGATTGAGTTAGGATTGGACTCGGAGCCAACTCGGAGCTCAGGCGTGCGCCGAGTTGGCGCCGAGCGCAGCACGGATTATCATTCCGAATCAGCGGTGTGGCGCAGAAGATATGCATGGACGTCTGTATGGCCAACAGGAACCTGAGAGGTGGTTGTCCAGCTAAACCGGAGGTTTGCCAGGGATCCAGGCATCTGGAAGGGCACTTCTGCCACATAGAGCTCACCTTTCTATGTAGGCCGGCTATATCGGAGTCTATCGCCTAGAGCTCGTACTCGGCGCGTAGAACGATTCCAAAAAATAGCAGCTGTGATGGTCAGCGTTCGCGTCACGGGCGAACACATGGTGAGACCCAGCCTAGATGATTGGATCAAAATGAACTGCCAAACCGTTGCTTTTTGTCTTTAACTTCCATCTCCCTCAATCCATCTCCTGTGCTCTCCCCACAAACCTCGGAATCAAGAGCTCAAGTCTCCTCGCAATTGTTGCTCAAGTTCGGCCTCCCTGATGCTCATTCTGGATCGGGCTATGTCCTGGGTCTCTTACATCGTACTCCTCGAGTCTGTCTACTGGGAGGTCTCACTGGACTTGGGCCTGAGGCCTCGCTGGGACTTCAAGTTGGGATTTTTCTGTTGGTCTTCAAATCTGGATGCTTCTTCATATACTCAATGTGAGCTTTCCCTGCTTATTTTTTTCTCCATTTTGATCTGGTCGTCGCAGGATCCTGCCTCTCTTCGCGAGGTCAAGTTGCTGGTCAACCTGATGGTTATCCAGAACCAAATCGCCAAGATTGTCACCGCGACAGCATGCTGGGAGCCGTCGGTGGACCTTTTCGTATGTATCCCTTGTTCAGTTGAGTTCATAGACTTACTTTCTGCAGAAAGATATCCACAACTTTGCTGCCGCCGTTATCCTTTCCAGTAAAATTCGCACATACAAAGGGTCCACTCCGACCAACATTGTTCTCGTAGGTTTACGCACACACTGTTTAGGTTTTAACTGATAGTTTCCAGGAAATATTGAAGAAGCACCGCTTCGATCTCCCCCCCCGGTATCGAGCATAACCCAGCCGATTTCGGCAAGGTCATCGCCGCTGTCCAGGATGCGCTTACTCAGAAAAGGTCCAAGTACAAGAAGCTTGTGAGTACCTTTTGCACGCTCTGCCTGATTTCAACTAATTTATTCTGCATCCAGATCATCTACAGTCTCAAGCCCAATGACACCAAAAGCCCCAACAATGCCGCAAAGGCTGATCAACTCAACATCTTTCAACTTACCCAGGCTTTTGTTGACGGCACCCGCTGTTCCGTCAATGTTCCTGTCTGCGCTCGTGTTGCATTGATTGTGAGTATTATGTTCTCACTTGCCCATTTGTTGTCTTTGTTTATACTCTCCTGCAGCGCAAGGTTTATCTCAAAGAGCCCGGTCAAAAATTCTGGGATGCCGTCGACCCCAATTTAGCCAAAACTCGCAAGCAGGCCGGCGGGGATAGCAAGAAAATTGCCCGGTATGTTCTCCATCTCGTGTGTCCAATCCATTATACTAACATTTCCTTTAAGCGCCTTCCGCCACATCCTTACTGCCGATCAAGAGAACCACGGAGTGAACAACTATGAGATCGACGAAGAAACTCTTGATTATTCCAGCAGGAGGTCGATGATGTGATTGACGCTAATCTTGTCGATGCCGCCACAACCGCGTAGTTTCTTTGTCTCTTTTATTTCAGTTTACTATTGCTCAATTCAATTGCGTCCCTTGAGATGTATTCATGGATTTTTGCGAAATGTGAACAACCATATGAGCAGGATAATGGATAGGTGAAGACTTGGCTGTCGGCCAGGCATCGACACAGCTGGATGGCAGCCGGACTGGCGGCAGCCTGGCCCCATTTGCGACGTAGGCTGGCAGCCAGCCGTAAAGCGGCTGCTCGCCAGCTGTGCCGGCTATGTTGTCTGCATGTCCCGGACACCTGATGACCACCTGTCGGCCCGATGGCGGTGTAAAGTGACCGCCATGCAATAACTGTAGGTTTGGTACAAGCCCTGTTCTGACGATGCCGTGAGATGCCGGACCGAACAAACAAGGGGCTTGCTTCAGACTGCCGAAATCGTGGGGGTTGGAGATTGCCCTTCAGCGACACAACGTGGCCTCATGCTGCCAGGGTCTCTATGTGACACTTTTAGAATGCCAATCTGGCTACAACTTTGCACTACGATATGTGGCAATACATATCCAATCCATCGAGTTCTTCGGGGTGCAAGAGGGGCGAAAACGACCTTTTTTTGTGATCCCTCAGAAATATTTATTTTTCAACGGATACTTGGCATATTCAAATATACTCGGTATTACCAAAAGTAACCGAGCGCTTGGTTTTATTGGCACATCATGAAGTCTTTTGACATTTCTGTGCATAAGACCATCATCTTGGATATGTTTGACCCCCTACCTGAACGTTGGACCGTGCGTTAGAAGCCTTCATACTCGGTGTAATATTAGATTTATGAAATAACAGCATTTCTGCCTCAGTTATTTTCTGGTTGCGACTTTTTCCCACTTTAAGCCTTCAAAAATTCCAATTGACCTTTAGAAAGGTCCTTCTGAAGTTTCAGAGCTCCGTAGCCTTGTTGGAATCTTCTGTGAGTAAATCAAGCGGACGGTAAATCCTCCTTTTAATCAAACTCCCAAATAAACACCAATTCTCAAGGCATAAAAAGCACAATGATTCGCGTTTTTGTGATAGATATGTTGAGGGGCATCCTTCTATGGACCACAGACAATTTCGCCCTCAATACGCAAGGCACGGGCGCAGGATAACCTGTTCCTGAGTGCTCGGTTACTTTTGGTCATACCGAGTACAAAGACCTTGGTGGACAGCCATTGAAGCTCAGGATAACACTTCCGAGTTGTCTTCTTATTTATAAACTGCATTGAACCTCAGTTTTAGTAAGAAAGACCCCTCATTTTACCTCACGGGCCATTGACTCAATGTGAGAAGGGGTAGAAAGCTCATCTTATTTGACTCCCAATGGCTGAGGATTTTGACATCTCAGGACTTTCCTATGACATTTCTCAAGCTCATTTGGGTTTTAATCATCCTTGAATGGTGTTGCAGCTGAATGCAAGTCGCGCCGCTGTCGTGACAGCAGGTGTGACACAGTGTGACATCCCGTACTCGGGAGTTTGCGAGACCAATGTCTCTGGCTATGTTTGCCCTGAAATTCTGAGAATATTTGTGAACACTATAGTACTACCGGGATGTATTCGAGCATTTTAGACTGTAATATCCAATTGATTAAAGCACCTACTATCCCAGCAGATCACGATCGTTGAAAATACAAGAACATTGGATCAAGCGACGGGTTAAAAGAAGGGCTGGGCCTTAGAGGCTAGAAAAAAAGCACAATAACATCCTCAAGGTTGCAACTTGAATCTGGAGGTTTGAGGCAAAATTGAAGTAGCTAGAAAACATTTTGTAACCCCTTTGTTTGACGCAGTTTGAAGCAAGCCCCTTCAAGAAGGTACCCCGGCGCGCCGGGCCGGAACCTCGCGGGCTTGTTCCGAACCTACAATTTGACGCTATTTGCATGTCTTTGGAGTGTCACGGTTTGCCAAGCTTGACATAACATCGCGTGCTTCCTTTTTCCCTCCATCATCATGGCCTTCACGTCCACGCCGCGAGTGGTTCTATTTCGTCAAACACCCGCGGATTCCATTCCGCATCTTCACTCGTTGCTCCTCTCTTCAGGCCCAATTGAAGCAGTGGTCGCGGTGTGTCGTTCTCGCTTTGGCTTGCACTGGGCCGCTTTCAACTTACCGTAGCGGCATTTCAGTGACTCGCTGCAAATGACGTTTGCTAAAACTCGTCGTCGACAAAACACAATTTCTACCCTGAATCCGGCTCTCATCCAATCCAGCGACTACCTGGATTTATCGCACCGAATGTCGTTGAGCCCACACTTTCATGAGTCACGGCCGGACACAGTCGCCATGATTTATTATGATTATCTTTCGGCAGATCCCAGGAGGAGGAAGATTCCATTCCCCAGTCAGACTGCTGGGTTTCTGTACTACCATAGAGATCGGCGTGCAGCGCCGCTGGAAGGCAGTATCCGCTTCCGTGTTGCGTGGAGTAAAATGCCATCGACATTCTCGCACGGCCAAGACTTGCTCTTACCCTCGGGTCTCCCTGGCAAATTCTTCTCCCCCATATAGCCTGCCATGGGCAGCATATTAGACTCCGTGATCAGCTTCTGCACGAGAATCTTGTAACGGAGGAGCAGCTCGCACAATGTCGCAGCCTCTTTGGCAACAATCACCGCACAGGCTCTCACCGCGTCATCTTTCAACTCACTCAGGAATTCCCGGTCAGTTTCGATAGCGGCATCTATCTCTGTCTCGTCGGACACGCTGCACGAGCTGGAATTCGACCGGATTTTCTATGGATTCGTCGGCAAGGAGCGAACACGAATGGCTCCATGGACTGGTACGTCGGCCAACGGTATCCCTTCCCAACCTAGCGTGTCATCCATACATTTCAGGATCGGCAATTGTTCGCTTCGAGCCGTCGCGACTAGTACGCTATGCTGGCCGTCGAGTCGTCCACTTGCGCGTCGTGAAAATCATCAACCGGCTTTCATGCACATTCCCCAATCGCATCTTGAGGCCGATGGAAAGAGAGTTTCTGGACGTAATCTACTATGATAATGACCCTGAGCCGTGGGCATACGACATAGATAGCAAGAACACCCCTGCTGCTGCTGGTCTCCGGGCCTTGTGGGATCGTTCGGTAAAATAATTCATGGCCGTACGGTGCACATGCTTCCAAAATTCTACATGGCAGATTCTAACGTATGGCATCTGTAGCTCTGGCCGGCATATCGACTCGTATGTACACCAGACTCAGAGTACTCGTACGTTTTAATTTGGATGCGCGCCGGGAACCGTTAAACTTCAGATTCGGGGCACCCAGCACATGAGTGTAAGGATAAATCGTTGCAGGATCCATACACTCCCTCCTGGCGAATGCACACTGCTGGCTCTTTCAAATATTGAAATGAACGGATTTATCCCCGGATGCTGAAATGGTCGCCGATCAACATCAGACGTTGAACACCGCCTCAGTCGCCCTAGCTACGGTATAAAGGCATACACTTGCAAGCCATCCCACCTTCATTCCTTCCCCGATCTGAGATCACCTTATTCTTTCTTTCCGTCCTCTCTTTCAAGCCCCGACCTATTCAAGATGCGCTTCCACCTCTCCCTTCTGTCCCTGGCGCTGAGCCTGACTCTCGTCACGGCCGCCCCGCTCTCCTACGCTGCGCACCTGTCCGATCCGAATGGCAAAAAGCCGGTTAAGAAAGTCACTGTGCGGATGGACGGTGCGTCAAGGATTCTTCTCTAGTGCCGCGCGCGATCCTCATACGTTTCAATTCAGGCCTCGATTTGTCAGGTAACTAGCGTCGTCCTTTGATAGCCAGTGGCGCGCGCTGAGCCGGGCTGCAGAGATGTCTTGAGTCTTGAGCTTTGCAATCGCAGCGTGACGGGTGCGTGGCCGTCTGTTTTCTACATTCCCAATTCCTGATCTTACTTGGTGCGATAGCGCATGCTCGAGGCATGAACGTTCACGTCGACCACCGTCAACCGAAGTTCCTGGGCTCTTTCTCTGATGAACGGGTCCAAGTCGTATACGCTCTGTCAGGACTGAGAAAACGGATGTCAGTCGATAACAATGCAGGGCTTATTCGAGCATTCGTTTCGTCGTGATGCTTGAGGCTATGACGAA